>CM067363.1:64614881-64722381 GCA_034401795.1 Chaetoderma sp. LZ-2023a | reverse complement strand
GCTTTATTACGGTAGAGTAGGTTAGGACTTAGGATAATTTAGCTATTTGGTCTTGTACACGGATTGTACTAAGTGTTTATTTGTGAGCGATTTTGCTCTTGACTTTAAAACTTATTATACTCTGTAAATAAGGTTTTTATCTTACGTTTATATAAGACCGTTGTTTGTCAAGTTTGATTAAGTAGGAATCTAGTTGAGCTGGGAGCAATACCCAGTCCTTACCAGGATCTTAGCGAGTCAGATTAGGCCCGGCAGTCAAAGATAAATATCGTCTACCTCACCATCTGTCAGACGAGGCGAGCCGACTGCAGTTATTCCTTCATCATCACCGGCGACGTTGTCGCAGCAACACTCTCAGGTTTCTGGTAGTGAAGCGGGAGACATCGTAGATCTTAGTAAGAAGAAGACGACCCTTGAAGAGAATCCAAAATCTTCAACCTGACCACCACCTCACCCGTTAACCCATTAATTGGTGGCCTCCATAATATAGCAATTCTTTATGGTCTACTTTCATCCAGTCCAACACCCACCCCCCACCCACCCACTCTTCTTGCTCCTTAGTGTATCCAGTCCTGATTGGTTAAGCTTTTTAGTAGAACAGTTAATACGTATGTGCATTGGCATCATCTACAAGCGTTTTGCATGTTAACGCCAATGGACCTTTCCAGTTTTCGCTATGCTGTGCCCATCTCTAGCTAAGCTCTACTCACTCCTCGTTCGTGTTGCGATCGATCAATCCCTGAACTCAATGATCAGCTTATAAAAATGATGTAATCATTCATCGGCTTTGCCTTCCACCATCATATGTGATACTCTCTACTTTAGTACCCAAGGTGACAGACATATCCTCTTCTGAACACCGTGTTTATTAAGGCATATTTATTTTGAGTGTTTTTTTGTTTTGGAAATATGTTAGGTTATTTCTGAGCTGTACTGTACAATATAAACTCCGGGACAAACGTGTCGTTTCTAATCTAGGTCTACTGATCGCGATGTTTGCATCTAGCAATACAGAGTACATTCAGCTGCAAACCACCCTTAGCTCATTAGTCCACCAGGTTGGGTCAAAATTTTAGCCAACCGGTTCCAAAAAGCTGACGACGGTTGTTTGGTATCATTGGAAATGTTATCATGTCAGGAGTTCATTTTTGCAATGATAACAGTCGGGAACCAGTAGATCAAATCCCGTTCATCGGTTTAATTGCACCCACCCCATCCTTGTTAAAATCACATAATCTGCACGGATCCCTACACACAAATGTATATAGAAGAAGGCATATATTATTAAAGACTGTTTACATATACACATCTTGCGAGGAAGCATGCAAACACCACCCCCACCCCCACCCCCGTACATTACCCAGCATGGTTTAAAATATTAATTAATATACTTGTTTGTTGAGAATCCTCGCACACTCTCATGGAAGTGAAATCAATGAACCAGCATTGTGCATGGCAAAACTGGCAACCGGGGAAAGTGATATTAGTATCTCACATAATATTTAAACCGGGGAAAGTGATATTGGTATCTCACATAATATTTAACCACATGTGTTGACTACGTTGGCATGGAGAATATTAGCAGATTGGATGAGACTTTACCTGGTTGAGGTATATCCCATATGGTTAATTTGAATAGGTGTTCATCCCAGAGTGTTTGACACACTACCCTTCAAACCAGAGTTCCCTAAAATCATGAAATAGACCAAATGTAGCATCGCTAATCTGGAATTTCAGTTACCAATCTATGTCTGTGGAGGAAAAATTGGTCCTCAACCTTTAGAAAGCGTTGACACAGACGTAGCAAATGCGATTCCACATGGTCAAAAGAAGAACACGGTGTGGTTTCTTGCTTAAGAACTAGAACTTCCCCTCAGCGTGATATTAGTTGGACAGGATTTAATATGTTTGCAGTCTTACAGGATAGGATTTTAGGCGGATTGCTCGAGTAAAGAACATGTTAACTGTTTACCAGATATTTAGCTAATCTGTGAAAATAAGTACAGTGTACCAATTGCAGAAAATTATGCTAATATTCAATCTGGTCATCCATGCTAAAATATTGGAGATTATCTGGTAGCATCAAGAAAGGTTTGATAACATCATTGTGAAAATGAAGAAATTCTATGCTATGTGTAATGCTTTGTCAATTATTGGAAAAATATGAGGATGCTGGCCTTAAGAACGTTCTTATAGAAGCTGGTGTCATCGCAGAAGGATCGGTGTTTGTTGTAATAGAAGTTTGTCAGAATAACATAGTTGTACTTATGCATAAATGTGCGTATGCCGCGTTTCTCCATTTAGCTTGGAAGGGATTTAGCTTGTGGAGGCTGCAGCGACATCAAGAGCATATTAATCAGATAAACGAAGGCCTCTTAGCGATTAAAGGCCTCGAGTATGATCTATCAGCAGAAACCATTGAGGTCACAATGCAGAACTAACTGTTGGCTGATCTGTTGCCATATGTTTCAGAATATATGACATTTCTGAGAAAGGACGATGGAGCATTATCTTCATTTTGGGGTCAACTATATGGACATGGTAGGAGACATTGTTTTGGGGCTGATATGTCAATCTTCCATTGCGCTACGCGTATGACAATTTGAATTATGCATGTTGCTGCTTGTTGCCTAAGTGTTTATTATGCTGAGATGTCTAGAGCTGCCAACAAACCATCCAGGTATGTACGAAAACCTTCAACAAGGCATATTTTCTGTTCAGATATGTCGTTGGTAAGGTACCAGGTCCGTGAAGAGACTGTAAATAAAGATACTGAAACATCAGCGGCGACTTGTAGATTTAGTCTGAAGAGCGGACTAGTAAACTGCTTCTACCTAACTGCAGAAGGTAGAAGTGCATACCTGCATATATTTGAATGCCTCGTGAGAAACTGGATTTAAAAAGTGGTGGCCATCATCATGCTGAGCTAAATAAGGCAAGAATTATGAAAGATGATGCATCTACAGTAGATGTTCTAAAAGGTGTGTTCATCCATTTACTGATTCGAATGATGTACAGAACATCTCGATTTCTACTCTTACACCATCTAATGCCATGTTATGACCAAAGACTATAGGAGTGGGCCGCTATAAAACCTTCAAAGTATATAGACTGAGGGTGATCCTCCTGTAAGGTTTTATGATCCACTACCCAAAGCAATGCTAAAGACCTTCTCATATACCAAGAAAGTAGCAACCGATAGTAAGTTGTAAAGCATAAGACAACCGCCGACCTGTTTGGAACAGCCACGGCATCTCGTCATGAGTTCTACAAAACCCGCTTGGAGCAATTACATGGGCTGTATGCACAGCAGATGGGATATTGGGAAAACACAGCAAATCAATACGTGCACAAGAATTATAGAAGAACTCGCAGAGGTAATTCCCAGTCATTCGGCTGTATAATAAACTGAATGTCACTTGTGAATAATGTGAATGGAGAAAAAAACCCATGTTTAGTGACCTATCATTATCTACCCTTTCTTAAGCACTTCAAAAAGCATCAGGATTAGCGAGTGAAAGGCGTGGCATTATGCTTAATTCATACCTATAGGACGCCATTAAAGGGATTGAATGGCAGACCCGCAGAGCTACGGACGACATGGTAACATACATTATAAGAACATAAATAGCAAACAAACAGTTGTACTGTGGAAAGAATTCCTAACAAGTAGTCCAAGAAAAGCTTCATTAAGTTCATCACCAATGACAGGATGTTGCCAGAAAACACCAGCAAACGACATGGGGAGACGATGTACGTAATATGTAACGACACGTGCTGACGAATTGAGGAATATGGCTGTGCAGTTGTTCATGGTGTGCAGTCCAAGCAAGAGGAGATATATACCAGACTGATGTTGCATGCGGGTGATGTGGCACATTCAGCATCATAAGGCTTCAACATGATGGTGATAGTTTCCGATGACACAGATGACACAGAAAGAGATAACAGCCTCAAATTATATCAAGAGTGGCACTGAAGCGAGATTGAAGTGCATAGATGTTTATAAGCTTGCAGTTACGCTTGGTGAATCTGTATGTGACACAATTCTAGGTATGCGTGCGTTTATAGGATGTGACAGTGTTAGTACATCCGCCGGATGTGGGAAAATAGCTGCATTTCAACTTCTGGCAAGAGCTCAAATAATCAAATCATCATTTCAGTAACTGTCGAAGGATTGGCAGATATGTCTGGAATTGTTTTCTAACTTTTAGGCTGTCATCTGTCGTCTGTGTGCTTCAAAATCCACAACTACATCAGTAAATGAGCGCCACTACCTGTTATTCTCAGCAAAAATGTACACATTTACCATCATCAACCTCCGCCATGTGTCGATGCACTTAGGAAGCACACCATGTGAGCCAACTACTAAGCATCTATATGGAGAAGTCTTCAAGCTAATCATGGTGTACCAATGTCATGTGGTAATGGATGGAAGGTACATGTGATTGGATCCATAGAGGAGCTAATCCTTGTTTGGATGGATGGTGGCCTTGCTCCAAATTCAGTCCTATCCATGGTAGCATGCAAATATTCTCGGTCGTTTACTCTCTTATCGATGACAAAGATATATTGCAAGACAGCAATGACGATGATTTAATTTATGATCTCAATGAATGAATACATTTTGGTATTCAGTGTCCCATTATAGTACTTGAAAATACATCGACTAAATAGTAATTCCAAACAATTTCCTATGACAACTCTAGTTTATTTTTAAAAAGGGTGTTAAGCTTAGACAGCTGTCCGCATCATTGTTTTCCGAAATCCACACCAGCCATTCATCTATTGAATTTATAATGATTACCCGTTTGACATAAGTGGCATACAAGGTTTTTACAATATTCGTTGACAGCGGTGCTGATCCCTTATCAACAATCGTCATTTGCATAAGATGCTTCTTATTAATAAATGGTAATTTGAGGTTTAGCATAAGGATTAGACATTGCTTCCTGTCAAATATGTGCAGTTGATGAGTAATATATACATGCTGTGCTCTATGTATGATCATAATAATCATCATAATACAGCATGGCAAACGAATTTCCAGAATGTCATACACATTTGCAATAGTTCATGATGCGGTTATTGTTGTAATAATAATGAGGAGGCAATTAATGCATACATATACAAGAAAATAGCAACACTTGTATCTATCTGAGTCAAATACCAAGACTCAGGGGCATTACATGGAATGATTGCACACAATTGCATATAGAATATAGTTATATTCCCTTAATGCGTGTCGAATCTGAGATCTGGAGTAGCTTTTATTGATCACATAACCCCAGTTCCAGTTTGATATCAGGCGGAAATGAACTCTTGAAATGTTCACCTTTCCAATGACACCAAATAACCTTGGTCAGCAATTTGGTAGCGGTTGACTCCCGTACCTGATGGGCTATCATGAGCAATGCGTAGTACGTATCAATTATCTAAGTATGGCCGATTTCAGTTATGCCTCGGCCATCTCTAGCTAAGCTCCACCCATGCTTCGCCCGTGTGTGGATTGATCGATCACTGAACTCCCTGATTATCTATTTCCAGAAAACTTTACAGCTAAGCTGTTACATATTTTGAAACTAATTTGACTGGGCGCTGTTGTTGCCCAGCCAAATTAGTTTCAAAATATTCAACAGAATGTTTAGTAAATAGGAGACATACAATTCGTACTGCTTGACGGACTATTAAGCTTTTGCGTTTATCATGGACTAAATCGCGTCATTCATGGTGTAATTGATTATGACGTCAGCCTATATGTCACGTATTTGATTTTGACGTCATATGATTGGCTGAGAAACATGATGCCTACATTAGCAGATATGTCTACCTAAGCATGATAGTTAGCGCATAACCTTTCATCCACTCAGCCATCCAAATGGCATAAACACGTGTGTATTATGGTATGCGCTCCTAGATTAGGTTCAAGTGACCTAATTATTGCAAGCGCTAGGTATGTACCTACTCAGTATTTTGGAAACAATATGACTGTAAGTTGCTGATGCTATAGGCATCAACAACCTTTGGGCAAATTGTGTCAATACTGATCAGGTGACTTTTCACTATAAGTTATTTTAAATTTTAATAAGAGGTTATATATGGTCTGGATTGTTTGACTGTTTAAAAATCTATTTAACAGTTTTAACCCTTTTTATACTGACTGACTGATATGAAAACAGCTTGCCTTGAGCTAACATAAAATGCTGCTAGAATTATCTTGAGAACAATCTCATTGAAGGCTAATACTGCAGAAATAACTTTAATACATATTGCTTTCAAGAATTTTAGCAGTGTTTAAAAAAAGACATGATGAGTAATTCAGGATGAAAAGGGTTAATTATTCTTTAAAAAATGTTAATGCATTCTGTTTTAAATAATGTGTGTGTGTAGTTATATCTATGTTAGATTTTTGTATAAGAAATATTCATTGCGTAAATAGTTATTGTGGTATGCACATGGTTAAGATATATTTTGAGGTTTTTTGTATTAATTAAATTAAGTTGTTATTTTTTCTGCATAAATGCTACATGGTTAAATTAAAATTAGACTGGGGAAAATGACAGTGACAGTATTCATTCCAACCACTGCTAAAAAGAATTTTATTAACCCCTTGCCCACCAGATGTTAAATAAGCAACATATTATGCTTATAAGCATATAATTGTTGGCTATGTGTGGAATGTGGACTGAAAGATGTTACCAAGAATAACAGCAACACCTTTCAGTCAAATTGTGCACCAAATATATCCTACAGAGAAATAAAGTCAGGAGAAACAGAAATAAATATAATAATCTTATGTCCAATATCAGAATAAAATATGTCAGGCCAATGGAGTCCACACATGAGGGATATATCCTCTCCAGTCTCCACCCCTTCATAGACTATATCCATGGGCTGTAGATTTACACAATGTTCTCAACCCCCTCCCAATATGCAATCAATATTTGAGCTAATGCCAGTGACACCCCCATCCTGGAACTTTTCATAGTCTAAATTCATGCAATATTATGTGCAATTCTTGTTCTGATAGGAGCCAGGGAATCATAGGAAATATATGAATATAAAATTAAATTTTGATAAATTTAGTGAATTTCAACCAATTAGAAACCAACTAGCTTACTTTGCTAATGCGTTTCTATGGAAATTTATCTCCAGGCCAAACACAAATTTAGCAAGGCAGTGTTCAAGTGTTAGTATATTCATTGTTGAACGGGCTCTTGAATTCGCAACAACTAAAATAAAAACTTTTCTGTGACATTTTATTCACTGGCGTGCGGTTGCTTTCTACTACAGGTATGGCACAGATTTTACAATTATTGCGTAGCTTGAATTAAAATACTGTGTCTGATTAATAGTGTAAAAAATTACTGAATTTCTGCTAAAACATTCCTAGCTACCATATCCTCCATTAACACACCAGCAATCGTGTTGATTACACATTTTCCTGGTCATAGCAACAGCTTTACTGGTCAGTTAACAACAAGTCTAGTCATAAATTTAGTTCTCTATAGTTATATAATTCTTAACTACCATACCATCCATTACCATGTCCGTCATTGTGCTAAATATGCAATTCCTGAGCTGTTGCTGTTGGCAACACTTTTATCTGTCAATTAGCAACTGCTTAACTGGTCATACCATGCCAGTAAAGGGGTTACTTACACATTCTCTGAGCTGCTCTCGTTAGCAACAGCTTTACTTGTCAATTAGCAACAGCTTTTGTCTTCCAAACTTTGTCCGGTATGTTTTATAATTAATAACTACCAAATTCTCCATAATCGTCCTTGTGGTTGGGGTAAATGCAAACTGTCTGGCTTGTTGCTACAAGCAACAGTTTTACTGCTCACAGCAACAGTTTCATTGGTCATACTTTTTGTCC
Organism: Chaetoderma sp. LZ-2023a; assembly: GCA_034401795.1. Classification (NCBI taxonomy): domain Eukaryota; kingdom Metazoa; phylum Mollusca; class Caudofoveata; order Chaetodermatida; family Chaetodermatidae; genus Chaetoderma; species Chaetoderma sp. LZ-2023a. The sequence goes on along the minus strand of CM067363.1, from coordinate 64,714,502 downwards.
TGTATGATATAGTATAGTCATGATTATCAGGCTTTAGTAGGCTTTCATGCTTGTTGATATGAATACAAATTGTTTGAGCTGATGCAAATGGGTATTAGCAACAGTTCTACTGGTTTGTCTTCACAGTAACCAGCATGGGAATTGCTTGCTAAAATTGGTTTAAGATATGCAGGTTGAAAGGTGCTAATGAAATATTTTATTTTTGGAGTACCAAGTAGTTGGAATATTACTAAAATTTGATATAATAATAATAATAATAATAATAATAATAATAATAATAATAATAATAATAATAATAATAAAAATCGATGATGATGAATAATAATAAAAATCGATGATGAATAATAATAATAATAATAATAATAATAATAATAATAAAAATAATAATAATAATAATAATAATAATAATAATAAATAATAATAATAATAATAATAATAATAATAACTAGAGAACATTTACTGAAGCAACTGTAAATCTGCGATGTCTGGCCATGTGGAAATAGTATAAGGCCTCTTCTAAGGCCTTTGAAAACGTATGATGATGATTTAATACACAATCTATGTGTAGTCACAGCTCAAATATCCATGCTTAAAAAGCCCATAGGTTTAAACTAAAAGGTCACCTTGACCCTAATGATAAAATAAAGTATCTTCTAACATGATCTTTGAAGTTGCATGATAAAAGGCAGGTAACTTATGCCAAACATTAAAACTGGAAAACTGTACCCAAGAATGACCTTGACTCCAAGGGAGATATTAAGATTTTCATTGGAACTTTTTTAGATCTCTCAATTTTCTAGAATCTGCCTAGGTTTGAAGAGAATAGGAAGAAAACTCTAGGAGATAACACTGTTTCAATATTGCTCCCATAGCTTTACTATGGGGATAAATGGCAGCCAAAAGTTGATTCTCTCAAAAACTGTTGGTCGGATCAACTTAAAATTTGCCATCAAATCAGGTCAATATGACGGCTAGGAGTATCCAAAGTTTCAAGTCGATCGGAGCAAAACTCATTTTGGCGGCTATTTTGAAATAAAAGAATTTGAAAAAAAAAAAGTCTTTTGTCATCGCAAGTTCATTTCTGGAAAAAATAGTTTTGCAAATTATTAATATCAAAAGATGCTCATGGGCGTCACCCCCACCCCCACCCCAAACTTCCCCCCCCCCCTCCCTAATTTTTTTTTTAATTTTCCAAAAAAAATTGGTTTTCCAATATTTTTCATCCTGAGTGGATTCATGCAAAAAATGAAAACTGGTATTTTTGCCCGAAATTTGTTCATGGTGCACATTTAATTTCAAAATTAATCATCAGTGGTAACACCATACACAAGTAGGGTAGCGATCCGATCAAAACCCGAGATGTAGTAGTACTTCAAACTGTTGAAAATCCCCATACATTTCCTATGGGACATTTTCCCATGAATTGTGGTGTCAACGGTTTGGCGGCCATTAAAAAAATGTATTCAAAAAACAAATGGCCAGCGGCAACATCCTCAGCAAATATGGTAGTGGCTTCAAATATCAATTTTGAAAATCCCCATACTTTTCCTATGTGACATTTTTGCCCACTTAAAGGTGGGTAGCTAAAAAACTAAAGGGCGGATCCAAAATAACAGCAATAGCCATCGATTCCCATATGGGTACTAGAAGTTGACTAAGCTTGGAGTTGATCGGATAAAAACTGCAGGAGGAGATGCGGTCCAAACCTTTGAAGGAATAAAAATAATAAGAAGTTTAATAAAAAGAAAGATTCTGAGTAAAAACAATAATCTGCGATATAATAATAATTTTGATAAGACTTTTCATAATGATTTTAATAATAATTTTGATAATAATAATTTTGATCATAATGATTATGATAATAATTTGCAAAACTATTTTAATAATGATTTTCATAATGATTTTTATAATAATTTTGATAATAATCTTCATGATTTTAATAATAATTATGATAATAATAATTTTAAAAATAATTTTCAGTAACTATTTTGATAATAATTTTTACAATGATAATTCTAATGAACTGCAGCTGCTGCGACTACTGTTCTGAAATCTGCTTTTGCTACTGCTCTGCCAAAAACTATTGATGCTACTGTTCTGAAATCTACTGTCCTACCAATGCCTGCTTTCACTAGCACTATGACTGCTGCTTCTGTAACTGATACACTCCTTCGACTAACCTGGATATTAGTATATTCAATTATTGAACTGGCTCTTGAATTCGCAACAACTAAAAAAAAAACTTTCTTGCTGTTGCTTTCTACCACAGATTAACCCCATGCCTAGCGAGTAGCCCCACCGAGCTAATCACCCCAGCCGCTAGGCACGAAAGTATAATTAGGTATTAGTATTCTGAACGTCTCATTTCGTTCTTGACACGTGATACGAATATGAATGTGTGTAACCTTATTTGCTCGCATCCAATATTATAATTACATCGTGCTATTTCTGGAACGACTGAGTTCATACACGGTCATAATTATTCTATTCGTTCAGCCATTAAGTAGTATGGTCAAGTTGAAGTTGATACCCTTGCAAAGCCGGGAGTTATCACCTATTTGAGCAGTTCTAAATTATTAGAGCTTATGTGGAAACATCTTATACTTTGGCGGCACGCTTTGTCATATTTAAAGTAACCGATTTCTGACTGAATTGTGAAAATGAGTTTTCTCTAACAGCAAATACCAAATTTTTGAAATGTTTTGAATTACCAATTACTGGAGCCAATGGGGATGGGTAATACCAATAGTTTGTTGGCACGCTTTGTTTTAATCAGAGATATCTAGCCTGATGGATGGATAAATTTGAGCATAGTTACGCTGCAACCCATAACGGATTTAGGTTATTCAGACGAGGGCCGGGTTTATGATGGCAGCACTAATTGAGGCCCTGGAAGAAGATGACAACCTCGCTTGGCCGGGGGCCGGGGGTTCTCCACAGGAGCACATTTAAAATTAGCTCAGGGGAGGACCCTGATAGCCCCCCCCTCCGCCCCACACCCGTCTATGGAAGGGCGACACGCTGCCGTTTCCTTCATTCTGCATAGATAAATAACATCTTTAGTTTGCTTCAACTGTTGCCATGGATTTTCCATAAAATTTGGACGGAAATTTGACATAATCTTATCTAAAAGATTCTTACTGATCATCACTCCTTACGAATTAGAATTTTGTATTCACACGACAATACTACTACTTCTTGGTGGAGGCACCCGTAGAAATTTTAATTTTTGATTCCGGCAGAGGCCCCTTGGCCCTGCCCACTCTACCCAGTCCTCAATCGGCCCTGATTCCGACAAAGTTTCTGGATATAACGTTAAAGATGAATTCTTCCTTTGTAGTCAAGCATATTTCCAGAGAGTATAAGTGAATGATTAATTTTTTTAATCGCCAGGCGGCACATGTTAGGCTATGCACACCACACGCACCCAGATAACACAACTTAATGGGCCGATGCTGGACATATCGCCCCCCCCCACCCCCGCATCGGTTCAGTAAGCTGCGTTATCAGGGTGAATATGGGCAAATGTTCCAACGGGCATGCAGCATTTGCATAGTGAAAATGAAGTTTCTCAGGTAAGAATCAGTAATCACATTACTTATTGTCCGCACACTTTTCATAGCTCTTTAACAGTTGAAGTTCAATTTTAAGACGACTATACAGGGAAGACGTTGAATTATTTGAAGATAAAAATCCGATTGGAATCTGTCGCTGCCATTGGCAACAACTGGCCACAGTAAGATTACCTTCAAGATATTCAACATCATAAACAATTTGTAGTTCTTGTCTTTAAGTGTGAAGACACCAATAGAGCTAACGGAGCATGGTAAACAATATTAAAATTATTAAGATATAGCTTTGAAAGTGAGACCTTTTGGCATAAGCGACCACCCATATCAGTGTTATGTCAGTGTGACCTAGATTCTGGGTATTTTATCTCAAAACTCAAGTTTCTCATTGAACTCAAATGTAAACTATTATGTCAATATGTTTTTTAATTTTTTATATTTATCTCAAAATTATAAACATCTTATATTTGCATTGTGAACAGAACAGTAGGGCAGATATGTGAACACGATGTTCCCTTTTGGAAGAAGGTATGCCATTTAGTATATAATTCATGAAAATCTTATGCAACTGGCTAAGGAGAACAATGTCAACTTACAGTGAATCCCCTCGCATTGTGGCATATTAGGAAATGACAAAGCTGATCAACTGGCTAAGGATGGGTCAAATAAAGAACATTTCAACCGTGAGGTTGACTTTGAAGAACGGAAGCATATCATTAAAGCCACAAGAACCACCAGCAGGCAGCATAATGATGCAATACAAAGCCTCAGTAGGGAGGATCAGACATGTATCTTCAGATTGAGGACTGATCACAATCGTCTCAATGCACATCTTCACCATCTCAAGATTACAGATTCTGCACTTTGTGAGTGTCAGCAGTCAGAAGAAACAGCAGAACGTCTCTTGCAGCACTGCCAGCGATATGAACAGGCTAGGAGAAGCTTCTGGCCTATTGAAGTATCTTTTGAAGAGAAGATCAGAGGAGACAGAGACAGTTTGATGACCACTTCAGTTTTCATGCACCAAATAAGGAAAACAGTCTAAGATTACTGTCATGAGAAAGATGAAAGCAAGAAGAAGAAGTATATAGGGGTTTTGAGGTATGCTGCGTCTAATTACATGAGGTGACATTTGATACGGCCCATGAACACCATTCAAAATGGGGGTTAAAATGACATCCATTCCAGCTCAAAAGTCACATTACCCAAGTTCTATAGATAGCAGAGAGCTGGAATTTCTGGCAAAGGATTGTTTCCACTAGAATACTATAAACATGTAAAAACAGTCAAACCTGTACAAGTGACCATTTGCTTTTTTAACTAAAAGATGGTAGTTCTTAAGACGCGTTGTCCTAACAATGCCACCTTTTGCCAACAAATCAATTTACCACTGAAATCGAACTCCCTGGGAGATGTTCCGGACCCGTTCGAATTTATGATGTTCTTTGGTATCTAACCAACTATATAAATACGTTTGTAGTCAAGAATAGATTTTGCATGTAATATGATTCCAAAGGATATAAGCGAACGATTGCTCGTCAAATAGATCAATGACTTAGCGAATCATCTGCATCTGACCTTTGTTTAAACGAATACATTTATTTCGTCTGGTTGTAGCCTTTAGGACATGGCGCTTTCATGCCCCAGGAGTCTCCAGGTCTCAGTTTCCAGTCCTAAACCACTGATCAATGCACAGATAAATACAATTACGGGCAACTTGTTGTTTACTAGGTCACTACACACTGTCTAAATGAGTATATTTGTGGTCTAGCGATCGTTGTCCGGTCTTCATGCGACTGCAATATAGCCTAATAATCACGTTGTCGTGCATGGGTCAGACCATGCCCCCTACCACTGTCTGGACCATTAGGATTGTGGCTTGGTAATGACTTAAGCGATGATGTTTATGACAAACGGCTAGGTTACCGATCCGGTTCCAATCATTCATTTTCTGAAAGAATATGCCTACCTCTGAATGAGCGGACACACCACTAGGTGCTGATGACACATGTTCTTGGCCGCTGAGAGAAGGATCGGCCAGTTAACATCAGTCCATTTGAAAGAGATAAAGGCATTATTCAAAAGCTTATGTCACCCTAAAACGTGTACACATACTAGTTTTGATGAACATGATCGTGAGTTGAGCTAGACCAAACATCAGTGCCTTTATATCAAGAGGAATGCCGAGAAATCCGACAAGGTCTTATTTAGACCAGTGATATTACTCACCCAATGGCGATTGGATACCCATGAGCTATGCTCACGAATGTCTTTCTTTTGACATGGCCAGTAGAGGAATCCAGTTTGAGCTATGCCCCGCCATCCCCATAGGTAAGCTCAATCCACACTTCGCCCGTGTTGGAACCAATCGATCCCCGAACTCGCTAACTATCAACTTCCAGAAAACTATACAGGTAAGCTGTTGAATATTTTGAAACTAATTTGATTTCGTTGGCAGAAAGAGTGCTCAGTCAAATTAGTTTCAAAATATTCAACAGAATGGTTATTAAATAGTAAAGACATACAATCCGTAACACACCGCTTCCCCCGTCATAAAGTATGCGTCCGTGACGAACGTAGCTATGTCATTCGTTACGTAATTGATTATGACGCCATCCTATACGTCACTTTGTTGAATATGACGTCATATGATTGACTGAGAAACAGGAATCCTACGTTGACTGGACGTTATCTCAGACCATCAATAGTCAGCAGGTTTCGGCCCATAAACCAAAACCGTATAGGTAAATAAGTAATAACGATACGGTTAAGCTTACTAAGTGAGAGACCACGTACTGCCATAAGTGAAGGAATGGAAAGGCATCTAGAACCAGACATCCGTTCCTTTGAATTTATCCAGTTGTGTTGTCTAGATCGACGTGAACGGGCGCATTGTTATTGTATTGTTTCGACTAAATTTTTTTAATTAGATTATTGTAACGACAGCATTTATACCAACATGGATGTGAGGCATATTTGACGTGACCCCCCAACCCCACCCCAAACCCCCTCTAGATTATAAACCATGACCCGGTACTGATTTATGACCGGTACTGAGAATTGGTGAAACCTTACAGACAGTCCATGTACAATTAGCCAGTAACCTGATTCTTAAACCGTCTTGTGTCAACAGCGTCGGAAAGCGTCCAAAATGCTACTCGTATCATTAACCATTTAAATATAAAGATTTTTCAAGAGAATTATCATCTTTGCAGGCCAAGAGATGATAATTTTTGTAAAATCACAACTGAATAGATTTCTGCCTGGGCATTCAACAAGACCATTTCAGAGACTGTTCTTGAACAGCTTGAGCCATCTCAGGGTCAATGACGTAACAAAGTCATGTGCCCGTCTGCAGGCCAAGAAACGAAAACTTTTCCACTGGAATGGCTGCTTCTGTTATTGTGATGGTGGTGGTGGTGGTGGTGGTTGTGGTGGTGGTAGTAGTAGTAGTAGTAGTAATAGTAGTAGTAGTAGTAGTAGTAGTAGTAGTAGTAGTAGTAGTAGTAGTAGTGGTAGTAGTGGTAGTAGTAGTAGTAGTAGTAGTAGTAGTAGTAGTAGTAGTAGTAGTAGTAGTAGTAGTAGTGGTAGTAGTAGTAGTAGTAGTAGTAGTAGTAGTAGTGGTAGTAGTGGTAGTAGTGGTAGTAGTAGTAGTAGTAGTAGTAGTAGTAGTAGTAGTAGTAGTAGTAGTAGTAGTAGTAGTAGTAGTAGTAGTAGTAGTGGTAGTGGTAGTAGTGGTAGTGGTAGTAGTAGTAGTAGTAGTAGTAGTAGTAGTAGTAGTAGTAGTAGTAGTAGTAGTAGTAGTAGTAGTAGTAGGAGTAGTAGTAGTAGTAGTAGTAGTAGTAGTAGTAGTAGTAGTAGTAGTAGTAGTAGTAGTAGTAGTAGTAGTAGTAGTAGTAGTAGTAGTAGTAAGTTGCTGAAGACGCTCATAAACCAGAATACATTAGATTATGTTATGCTGTCGGATGCGGACGTGCCGGTGCCGACTCATTATGAGAGAACTAGCCAATAGAAACTTGTAGATAATCTGGATGGGACGATTTGAGAACATTTAAATGGCGGAGCTTAGCCTAAGACTATCACAAGCAGTACCTTCACGAGAAGGGTGTACATAACCTCATCAGAACCGTACAGGAAATCCCACGTGACACAGATAAGGATTCGGTTTACAGCTAACTTCCTACAATGTATTGGGCTTACTATTGGTTACAGTTAACATAACCCTGTACTAGAGAACATGCAACTCGCTGAATTCAGATGACAATGGATCTCATGAAACAAGACTCATAGAGGCGAGATAGTGACAAGCTGTTCTCGCTTGAAGTGAACCATGAAGTCACACACTACGTTATCAGAGGAGGTCGTAGATTAGAGGGTGGAAGTACCCTAAAATTGGTGAGTTCATCAGATTGTGTACCACATTTACACTAGTTAACCGCTCTGATGACAAGGAGCCAGGCCTTGGTGAGATTGAGATAATAGCAGTCAATCATTGGGGTTACTTTGAAATGGAGACCATTTACCTGCTCAGCCTAACCCTTTAATGACAGTAGTCATTCTGCAGTGGCCTTGAGGAATTTCCAATTGCAGGGCAAACGAAGACTATTTTTGAAAATTTGCCACTGGAATAACTGGCTCTGTAACCGAGCCAGCCATTCAAGGGGTAAATCTTTTTAAATAATCCTTTGTAAGCAAATATGTTGTCATAACCGCGCTAAATATAAGGCATTGCAAAAGTGGGACCTTCAAAGTTAACCCATACCCACTCACCAAGACCATGTAAGAAGTCTCAAAGGTCAAGTTGCTAATTACGTCAATTTGATTTGTAAAGCGGATATGAGTTTTGATCGCGCAATGTTACTGTAATACGCCAATAACCAATTTGGCACATTTGTAAATGGTGCAGGCCCACATACCAATTTGGTATAGGCGCGCCCATTTGTAAATGGTGCAGACACGTATGACAATGTGTTAACGGCGCACACGTTTGTAAATGGCGCATACACATATGCCAATTTGTTATCGGCGCGCCCGTTTGTACACGGCACATGGTCCATGTACAAATGTGTACTCGGCACACCCGTTTGCAAACTAATTGCGGCTTAGTCGGTATGTCTGGTGCTATGGTATGGAAAAGCTCTCTATCAGATATAGCCTTACCAGACGCGATTTAGTTCAGTGCGGATATAATGGAAGCCGGGGTGGGGGGGGGGAGTGGGTAGGGGGCTCATGTAAATGATATAAGCGACAACGAGAAAACATCTAAGTCTCCCACGGGAAACGAACGCAATAGACAAAAGAGAACTACCCAGGAGAAGAATAGTCCAAAGGTGGTTGATGAACAGAATCCTTAGAATACAGGCTATGGTCAGCTCGCTTCATGACGTCACTAGGATGTTAGCGCGTCAGCTGGTATCGAGATAGACCTCGCACACCAATATGATAGTCGATCATTAGTGGGATTGTTCGCTCACATACCTCATTATCCATCTTCCCGCGAAAGTATGCACTTTGGACATAAGTCCTACATTTTACGTTGTGAAACTATTTGCTTATCCTAATCCACACTAATTTCAGTACATTTACAGCAAAGCAGACGGGTTTTGCGGTTAGGATTTACGGTTCAGTATTCGTGTTTTATCATGATGGCTCAAAGGTCAAAATAGCCAGAACCAATAGTAAAAAATGTAGTCACCCGGAAAAGAAAGGAACTGCAAACCGGGTAATGTCTTCCAAGATGAACACCATTTCAGCTTCATATGCCCACTAAGCGAAGTACACAAATTGGTATCCACATATTTGAGAACAAGGTCAGCAGGTAAAGAGATTATGTCAGTATTGGAATGTATTAAATAAATTATCTATTATACGATACGAGTTTCTGTGATGCTGACGAAGTACGCCTGGTGAGACGCTTATTGGTAAACACAAAACTAAATACTCACGTCAAATCAACTCTTTCTGCATAGTCTGTGTCAGCAATATGATCGCCGCAATGTGATGGTTTATCACCAGTCGTTTTCACCCGTTGCCTCGTAGTAGTACTGCCATCCGTCGGAGAAGAATCTACAAGACCAAAGATGCAATCTGAATGATAGGTATGCCAGTAAGGATGGAGTATGCGGATTCGCAGGACTTTATCATGAAGAACGATGTCCTCTTGATAAACTGATTGCTGAAAGCTTTCACTTCATCAGCTTCAGAACACAGTCACTCATCGTTATCATCATCCTTTTCGTCGTCGTCGTCGTTATCGTCTCCACCGCCGCCGCCGTCGTCGCCGTCGTCGCCGTCGTCGTCGTCGTCGTCATCGTAGTCCTCGTCATCATGCAAATATAAAAATATGATGATCGAATATTCTTTCTATGCTTTTGTTTCGTTTTAAATATCTCTACCACTATAAGTCTATATTGTAAAAAATATTGATCTCGTATGGCATGACTGTATCTGGCTTGGATTTGTCATTACCCGAAAATCTGCAAGTATCGGACAGGCTTGTGTATTGCCATAACGTTTAGGTGGTAGCTTATGGCAATACCAAAGCGTGGGCTGTCCTTCCAACATCACACGTAGTAAGACAAATATACAATATCAGCTCAAACAATGTAATAACATTAATAATGTTTTGAACTGAGACCCACTACAAACATATGTCATCGGATTAGGTGTGTGTTCTTCATCGAGGACGTGAAGAATGTTACACATGTTTCTTAACTCTCACCACCCTGATGTCAATATTCTCTCTTTTGGAAAAAAAGCAAAGAAGTTGGTTTTGTGTTTACCAATAGCAAAGAAACTGGTGTACATGTTTCAACAATTTTGGTGGGCAATGTTGCTGTCTCCGACAGCACCATCTTCCACCATATTTGTTGAAAAATGTACGCCAGTTCATCTTTTAATGTAATTTGAAATTTAAAATTCTGACATCAGTGTGTCAAGGGTTATATGTGCTAGCAATAAAACTTCCATACGCTATGAATGACGAAATAGTTATGGACAAGCAATACACCATAATGAGTTGAACATGGATTAACACCACCGAGATTCATCAATCGATCATGGCGATACGTGCTCATGGACGGACACTTGCCACTAGACATAGGCTTAGTGAGGACAGATAGAAGGAAGCCCTGTCCAGATTATTACTCCCTTCATCACTGCCATTATATCCTGATTGATGCAGTATAAATCCCTTGATTACATATCCAACACGAGTTAGTTCCTTCCGTGGATCAGTTTGCCTAACTCATCAGGTTATGCAAATTGTAGATGATATAGATAGGATCCTATAATTAAATTTACGGATTATATTTGATAGCGGTATGGCTGAATGTTCTTGCCGTGATACTCAGCAACGGATTTCAGACGCACTGTTTCCAAAACAGCATGAGCAGTATATCCATAAGGAACCTATATGGAGCATATAAACGTGGACAAGCAAACAGGCTGTCGCTTACTAAGAGTCGTTTGCTATATGAAACGGGGTTTGTTGCCACGTGATGCAACTGACTTTTATTAAGACAACCCATTTTAAAGAACACCTCACTATTATTTAGCCCCAAATTTAACAATTCACAATACACAGTTTTGCCGAATCTAAATACAAATCAATATGAAATTACTATCCAAATATTTATTTGCAAATGATCATCGTCCACAATTCACAAACATTGTAACATTGCTAGTGTACGATGGGTTATATTTACTAAGATCGTTGCATGGAACACATGCGTAGTGTCTAGAAATAAAAAGTGTGAATGAAATAAAGTCACATAAAATATGACGGATTCAGCGGATAAATAGTAAACTGTATATATTGGCGTATTTAACGACGACGACGACGACGACGACGACGACGACGACGACGACGACGACGACGACGACGACGACGACGACGACGACGACAAACGACATAGATTTGAGGATTGAAATGCGTAATAGAGGATTGAAGTTATCCATCAATAATATCACGTTATAATCAACTACAATCAACTACCTGACGTGTAGGATTACGCTATAGTCAATTACGTCATGAATGACGTAGCTAGGTTCGTCAATAACGCTTAATTGATGACGGACTAAGCGTTGTTGTACTAATTGTATATCTTTATTATTTAATAAGCCTTCTGTTCAAAATATTCAACAATTTACCTGTGTAGTTTTCTGGGAGTTCCGGTATCGATCGATACCATCACGGGCGAAGAGTGGGTGGAGCTTAGCTAGAGATGAGCAGGTCATAGCTAAACAGGCATCCTCCATTGCGTGGGTGACATAAGGGAGTGTCCAATAGATGGAGTGGGGTGAATGGGTCTCCATTACACTCTTCCTCATTAAAGGTGTTCGCGGTGGCGTCGATTTCACACGTACACACCAGAAACGACATACTCTCCATGATGTAACGAATATAATGTTCTACCTACGCATCATAGTTAGCGCATGACCATCCATCCACCCACCCATCTAGATGGCAGAAACACGTTTGTATAATTAGGTATCAGTATTCCGGCACTCTCATTTCGTTCTTGACACCTGATACGAATATTTATGAGTCTAACCTTATTTGCTCCAATCCAATATTATAATTGCATGGTGCTATTTCTGGAACGACTGAGTTCATACCTGGTCATAATTATTCTATTCGTATAGCCATTAAATAGTATGGTCAAGTTGAAGTTGATTCCCTTGCAAAACCGAGAATTATCGCCTTTTGAGCAGTTCTAAATTATTGGAGCAAATGGAGAAATATCTTATACTTTGGCGGCACGCTTTGTCATAGTTACAGAAACCGATTTCTGACTGAATTGTGTAAATGAGCTTTCTCTAACCCCAAATACCTAATTTTTTAGACATTTTGAATTCAAATTACTGGAGCCAATGGGGACGGGTAATACTAATAGTTTATTGGCACGCTTTGTTTTAATCAGAGATATCTAGCCTGATGGATGGAAACATGTGAGCCTAGTCACGCTGCAACCCATAACGGATTTAATTTATTCAGACGAGTGCCGGATTTATTAGGGTGGATGGCCCTGGGCAGTAATTGGGGAGGCCCTGGAAGAAGATGCCCCCTCGCTTGCCCGGGATCCTGGGTCCACCCCATGAGAACATTTAAAATTAGAGACACGCTGCCGTTCCCTTCATTCTGCATAGATAAATAGCATCATTAGTTTGCTTTAACTGTTGCCATGAATTTTCAATACAATTTGGACAGAAATTTGACAATAAACTTATCCTAAGGATTCTCACTGATCATTCCTCTTTACATATTAGAATTTTTAATTCACATCACAACACTTTCTTGGTGGAGGCACCCCTAGAAATTTTAAATTTTGACCATGCTGGAGGCGCCTGGGTAACTGCCCACTCTGCGCAGCCCTAAATCCGGCCTTGAATCCGACCAAGTTTCTGGATATAACGTTAAAGATGAATATTACCTTTGTAGTTAATCATATATTATATTGTCAGTAATTGGCATATTTCCAGAGAGTATAAGTGAATGATTAATATTTACAAATCACTAGGCAACACGTTCTGAGCCATGCACACAGCACCCACTAAGGTAACGCAGCTTACTGGACCCATGCTGGTATCGGCCCAGCATCGACCAAGTCAGCTGCGTTATCAGGGCGAATATAGGCAAACGTTATTATGGGCATACAACAGTTGCATAGATAAATGGAGTTTCTCAGGTGTGAATCAGTAATCATATCATTTATTGCCGGCACACCTTTCTTAGCTCTTTAACGGTTGAAGTTCAATTTTAAGACGACTATGCCGGGAAGCTGTTGAATAATTTGAAGCTAGAAATCTGAGTGGAATCTGTCGCCGCCATTGGCAGCAACCGTCCACAGTCACATTGCCTTCAAAATATTCAACATCATAAACAACTGGTATTTTTTTTCTTTAAGTGTGAAGGCAACTATAGAGTCAACGGAGCATGGTAAACAATACTAAAATTATTAAGAACTAGCTTTGTAAGTGACAGCTTTTGGTATAAGCGACCACCCATATCAGTGCTATGTCAGTTTGACCTAGATTCTGGATATTTTATCTCAAAACTCAAGTTTCTCATTGAACTCAAATGTAAACTATTATGTCAATATGTTTTTTAATTTTTTATATTTATCTCAAAATTATAAACATCTTATATTTGCATTGTGTACAGAACAGTAGGGCGGATATGTGAACACGATGTTCCTTTCTGGAAGGAAGCATGACATTTAGTACATAGTGGTTTTGAGGTATGCTGAGTCTAATTACATGAGGTGACATTTGATACGGCCCATGAACACTATTCAAAATAGGGGTTACAAAATGGCATCCATTCCAGTTCAAAAGTCACATTACTCAAGTTCTAGAGATAGCAGAGAGCTGGAATTTCTGGCAAACTATGGATTCCTGATGGCACTGGTAGGGATTATATACACTAGCATACGATAAATTGTGAATTGCAGTCAAACCTGTCCATACTGACAACTTGATTTTGGACCTAAAAGATGGTAGTTCTTTAAGATGCGTTGTCTTTAAAAAAAATGCCACCGTTTGCCACCAAATAAATATACCACTGTAATTGAGCACCCTGGGAGATGTTCCGCATATCTTCCGGACGCGTTCAACCTTTTATTGTCCGTGGGTTTCTAGCGATGTACCTACATACGTTTGTGGTCAAACATACGTCCTGCATTTAATACGTTTCCAAAAGATATGTGTGACAGATTAATCGTAAAGTAGATCAATGACTTAACGAACCAGCTGCATCTGACCTTTGTTTAAACGAATACACATATTTCGTTGGTGGTTGGACATAGTGTCCCCATGCCCCAGGAGTCTCCCTGTCGCGGTTTCTGGCCCTAGACCACTGATCATTGCCCAGACAAATACAATTATTGTCAAATTGTTGTTTGCTAGATCACTGCACACTGTCTAAATGAGTATGCTTGTCATCTAGCGATCCTTGTCCGGCTGCATCCTACTGGAACATAGCCTAATAATCACGTTGACGCACATGGGCCAGACCATGTTATCTACCACTGTCTGGACCATTATGATTGTGGCTTGGTAACAAGTCCGAGCTAATGACTTAAGTGATGATGTCTATGACAAACGGCTAGGTTACTGATCCGGTTTCGATCATTCATTGTCAGAAAGAATAAGCTTACGTTTGAATGAGCGAACACACATCTAGTTGCTGATGACCAACGTCTTTAGTCCCTAGTAGAAGGATCGGCCAGTTACCATCAGTTCATTTGAAGGAGATGATGTCATTATTCAAAAGCTTATGTCACCCTAAAGACGTGTACACTTTCCGGTAAATCGCCATACTGGTTTTGATGAACAGGATCGTTAGCTGATTTAGACCAAGTATCCGTGTCTTTATATCCAGAGGAATGCCGAGAAATCCGACAAGGTCTTATTTAGACCAGTGGTATTAATAAATCCAATGCCGATTGGACACCCACGAGCCATGCTCACGAATGTCTTTCATTTGGCATGGCCAGTGGAGGAATCCCGTTTTAGCCTATGAATATTTTGAAACTAATTGAGCTGCTGATGACTATGGCAGCACGAGCGCCCAGTCAAATTAGTTTCAAAATATTCAACAGAATGGTTATTAAATAGTAAAGACATACAATTCGTACCACACCGCTTCGTCCATCAAAAATCCGTGACGAACATAGCTACGTCATTCGTTACGTAATTGATTATGACGTCATCCTACACGTCACGTTGTTGATTATAACATCATTTGATTGACAGAGAAACTGGAATTCTACGTTGACTGGGCGTTGTCTCAGTCCATCAATAGTCAGCAGGTTTCGGCCCATAAACCAAAACCGTATAAGTAAATAAGTAGTAATGATATAGTTACGCTTACTAAGTGAGAGACCACATACTGCCATACGCGAAAGAATGGAAAGGCATCTAGAACCAGACATCGGTTCCTTTGAATTTATCCAGTTGTGGTGTCTGGGTCGACGTGAATGAGCGCATTACTTTTGCATTGTTTCGACTAAATTTTATTAATTAAATTATTGTAATATCAACATTCATGCCAACATGAACATGGGGCATATTTGACGCGAACACCCTAGATTACATAACCATGGGCCGGTAATGATTTATTACCGGTACTGAGAATTGGTGAAAACTTACTGCCAGCCCCTGAACAATTAATCAGTAACCTGCTTCTTGACCCCTCTTGTGTCGAAGGCGTCTGAATGCGCGCAAACTGCTACTCACATCATTGACATTTAATTGCAAAGATTTTTCAATTGGCATCCTATCTTATCACATACGTGGAGGTAGTCCGTTTGAACCTGGACAAAGAAATGTCTTGTTTGAATCTCGCTCAGATAGGGGTGATGCGAAATTTAGAAGATAGCAGCATAGATGGAGTTGCTCAAGACGCGTATACACCGGAGTACATCAGATAATGTTATGCTGTCATTAGCTGAAGATGAGACGGTACCTACTCATTGTGAGAGAACTAGCCAATGTAGACTTATAGAAAACGTGGACTATCTACGGTTAGAGAACTTTTAACTGGTGGAGCCAGATCTAAGACGTACACAAGCAGGACGTTCACGAGAATGACACAGGTAACCCCGTCAGAACCATACAGGAAATCGCATGAGACAAAGATAGGAATTCGGTCTACAGCTAACTTTCTACAATTTATTGGACTTGTTACTGAAACGTGTACGAGAGAACATGCAGCAGGCTGAATTCAGATGAAAATGGGTCTTATGAAACAAGACTCGTGAATCTAGGATAGAGACAAGGTGTTCTCACTCGAAGTGAACCATGAAGTCACACATTACGTTATCAGAGGAGGTCGTAGACTAGAGGGTGGAAGTACCCTAAAAGTGGTGAGTTCATCAGATTGTGGACTACATTTACACTAGTTAACCCCTCTGGACTTTGATAACAAGGAGCCAGACCTTGGTGAGATTGACATAATGGCAGTCAATCATTGGGGTTACTTTGAAATGGAGACCATTTACCTATCAAGGGTAACCCTTTTATAACGAGACCGTACAAAACCGTCCTCTAGAGTAGTATTGAGGAATGTCCAATTATAGGTTAAACGAAGACTATTTTAAAATAATATTTCACTGGAATAACGGGCTCAGTAACCGAGTCAGCCATTCAAGTGGTGAATTTTTAAAATATTCTTCACTTGGCCTATAAATGGGTATTCACCCAAGCAAATAGTTTGTTATAAACGTGTTAAAGATAAGGCATTGCAAGAGTGGGATGACCTTCAACGTTATCCATACCCACTTACCAAGTCTCAAAAGTCAAGTAGCTAATGAAGTCCATTTGATGTGTAAAGTGGGCAGGAGTTTTGATCGCGCGATGTTACTGTAACGCGCAAATAACCAATTTGGCCTGTTTGTAAATGGTGCAGGCCCTTATGACAATTTGTTATCGGCGCGCCAGTTTGTAAACGCCGGAGACCCATATGACAATTTGTTATCGCCGCACCCGTTTGTAAATGGGGCAAACCCATATGATAATTTGTTATCGGCGCACCCGTTTGTAAACGGCGCAGACCAATATGACAATTTGTTATTGGCGCGCCCATTTGTAAATGGCGCATACACATATGTCAATTTGCTATCTGCGCGCCAGTTTGTAAATGACACATACACATATGCCAATTTGTTATCGGCGTGCCTGTTTGTAAATGGCGCAGACACATAAGACCATTTGTTATCGGCGCGCCCGTTTGTAAATGTGGCATACACATATGCCAATTTGCTATCTGCGGCCCCCCCCCCCACGTTTGTAAATGACATATACACATAAGACCATTTGTTATCGGCGTGCCTGTTTGTAAATGGCGCAGACACATAAGACCATTTGTTATCGGCGCGCCCATTTGTACACGGCGCATGGCCCATGTACAAATGTGTTCGCGGCGCACCAGTTTGCAAACTAATTGCAGCTTAGTCGGTACATCTGGTGATATGGTATGGAAAACCTCTCTATCAGATATAGTCTTACCAGACGCGATTTAGTCAGTGCGGCTATAATGGAAGCCGGGGCCCATGTAAATGGTATAAGAGACATCGGGAAAACATCTAAGTCTCCCACTGGAAAGAAACGCAATAGACAATAGAGAACTACCCAGGAGAAGAATAGTACAAGGGTGGTTGGTGAACAGAATCCTTAGAATACAGGCTATGGTCAGCTCGCATCATGACGCCACTAGGATGTTAGCACGTCAGCTGGTGTCGAGATAGACCTCTCACACTAATATGATAGTCGATCATTAGTGGGATTGTTCGCTCACATACCTCATTATCCATCTTCCCGCGACAGTATGTACTTTGGACATAAGTCCTACATTTTACATTGTGAAACTACTTGCTTATCCTAATCTACACTACTTTCAATACCTTTACAGTAAAGCAGAGACGTTTTGCGGTTAGGATTTACGGTTCAGTATTGGTGTTTTATCATGATGGCTCAACGTTCAAAATGGCCCAGAATCAATAGTAAAGAATTGAGTCACCTCAGTTCCAGAATCCCTCACTTAGATATTAAATAAACGTTTTAACGGAATAGAAAGGAACTGCAAACCGGTTAAGGTCTTCCAAGATGAATACTATTTCAGCTTCATATGTCCATTAAGCGAAGCACGGAAATTCGTATCCGTATATTTTAGAATAAGTTGAACAGGTAAAGAAATGTAGCGACTGGTTCAATTTTGGAATCCGCTCTGACGAAACCGGCCAAAACTGGTCTATGCTGTGGCCAAAAGAAGGCGATTTTGAAAATTACCACTGAAATGACTGGTTCGATAACCGAGCCAGTCATTCCAGTGGTAAATTTAAAAAAAAATAGTCTTCTTTTAGGTTGCAAGACATTTTTATTTTCTTGACCAAATTTAATCATCAATGGTTAAATAAATGATCTCTTATGCAATAAGACTTTCTGGAATGTTGACGAACTACGCCTGGTGAGACCCTATTGGGAAACACAGAACTAAATGTTCACATTAAATCAACGGTTTTTGCACCCATTGCAACATCAATAGGATCACCACAATGTGATGGTTCATCACGAGTGCTTTTCACTTGCTACCTCGCCGCAGCACTATGATCTGTTCGACGATACTCTACAAGACCAAACCCTCCAATCCCAATGATAGGTATGCACAAGAGACAGAGCATCCAGTTGCTGCGAACTTTATTGATGAGGAACGATGTCCTCTTGATAAACTGATTGCTGAAGGCTTTCACTTCATCAGCTGCAGAACAGTCACTCATCGTCAGCGTTATCATCATTCTCTTCGTCGTTGTCATCGTCGTCGTCGACGCCGTCGTCGTCGTCGTCATCATCGTCGTCGTCGTCGTCGTCGTCGTCGTCGTCGTCGTCGTCGTCGTCGTCGTCGTCGTCGTCTTCGTCGTCATCATCGTCGTATTCGTTGTGATGCAAATATAAAAGTATGGTGATCGAATATAGCGTCTATGCTTCTATTACTTTTTAAATATCTCTACCACTAAAAGTCTATATTGTAAAAATATTGACTTCGTATGGTATGACTGTATCTGGCTTGGATTTGCGCTTTCCAGATATTTATCATTACCCGAAAATCTGCAAGTATCGGACACGCTTGGCTATTGGCATAACGGTTAGGTGGCAGCGTATGGCAATACCAAATGGTGGTCTGTCCTTCCAGCATCAAACAGAGTAAGACAAATATGCAATTACAGCTCATACAATATCATAACATTAATAATGTTTTGAACGGAATCTCACTACAAACATATGTCATCGAATTAGGTGTGTGTTCTTCACCGAGGACCTGAGGAATTTTACAAATGTGTGTTATATGTGCAGGCAATAAAACTTCCATACGCTATGAATGATGAAATAGTTATGGACAAGCAATACACCATAATGAGTTGGACATGGATTAACACCACCGAGATTCATCAATCGGTCATGGCGATAAGTGCTCATGGACGGACACTTGCCACTGGACATAGGCTTAGTGAGGGCAGATAGAAGGAAACCCTGTCTAGATTATTACTCCCTTCATCACTGCCATTATATCCTGATTGATGCAGTATAAATCCGTTGATTAGATATCCAAAACGAGGTAGTTCCTTCCGTGGATCAGTTTGTCTAGCTCGTCAGATTATGCAAATCGTAGATGAAATAGATAGCATCCTATAATTAAATTTACGGATTATTTTTGATAGCAATATGGCTGAATGTCGTTACCGTGGTACAGAGGAACGGATTTCAGACACACTGTTTTCAAAATATTATTTACGCCTATTGTATGTACATAAGGAAACTATAGGGTGTATATACACGTGGCCAAGAAAACAGATGGTCGCGTAACCATGACCATCAATGACGGCGGAAGTCAAGTACGCATGCGCATGCATCCTCGCATAACTTGCAAAGAAATTTACTACATAGCAAAGAGGAGATGTTCATACAATCTTTATGTCCCTTGCTATATGAAATACATTTTTGGCCACATAGTGCAACTGACTTATATTAAGACCACCAGTCTTAAAGAGACACTTACTATTCTTTGGCCACAAAATCTAACTCTCCAGAGCAGTCAGAGCTTGTCAAACCAAAATGCAAAAAACACCGGAATTAAGGCCTACTATCCAAATATTTATTCTTAAAGCTCATCATCCACAATTCATAAACATTGTAACATTATCAGTGTATGGTGGGTAATATTTACTAAAATCGTTGTTTGGAATAAAAGTAGTTTCTAAAAATAGAAAGTTTGAACGAAATGAAGTCACATAGATTATGACGGATAACGCGGATAAATAGAAAAATAAATGACTGCATACAGTGACTACGATGCCGACGCTAACGACGATGACGATGACATAGATTTGAAGACTGAGATACTTAATGGAGGATTCCAGTTTATTCATCAATCTTATAACGCCATAATCAACCACACGACGTGTAGGATGACGGCATAATCAATTACAGCTTGAATGACGCAGGTAGGTTCATCACGAACACTCGATTGATGACGGACTAATCGTTGATGTACGAATTGTATGTATTTATTATTTAATAATCATGCTGTTCAAAATATTCAACAGCTTATCTGTATAGTTTTTTGGAAATTGATAGTCAGGGAGTTCATGTATCGATCGATCGATACCATCACGGGTGAAGAATGGGTGGAGCTTAGCTAGAGATGAGCAGGTCAAAGCTAAACAAGTATCCTCCATTGCGTGGGTGACATAAGGGAGTGTCTAAGAGACGGAGTGAGGTGAAAGGATCTCCATCACACTCTTCCTCACTAAAGGTGTTCGCGGTGGCGTCGATTTAACCCTTATACACCAGAAACGATCTTCTCTTCATGGATTAAGGAATATTATGTTGAATTATCTGAAAATAATTTGCCCGGTAGCGGTTGCTGCTTATTTACTTTCAAAGGATTCATAGTATTCTTATATAATTGTCTTGAATTTCGCAGATTAATGGGTTAACATCCAGGGTTGACAATGGCGCTAAAGTTTAATTTCTTTCGTCATTTCCTTCCCTTCTAAAGCTCCTAGTATATTTCCGATACAGCACTGGAATGCCCGAGTTCCGGAGGAAGTCGTCAATGCTGCGCAGTGCGGCGTAATGATCACATTGCGCATACTCTGTAGTGGATGGTCTTGTGGAAACGGTTCCGGATCCGTGACGTCGAGTCCCGCTGCCCGAAGTTTGCCGGATTGTAGAGCGCGCAGAAGAGCTTCGGTATCGACTACTGGGCCTGTGAAAGGAAAAACCAGATATGTTAGGCATTTTGATAATGACATGTTTGCGCCACTACAACGCCTCGCCCCGTAACGTGAAGAGGGTATTGCAAACCTGCCTGCGTACAACCCCGCCTGCCCGCCCGCCCGCCCGCCCGCCTACATGTATGTATATATGTATGCCTGCTTGCCTGCCTGCTTGCATGTATGTATGTACGTATGCCTGCTTGCCTCTCTGCTTGCCTGCCTGCCTGTCTGTCTGTCGTTCTGTCTCTCTGTTTGTCCAAGACATATCTCTGGAATCCTATGCTCAAGGCAAAATCACGAAATTTGTCACATACGTGTATATTATGAGCGGCTAGAAATAACTTTAGTTTCTGGTCAAACATGGAGGTCACGTGGTCGCTTAATGCGTACCGAACTATATTCGTGGTGATCTTCGCAGTGCAAGAATGTAGAATCACCAAATCGATAACATACACTCATCTTCTGGCCGGCTCGAAGAAAAATGTAATTTCAGGTCAAAAGTTCAATATATTTATGGCACGGGGTCGCTAAGTGCATACAGAAATAGACATTTTAGAAATAAATCGGGAACAAGCAGGCATAGTCACCAAATTGGACACATTCATTTATATTATAGGTGACTAACTGTATGATGAGTTACAGGACAAAGCATAGGACCAAATTTCTAGGTCACGGGGTCAGGAAGTGCATAGCGGAATACACACCTTTGGCCATAACGCTGGAATGCAAGAAGGTAGATTCACCGGATTTAACATACGCCTTCATATTACGACCCTTAAGCTGGTGCATATTCGCACCAAAATGCTTTGAAACTACAATTCGCCTTTCCAGAGTACCCACCCATCATATGACGTCATAATGAACCGCGTGATGTGTAGAATGACATCATAATGAATGACATCATGAATGACGTCGATAAGTACGTCACGAACGCATATTTGAAGACGGTCTACGCGTTGTTGTACAAATTGTTTGCTTTTATTATTTAATAAATATTCTGTTGAATATTTCGAAACCAATTTGACTGGGCGCTGTTGCTGCCATAGGCAGCAATAGCACCCAGTCAAATTAGTTACAAAATATTCAACAGCTTCCCTGTATAGATTTCAGGAAATGGATAGCCAGGCCATTTGGGGATCGATCAATCCCAACACGGCGAGGTGTGGGTGGAGCTTAGCTAGTGATGGCGGGGCATAGCTAAAAATGGTGCATTGTTAAAACTATATACTTTTAGAGCCTTAACTTATGTAAAGTAATGAAACGAAATAAATCTTAAGATATGATGGTTTCATTTCGTATAAATTTATTTAATTTTAAATTGTAAAGTTAAATTAGGGACTCATGTCTCTACCGGTAATTCAATTTCGACTTAAAAAATTATATTAATTTGTGAATAAGGATATCATCATACTTTAAGATGTATTTCGTTTCTAGACACAATTTAAGCTTTTAATCATATATAATTTTAACAATTTTATTTTGAAGAATTGTGGTGTGAATATTCATCTTTAATGATTTATTTGAGTGTGTGGGGGGGGGGGGTCAAATAATCAACTGTATATGTCACCGGGGTCACCATGTTCATTGCTATGACATAGTACAAATACGTGGTGCAATCTAGTTCCATAACAAAGAGTAGAACATACAGATATTTAGTAATCAGTATTTATTATTACTTCAGTGAAACAATGTTACCTCGAGCAGCGTTGATAAGTGAAGCAGTAGGCTTCATCATCTCAAATTCTCTATCGCTGAAGAGACCACATGATTGGTCAGTCAATGGACAGTGGATGCTAATGTAGTCGCAATGCGGAATCATCTCGTGGACGGTGGCGTAGTAGGTCAAGCCGAGTTTCTTCTCTTCAGCCGCAGACCTGAATCACATACACGGACATTGGCAGAATCCAGATTTAGCTATGCCCCACCTATCTCTAGCTACGCGCCACCAACGTTTTGCATATGTTGGGATCGATCGCTCCCACCACTATCTGAATCTCAGTTTCTAGAAAACTATACAGGTAAGCTGTTGAATAGTTTGAAAGTAATTGGAATGTGTACTGTTTCTGCCAACAGCAACAGTGCCCAGCTAAATTAATTTTAAAATATTCAACAACATGTTTCTTAAATAGTAAAGACACACAATTCGTACAACAACGCTTAGGCGGTCATCAATTAAGTGTTTGCGACGAACTTAGTTACGTCATTCATGGCGTATTTGATTACGACGTCATCCTACATGTTACATAGTTGATTATTACGTCATATGATTGATGGATAAACTGGAAGCATGCATTGAAATAGTATATCAAAACAAGAGCAATTCAACATTCAGGAAATTCAGCCTCACTTTTTTTGTCATAATAAAAGACGTTTAGGTACGGATGGCAGTTCATTGAAAACCCGTACGCCTTGGTTAGCTAGTCAGTTAGTCAGCCAGCCATCCAGCCAGCCAACCAGCCAGCCAGCCAGCCAGCCAGCCAGCCAGCCAGCCAGCCAGCCAGCCAGCCATCCTGCCAGACAGACGGACGGACGGACGGACGGACGGACGGCTAGACGGACGGACGGACGGACAGACAGACAGACAGACAGACAGACAGACAGACAGACAGACAGACAGACAGACAGACAGACAGACAGACAGACAGACAGACAGACAGACAGACATTATGGAAATCTAATGCACGGTAACAACCATTATTGTGTTAAAATGTGAGTCTAATCGAACATGTGGCTTATGAGATATTCATCCATAGATCCGAAATTTGATTAGCAACAGCTCTCAGTCACATCCGTTTCAAAATAATCAACATTATATTCATTGTATTTCAAAGAATTTGTCATTTCTGATCTGTAAGGATTGAAGGATTAAGAATACTTCCAGTAATGGAGGATTCCAGTTTAGCCATCACTCATTTGACGCCATAACCAAGTACGTGACGTTTACGATGACGACATAATCAACCACGTCATGAATGACCTAGCTAAGTTCGCCAAGAACGCTAAATTGATGACTACGACGCTCTGATTTCTCAAGTTCATCTGTAAATAAAAAGCGTACTTACCGTCGATAGATATCCGTATAGATTAGAGTCACGTGATGTGGTTGCAGAAGTTCAGCCAATCTTAAGCCGATTCTGCCAATTCCAACAATGCCCACGGTAGTGCCGTACAGCCCTGGCGGCGCTACTACCAAGATGTTTCTCTTTATACTTGGATTCCGAGAGAGGTATTGCCCTGCATGTGGGGAATAAATAAAAAGGCAAACATTTAATGGACATTTCCAGTTTATCCATCAATCATATGACGTCATAATCAACTATCAGACTCGTATGATGACGTCATAATCAATTACATCATGAATGACGTTGAGAAGTTCGTCAGGAACGCTTAACTGATGACGGACTAAGCATTGTTGTAGAAATTGTATGTCTTTACTATTTAATAGATATGCTGTTGAATATTTTGAAACTAATTTTTCTGGTAATTGACATTTAGAGAGTGCATGGATCGATCGATCGAACAGCGTAGATGGAGCGTAACTAGAGATGGGGGGGGGGGGAGCATGGCTAAAACTGGATTCCTAGTTACCCACTTACGATCGCCAATTCTGCCTGTTTCTAGATGTAATTTGTGGGACCCTCTTCGTATCCTGGTCAGTGCATGCCTGTGCTTTACAATCTTCACTTTGTCTAAATAACATTTGTAATAGAGCTCGACAGAGATGTGCTTGTATAACCTAGTCCTACTGTTTGTTTCTGATTGACCTCACCATTCTTGTAAACAATTATCATGTACCCGTTGTGTATATTGCATAACAAAATTACTTCTATTTTCAATGTTACCTTGTAGCAACCAAACATCATATAAACCCCCTTTCACAAATCATATTCCTTAACCTACTCACCCAATTCTCACAGCGATTATTATTCTCCCAATCCACATATAAAACATTTTATACAATTGTAATTAACCTATTGGGTTGAGAATCCAATATTTTGAACAAATACTTTAA
The DNA here is from genome assembly GCA_034401795.1 of Chaetoderma sp. LZ-2023a. Classification (NCBI taxonomy): domain Eukaryota; kingdom Metazoa; phylum Mollusca; class Caudofoveata; order Chaetodermatida; family Chaetodermatidae; genus Chaetoderma; species Chaetoderma sp. LZ-2023a. The sequence continues at coordinate 64,689,144 of CM067363.1, read as the reverse complement.
AATTCTGATTTCCCCAGTTAATCTAAGCGGAACTCTTCCTAATTCTCCATACTAGTTTACAAAATTTGAGATGACGTTTTTCAATATCATAGTCATGATGACATCCCCACATCTCACTAGCATAAGAGACGACTTGTTGTCAAGCCTACGAATTTATTGCAATATTTCTTCAGTGCAAAGCACGCTTTCTGTGCCTGATCAGCTAGCCGTTTGTGTGCCAAAGTAAATTACCCTGTAGTTCTAAAGACTTTGTAAAGACTTCGCATGGCTAAAACTGGATTCCTAGTTACCCACTTACGATCGCAGATTCTCAAATTGCATTCCGTTTAATTTTAAAACGAGGGGTTCATTTTGGTTGTAACCTCTTCTTATTTCATCAACAAACTTTGTAAAATGTAGGCCACTCACGATTGTCTGCTTTGAATGGTATTTTCTAGGTTTATATCAAGTTTATATCATGAAGTCAATGCACATGTTCGGTTTGTATCCCTAAATGTTGATACATTTCTCCGGTCTATTACAAACAGACACATATAGAATCACATGTATGATAGGACGGACATACGGGCAATAGGATCGACTGATGGATCATTCGATAGATGTATAAGTAAGTAAGTAAGTTTTATTCCACAATAGGCCATAGGCCCTTGAGCGTATACATTGTAAAAATGCGGATAGTAGTGTAGGTATAAACTATCATTGTACCATATACATAATTTATTTTCATTCACATATACATATAATATAGCGATAAATTAACAGATATAAATAGATATACACAGTACTCATCTTACAGTTAAAAGAGATTCAAAAAAGTATTTTCATCAGTATCTAAAGACATGGATTTTCCGTAGAATCGTGTCCACGCCACAGGCTACCTGCATTGTTTCCCCCTTCCCATGGTGTGAGCCAAAGGAAAACCGCAGCGTTACTGGGAATCAGTATCGCGGACACGAGTCCACGGGAATTCCAATACGTTCATGTTTTACATCAGCCTATCAAACGTGTATTGTCTGCACGAGTTATTGTCCTTTAAATTTGTAATATATACCCGGATGTTGTTGAGTATTTTGAGATTGAATCGATAGAGGGCCGTTGCTGCAAAAGCTAGCGACGGCTCTCAGTCGAGTCAGCCTCACAACATCCGACAAGTTAGGCATTACATCAAACACAATAAATAGATTATTTAACATAATGTATTCTGTACATAGCTGTCTGGATTTACATTTCTACGCCACAAATTGTCATGTTGTTGTTAAATGAGATAGCTGTAGAATTTAAAGGTTTTTCAATTGACAATTAACCCATGGTCATCTCTCCTCGTTTCCTGGCACACGAAATGGAGACGAGGAGTGAGACATGGTTCCCCCACCCCAACCCAATTCCCCACAAATTGTCCATGATCATCTCTCCTCGTTTCCTTGCCCGAAAGAGAACGAAATTGAGACGAGGAGTGAGCCATTGATCCCGGTCCCGCCACCCACCCACCCACCCCCCACCCCCATTCCCCACCAATTGTCCGTGATCAGCTCTCCTCGTTTTCTGGCACGAAAGAAACGAAATGAAAACGAGGAGTGAGACATAGTTTCCACCCCACTCCCCCCCACCCCAACTCATCCACCTACATCGGTTACACTCCTCCCACCCATTCTCACCGATGTCTGGAGAAAATACTCAAAGTAAACTTTCACTGCGAATTTTAAAAGTATGAAAAACAAATGCTTCTAGTTTTGTTGGATGCTTGTGCTGCTATTTTGAAGCAATTCGGTGAATTTGAATACGCTATGTCTTTTAAAATAATATGGCTTGATAAGAGAATTGCGCAAATTACTGTATTTAGGACATACTAAAATGAAGTGGTATTCATCTTATAAATCGTCAATGCAAAATGGACATATTCTATCAGACAGTGGCGTGGCCATTGGTTTATGCCATCTGCCTATTTCAAGATGTAATTTGTGGGACCCTCTTCGTATCCTGGTCAGTGCATGCCTGTGCTTTACAATCTTCACTTTGTCTAAATAATATTTGTATTAGAGCTCGACAGAGATGTGCTTGTATAACCTAGTCCTACTGTATGTTTCTAATTAATCTCGCCATTCTTGTAAACAATTACCATGCACCCGTTGTGTATATTGCATAATAAAATCACTTCTATTTTCAATGTTACCTTGTAGCAACCAAACATCATTAAACCCCCTTTCACAAATCATATTCCTTAACCTACTCACCCAATTCTCACAGCGATTATTATTCTCCCAATCCACATATAAAACATTTTATACAATTGTAATTAACCTATTGGGTTGAGAATCTATTATTTTGAACTAATACTTCAAAATTCTGATTCCCCCAGTTAATTTAAGCTGAACTCTCTCTAATTCTCCATAGACAGCGCGACCAGAGGAACTAGTTTACAAAGTTTGAGATGACATTTTTCAATATCATGGTCATGATGACATCCCCATATCTCACTAGCATAAGAGACGACTTGTTGTCAAGCCTACGAATTTATTGCAATATTTTTTCAGTGCGAAGCACACTTTCTGTGCATGATCGGCTAACCCTTTGTGTGCCAAAGTAAATTACCGTGTAGTTGTAAAGAATTTGCCCAAATATTTGAATTCAGTAACAACTTCTATTGCATTTGTGCCATACCAAAATTTGTCGAATTGGCTTAACCGTCCACCCCACCTGAAGACAACTGCTTTCGTTTTCTCAGCATTTAATGATAGACACCATCTTTTACAATACTCGAGAAAAATGTTTAAACCTTTTTGTAACTCACTTCTTTTTCGGACATTATAATTATGGCATCAGCATATAGAATTAAGAACAGCTTAAGCAACGTTAAGTCAACCCCCCTCTGCCCCGCCCCTAATAAATTCCTCTTCCAAATCATTTATATACATGGCAAATAAAAGGGCCGGTAAACTCTCTCCCTGACGCACACCTGTATGACATTCAAAGTTATCTGATAGTTCAGAATTCACTCGCACCCGTGTTTTTAAGCCTATATACATTGATATCTTAATATTAATTATGTTACCCCTAATTCCTAATTTGTACCATGGATTGTCTCGCACTACATAGTCAAAAGCTTTGGTAAAATCTACAAAAACACAATATAGCGTCTTTCGTTTATTTAAGAAATAAGAAATGAGGCCACTTAAAACATAAATGTGATTAACCGTACTAAATCCCGCTCGTGCTTCTACATATACTTGGTACATATTTCTCTGTAAGTTTTTTTAAAAGGACAGAATGACACTACTACCAAAATACTTTCGGGTGAAACCAAACTACTACAAATTTTGTGAACTTTTATCAAGTAATAAAATCTCAATTTTAAGTAAGCTATGTACATTTATAAGAAGAGTATTGAAACATTTTAAATAGCAAGACATCGACAACAGTGATGATGACAACAACGGCCACGACTAGGAGGAGGACCATGGCGACGACGACGAAAACGACGACTACGACGTCGACGACGACGACGACGACGACGACGACGACGACCATGATGACAATAGCAGCAGCAGCAGCTGCAACTACTACTGTTACCTCTACTGCTTAGGTACTTATATTATGTTGAAATAATAATAATAATAATAATAATAATAATAATAATAATAATAATATTAATAATAATAATAATAATAATAATAATAATAATAAAAATAATTATCAACATTCCATGTAATCGCCATTGACCGTGTAAATGTATGTACTAATGGACCCCATATGCCACATTGTGGCTTGGGTGTAAATAAATTGAATTGAATTGAATTGTTAACCTCCGCCCATTTATTCAATCTATTGTTTAGGACTTTAGTAAACAGCTTGCCTAGCCTGCTTAGTAACGTGATACCTTTGTAGTTGTTCACATCATTTATCCCCCCCCCCCCACCCGCCCATATTAAGTAGTGTTTATTTATTTATATAGGGCCTATAGTTGTTTTATATATCTTGTTTATTTATACGATTGTACTTGTATTGCCGTATCCTTATGTCGGATTTTTGCAATAAACTATCTATCTGTCATCATTTATCGCTCCTTTTTATGTAGTGGTATTAATATATACATATAGAATGAAGGCGGACCGATATACAACCAACGAGACACTTAGGGCAGACGATTGGCTGTGGTCTTAGCATGGTCGACTGGTAATCAGCCGAGCGCGATTCAAATCCGACTCTACTCCTGAGTTATACTCCGTCGCATCGCCCTCGCATCGCCGTCGCACAATGTTATGCGATTTGTAGACGACAGCTACGTAGTTTTACGACGCGATCACGTGTCAACAATCGCACGAGAAAGTCTAAACCCTCATGCGTCACTTCTAGTCGAGCAGTTGAGAATGGCAGAACCTGCGATGGCGTTATTCACTACAGCTACCTGTCTTTTGATTCGAAGACGTAGAAATGCTCGAAATCGAACGCGTTATGTTCGCCCTATATTGCAGCGCAGAGAAACATTGGGTGAATACCACACCCTCGTTCAAGAGATGAAGTTGGCGGATACTGAATTTTTTACTCGATATCTGAGAATGAAGCCATCTGTTTACGAGGAGCTCCTCCTAGAACATAGCCCAACCCACGCGTGGCCAATTGGACCTAGCGAGAGACTCACCTTAACTATAAGGTATACAGCTGGACAAAAATGTTACTGTCACCAGTGGATTTCATAAAGCTTTTCAGCTGGAATACCTTCTCAGTGAGCAAATGTCTATGGCAACCTGGCAGTTTTAACCAATCAAATCCCAGGTGCCATAGAAATTTGCTCACAGAGAAAGTTTCTCAAAGTTTAGAAATTTTTATAAAATACACCCCTGGTGGACAGGTACAAAGACAGACAAATACCGATCAAACAAACTACCTATCAGACAGCATGGCGGTTGTAGGACAGAAGGTATGTTCGTGTATATGTTGATGGGTAACCAGACAGTGTGGTGGTAGGGGAAAGTAAGAGTGCGTGCGTGTATTTGTGCATGTGTGTGTGCTTGTATACGGACGGGTGTGTATTCGTGTTTGCGGGAGCACGTGTGCGTGTGTGTATACGTGCATATGTGCGCGCATGCGTGCGTGTGTACGAGAGTTCATGTCAATATCTGAAATTGGAAAGGATGAGTGTTTGTAATCCCTTATATCACTTGCTTATTTGTTGATTACAGATACTATATGTTCTTGTCACAGATATTTGGCATCCAGCGATTCCCAACAATCAGTCACTTTCTCATATAGGATTTCAAAAGCCGCGTTCTGTGGGATAGTGCTAGAGACATGCAATGTTCTCTGGGATGTTCTCAAACCTATTTATCTCTTACCCACCCCACCCCCATACAGATAAGTGGAGGTCTATCGCCAGTGTCTTTGAAGATGTTTGGGACTTTCCACAATGTGTAGGTGCTATTGACGGTAAGCACATAACCATACAGGCACCTGCAAATGCTGGCTCAAATTATTTTAATATGATTTCCGCTTATTTTTAGATGGCGACTCATGTTGTGTCTCTATACTGTGAGTCACTATATCTGTGTCTCTGCTGCTGCAGCTGATATCTACGTCACACAGCGTGCCATCATCTGTGGCCTCAATAGGCCTACCATCATCATCCGCGGACTCATTTTCCTCCAAGCCATCCTGCACATTTGCATTGTTTTCAACATTGCCGTGTGTACTGTAAGGAAAATGTTAGTGTTTAATATTTACACAACTCAGAGGCAGCCGAAGAATGCGGGAGCTCCCCCTCATGTTTATGAGTGTAGATACAGAGGCCCCTCATTAAACTTGTCTTTTACATTTTATTAGGTAACTGGTTACTATACCAAGAACGCTGCAAGCGTCTTCTCAGAGCATCTAATTTTTAATGATATACGGGCCCTTAAACTAGAGAGAGGAGACATCCCAAAACTTCCGCCGCCTCTGCAAATATAATAATCTGTTAATATTAACTTTAAGATAGTATTGTCAATTTATGCCTTGTAATAGTGCATGGCCATGAACAATTTTATAAATAGGGTAAAAGTATTACTACCTCAAATTCAGCCTTTAATGCCTGTCCGTCCGTCCGTCTGTCTAGCCGTCCGTCCGTCTGACCGGCCGACTGACTGTCTGGGCTTTTTCTCAGGAACAGCTGTGCCGATTTCCTTCAAATTTTGACAGACGGCATGGTCTTACACCGAATTGTGATTTTCCGAATTTGTTCCTGATCCGGTATGGATTCCCGGTTCCGGATCCGGATCAGAATATGAATGTATTAATTTCACAAAAATTACTTATCGTATTTGAGCCGAACTAAAAGTAATCAAATCACATACTAGCGCATAAGTAAAATTCGATGTAGCCCAAAAAATCCGAAAAATCCGAAGAAATCCGAAAAGTCCTAAAAAAAATCTGAAATCGTGGGGAAGATCCGAAAATGCATTCTAAAAACTTTTAGGCTTCAAAAAGGGGAAGGGCGAGGCTTTGCAGTCTCCGAATACCCTTGTTTGATTTGAAGTAATAATGCATCTTTAATCCTTTAGTGACGATACCGGCCAAAACCGACCTCCTTAAGTGTCTAAAGGAATGCCCATTTGCAGACCAAGAGAAGACTAATTTAGAAAATTTACAGTGGTAAATTTTCAAAAATAGTCTTCTCTTAGCCTGCAAATAAATGGACATTCAAAAGTCAAATATTTAATTTTTCTGGAATAAATTTAGACACTAAAGGATTAATATTAATTGTAAGTAGTTACCTAGCAGCTTTCACGAATGGGTCCAAGAACGTCATCAAATCAAAAAGACCCATTTCCCATACTTGTTGGTTGCCGATGATCCACTTTTAGTAAGAGCTTTCTCCTTCTTTTTTCGCAAGTAGACATCTCGCAGGCTTTTGAATCTTTTTTTGATATCTTCAACTGAAAAAAACAATGTATTAATTACTGTTTATCATTACAAAGTTTTTTTATAGGTTCTCGTATGTGTGTGTGTGTGCGTGAGTGTGTGCGTGCGTGTGTAGTGGTAAATATAATTTTTGACATTTGAACCATAAATTCAATTCGACAGTGGCCACGTTCCCCCATATTTTCTCAGAAATAGCATCAACGATTTGACATTTGGCTCATATTACATAACGCTTCTATTATCTATATTGATAGGGCCAAAAGATGGCCGAAACTGCGAGATAGTTCAATAATTCCGGAACAAAGCCATACAATTGTGTCATATCAGCCTAGTAACATAAAACAGGTAGTCACCCATTACTAGATTCCAAAAGCAGATAACCCTCTTGAGCAAACCACTAACCCACCAATCCAGCCAGTGATCGACCCAGTAACCGACACACACACACACACACACACACACACACACACACACACACACACACACACACACACACACACACACACCACACCACACACACACACCACACCACACCACACACACACACACACACACACACCACACACACACACACACCACACACACACACACACACACACACACACACACACACACACACACACACACACACACACCACACCACACACACACACACACACACACACACACCACACACACACACACACACACACACACACACACACACACACACACACACCACACACACACACACACCACACCACACCACACACACACACACACACACACACACACCACACACACACACACACACACACACACACACACACACACACACACACACACACACACACACACACCACACCACACACACACACCACACCACACCACACACACACCACACCACACCACACACACACACACACACACACACACACACACACACCACACACACACACACACACACACACACACACACACACACACACACACACACCACACCACACACACACACCACACCACACCACACACACACACACACACACACACCACACACACACACACACACACACACACACACACACACACACACACACACACCGCCCCACTTATGGACCCACAGGGCAACCAACTGACCGGCCGACAAATCGACCGAGCTAGTGACTGACAAACCAACACGTGAACGAACGAATGAATGAATGAATGACTGAATGAATGAATGAATGAATGAATGAATGAATGAATGAATGAATGAATGAATGAATGAATGAATGAATGAATGAAAAAACGACCATGACAGATAAGCAGGTATGCGGGCGGTCGGGCAGGCAGGCAGGCAGGCAGGCAGGCAGGCAGGCAGAGATCTAACAATACCGTTACTACCCACATGGGCGCTGTAGATTAACGGCCACTGATTTCCAGCTGTTTTCCTTTTTTAATCGGTCTTTGGAATCGACCCTATCAGGCCTAAATAGACATGGATATTGCTGTACTTCATGAATTAATTTCTCAACGAAGTCTCGGTCTTCATTCATTTTGCGCAATTGACAATACATGGAAGTCGTGCGATGTGCATGTGAATAGACCTCGTTTCTATTCACGCGATCGGCTACGCGATGGTCGCCCGGTTGTAGCCGTCGCCAAAAGGTGCGAAAACTATAAACTAACAACGACGCGACAGCGATCTGAAATCTGTAGCGCGATCATCGCGCGACACGATTACGACGGACTATAAACCGGCCTTAAGCTCTATTCACACAGGCGCGACGCGACACGACGCGACGCGACACGACACGACACGACATAGCGACACGACACGACACATTTTTGTGTTTGGCTCACACACACACGTGACGCGACAGGCGACATGCAATACGTGGCAAAATTAATTTTGTATGACGTAGAAAAAAACGCGTTCGTGATTGGCTAGCTTGTTAATTTGTCGCGGCGACAGGCGATAAGATCGCTCTGGATTTGATTTTGCCGCATGTCGCGAGTCACGCAGCGACATGGTCGTGTCGTGTCGCGCATGTGGGAACAGTACAATGAAAATACGTTTTGAGCGATTTTGTAGTGTCGTGTCGCGTCGTGTCGCGTCGTGTCGCGTCGCGCCGCGCCTGTGTGAATAGAGGTTTAGGCGATCGGGTCGCTGACGAGCGAGCAATTGGTGGAAACATAGGCGATCTTCACTCCTTGTTGCCTCTCCAACGAGGAGAATAAATTGGTACCAGTGTAAAATATACTGGGGAAGTTACCAATAATAGACTGAAATAAAACCAGCCTAGATGTGGCGTGAACGGGACCTGGAACCAGGGACGCCAGTCAAACCAATAACTTCAAACACCGAGACAAATAGATAAATATTAAATCGCACAGACAACACAACATATAAATGGGATTTTGATCCGAAACGGATCTCTAAAGCTTGTCCATGTTCTGGCCGTTGCCATGGAAATTTTGTTTCTTTTTAACTGCTCATTCAGTTCTACTCCGATCTCGCTGAAACTCAACAGACCTATTCTAGTGATACATACCGACGGTACGGGGCGAATTCTCAATTCTAATCTCTGAATTTTACCCTTAAAATTTAAAATTGTTTTCAAATATATACACAGACAGGCATACGAAATGGCATGTGACAGACCAACACCCGTGACTGGGGGTGGGGGGGGGGGGGGGGGGGTGTCCAATCCGTCACTCAAATACCTGTCGTAACAATCAAACACGTCACTTATTTGGTGATGCCACGATCAAAATTACGTAGCTCCTTCGCGAAAGTCAAACAGTATGTCACTGCCTTTTAGGGAGTGTATATCTGTGGCGTATTTACAATTTATACACGTTTATTTGAATATGTTGACACTAATTTGACTGGTAGCTGTTGCAACAGCTCGCAGTCACATTAGTTTCAAAATATTCAACAGCTTATCTGTATGCTTAATTTGAACTTGCGATTTTTGGAATTCAAGTGCCAAAGTTTCAGATCGACTCCATCACGCGAACAAAGCGGGCGTGGCGCAGCTAAAATGGACGGGCATAGCTAGAAATGGGTCCCAAAATAGAGGGGCATCGCGGTTGAGATGAAGGATGGGCAGAATGTCAGACAGATGATTATATATTCCCCCTATACGTCCAAATGTTTATTGATAGAAAGCTACACGCATACTGGAGAAAGCGATACATACGTCAGAGACTGGGTGGCAGAGGAAAGAACCATACTACAGATACACAGATAAACCGACATACAGACTGACAGACAGTTTGGTGGATGGATGAGCGGATAAATAAATTGACAGATGGATAGATGGATGAAGGATAGATCATGTCTCACATTGGTTAAGATCCCGAGATACGGCCAGGAGCAATAGCAGTGTCTGTTCCGCCGTTGAATCGGTGAAGTCTTCAGTCACTCCAAAGCGAATCCCTCTCTGGCGTAGCGAGTCCAGATCTACGTGGTCCATCCCGATTGAAAATGACGCTACAGCTTTCATATTGGGGAATAATTCAGCTCGCTGCGTGATCATTTTTAGCGGATTCAGCGGCGCTATCAGCGCAGCGTCTACCTTCACACCCAGTTCTGGATTCTGAAACAGTAAAATAAAACTTACACATACTGTAGAATATGTACAAGTGTCATGTGAGGTAGCGTGTCCCGGAATCACCTGTTTTCTCCAGGTAACCCTCTACCATACCTCGTTGTCACGTTTAAAAGATGTTCAGAGTCTTTAGATTGTTATGTTCTTTCATATTTTCCGGATAACCCTCAAAAGGGAATCATAGTGACACCTTTCTTGTGTTAACGTTTCAGTCAAATCGGATAAGCAGTTTCTGAGATAACTATAGATGCAGTTTTTAATCGGATCCGGGTTTTTATCCGGATCAGGGCCAAGGTCTAGAAATCCTCGTTTATGGTACGTTCATTTGTTGTGTTAAAATCTGACCCATATCAAAGCAGTAATTTCTTAGATACAGTTCTGTACACCCGCCCACCCACCTTCCAACTCGCCCACATATCCGCTCGTACGTACGCACGGGCGCACGCACGGCCCAACGCATCCACGCACCCACACCCACAAGAACGCGAGCACGCACTCAAGCACGCACTCAAGCACGACCCCACGCACGGGCGTACGCACGCACAAGAGCGCATACACACGCACGCACGCACGTACGCACGCACCCACGCACGCACGCACGCACGCACGCACGCACGCACGCACGCACGCACGCACGCACGCACGCACGCACGCACGCACGCACGCACGCACGCACGCACGCACGCACGCACCCACTCACCCACTCACCCACTCACCCACTCACCCACTCACGCACGCACGCACGCACGTATGTACGGACGCACGCACGCACACTAATTTGATACGCGGACCGTTTCCGCTCAGTTAATTTGAAACTGTGGTACAAGGGAGACAAATGTTGTCATCGTTATTACACATAACTTAGCGCGATTATGTCCCATATTGACGAGATGCTAACGTGTATTTATTAAATGCTTGAAATAAACCTTTAGCACTCAAATTTGCTTAATAAAATTGCGATTTTTCCATTGAAAATGTTTGTTTGCAGACGAATAGAAGATTATTCGTGAAACTGTACACTGGAATGCGGTATGTTTTCAAAAGCAGTCCTCTCATGACATTTTTCAAGACCACGATAGAAGCTGTTTTTGGAAAGTTCAAGCGTTAAAGTGTTAATTAAACCTGCGTACCTTTTCAATATCCTTTTCCCAGATGAGATCAAACTGTTCTTCCAACATTTTCACGTGATGGGCCGGTATGCCCATCTCCTCGGATTCGGTATCTCTCGCCCATGTCAGCACAGTCCATCGTTTTCCGGATGACATTGTTGAAGTACTGCCGAGTAAAAAGATTCCGAATTAAAATCAGTTCTGTGATACAATACATATTAAATATTCAGTTAACCGCTTCGACCAGCAGCCCTTCAAATCATTCAACATATTACTTATTTCAATTAACCATTTGATGGTCATGATTTGTTGAGAGAATTGAAATGTTCGCTCATTGAATAGCCTATGGAGGAAGCCAGTTTTATCAAGGCCCCGCCCACATCTAGCTACGCTCCACCCACGCGTCGTCCGGGTTGGGATAGATCGATCCCTAAACTCCATGATCATTAATTTCCAGCAAACTATTGAGTTAAAGCTGCTGAATATTTTGAAACTAATTTGACTGGGTGTTGTTGCTGCCTATGGCAGCAACAGCGCCCAGTCAAATTAGTTTCAAAATATTCAACAGCGTGTTTATTAAAAAGTAAAGACATGAAATCGTATACAAAAACGCTTAGTCAGTCATCAATTAAGAGTTCGTGACGAACTTAGCCGCGTCATCCATGACTTAATTGATTATGACGGCATCCGACACGTCACGTAATTGATTGTGGCGTTGTAATGTGATTGATGGTTAAAAACTGGAGCCCTCCATTAGATCTGACTCAATATTACATTTACATTTATTTTAAAGACATTTATTTAAAGGCGCATGCGCATTCATACAAAGAAGGGCGTAAAGTGTGTACTTCAATGGACTGAAACAAAATACATCTTAGTATGTGATGATTGTATTACATATAAAGCAATTTTACTTTTAAAGTTGAATTAAGGGATTATATTAATTTATTTTGAATGAAATCATAATATGTTAAGCCTTATTTCGCTTCATTAAATTTAAAACTTAAACTATGGCAGAATCAGCTCACACTTAAAAACAGTCAACAGTTAAGTCTAATTGTCCTGAAATTGAGACATAATAATATCACGGTTTAGTGGTTACAATAAAATAACTCTTGCAACTAACCTTTGGTCCTTAAAAGAATGGTACGCAGTCGCTATGCACTCACCACACCATATAAACCCAGAAGTAGACCACAGATCGCTATATAGGCCTAAATATTTACAATCTCTGCATAATCTTAGCGTTCACAATTTAAATAAATGGGACACTAAGATTCGCTCCGCATCAAACAACAGCAAGTTATACACGTAGTTTTGCTATCGTGTTTAGCAATATTATTTTAGTGATTAATTACGTAAGCGTACAAATAGACAACCAGCAGTAGACCTGGATAAACCCCAGGTCGCTATAGATGCGCATAGGTGAAAATATTGACACTCTCCACGTAATTTTTCGCTATTTAAATAAATGGGACAGTTTAAGATTAATTCATGGTCATGTACCAACAAGTTACGCAATCTTGGTCTTGTATCGTGTTTATCAATGCAAGTACGTATTAAGTACTGGTTATAAGTCATATCATCTGACGTTATCTAAATCCGATATTCAGCATAGATTATAGCCATCTCTGGGTTAATTTGGCCAAAATCAGCTACTACAGCGATCTTAGTAAATCTTCATTTGTAGGCCAGGAAAATAATTTCTTTTTGAAAATTTACCACTGAAATGACTGGCTCGGTAACCGAGCCAGTCATTCCAATGCTAAATTTGCAAAAAATAGTTTTCTCTTGGCCTATAAATAGACGTCAACTAAGCAAACATTTAGATTTTCCTGACAAATCTTGCCCATTAAAGTGTGAATGGGTACGTGCCACTGATTAGAACGTGACCGCGCGTTTGATTAGCTAGCAGCGGCTATTAGTAATGCATGACAAGTTGTGGGAAGGCATAGTGAATGATGGGAGTATCGTAATTTTGAAATCAGTAATTTCTTATTCTACTCGTTTGGCACGTGTCTGTATATCTGTTTATTACTTGAGTCTGTCTGTCTGGTGGTTTTTCTCGTAAACACATTTTTCAGTTTGGTTAAAAAATTGACCAGATCGTACAAGTTTTGCTAGACACTAGGATTCTTTTTTAAGCACTAATAAGACAATTCTAAAAGAGAAAAAATATAAATAGAAGCAAGAGCGTCTGTAATATCCGATGGACTATGTTTGTGATTTGAAGTAATATGCCTTCATCTGAAATGCAAAGATTAACATACCCTTTTAAAGGTGCATATTCACAGCAGAGTGGTTCAAAATAAAACTGTTAAACTTTTATACATTTAGAGGCTGAAATCGTGTGCCTAGATGTGATGAAACGAAATAAATCTTAGCATATGATGATTTCATTACGCAGAAATTAGTATAATTTTTTAAGTTGTCAAATTGAATTATAGGCACGGCTCCCTAACTCAAATTCACAACTAAACCTACGATATTTATGTATATGGAATGAAATCATCATATCGTCAGATTTATTTTGTTTCATTACATCGAGATACACACTTTAAGCCTCTACATGTATATACTTTAAACAACTTTATTTTCAAGCATTTTTGTGTGAATAAGTACCTTTAAATCCTAGAGACCGGATAAGAACAATTGTAAACAATTTAAGAACTATTTGTTCCGTTTGTCATGCCTGATAATTGTGGGATCCGACCTGTCACACAAGCATCTGGCGTCAGAATCAACCTGTAGTAAGCCAACTGACGTCACAATGGCCCTTTCCAGTTTATCCAGTCATCGTCATAATCAACTACTCGAAGTGTAGGATGACGTCATCAATGATGCTGCCACCCAATATTCAACAGCTTACCTGTATAGTTGTCTTGAAATTAGTATTCTGAGAATGAAGCTATCCGATCTGCCGCTCAAGTTTATAGCATCATACTCAATTACGTTACACGCAGGCCGACGTCGCAATAACTAGTGACGTATCCTGCTCCGTCATAAACATTGAAGAGTCCGTCAAGAGTACGAATTGTTTGTCGTTGATAAATTTACAATGAAAACAATTTGTTCAATAGATTGATCCTAGGCCCAATTTAACAGGGAGGGGTTGCTGCCATAGGCTAATTAGTTTCAAAATATTCAACAGCTTGCTGTTAGTTACCTTGAAATTATAATTTGGGTAATTCAGAGTTCAAGGTGTCTAAGTCTACCCCATGCAACACGCTTAAAAGGTGAGATGAACATAGCTAGAAATGGGCGGGGCAATGCTAGAAATGGGCGGGCCATAGCTAGAAATGGGAGGGGCATAGGTAGAAGTGGGAGGGTCATAGCTAGAAAAGGGCGGGCATAGCTAGAAATAGATCCTCTATTCACTAGTACCCATGCGCGACCCTATCCCGCCCACGTAGCCATCGTTGCCATGAGGCTAAATACATTTATTTGACTTTTTAAAAAAAGAATATACATCCCCGATAAACTACATTAATAATAATAATTGTCATCATGCTAGAAGGATCGATTTAGCTGTGCCCCGCCCATTTCTAGCTAAACTCCGCCTATTTATTCATAGTGTGTTGATCGGTTTATATACTTTTAACGCTCAATTCCCAGAATCCCATTTTAAATGTAACTATGCAGATATGCCGTTGAATATTTTGAAAAAAATTGTACTGTGTGCTGTTGCTGTCTATGACAGCAACAGCACCAAGTCAAATTAGTTTCAAAATATTCAACATAGTGTTTATTAAATAGTAAAGCCATCAACGAGATACAATTCGTAACACTTGAAATACATGGTAATGCTCACGACGGAGCTAGAAACATCACTTTTTATTGAGACGGAAACTTTCATGTGACGTAATTGATGATGCTCTCGTATATTCGAGTGACAGATCGGATACTTCCATTATTTAACTTTGTTCTACCACATTGATGCAATGCATATTTCACATACTCTCTACCCATGTGTGTATTCTATATCGTTACTATGTTGATGACAACCGTACAATAAATACATTGGATCGACCATATTGAGAGATCCGATCTATCACTAAAGTATCTGCAGTCATAATCGATTACGTCACAGGTAGGTTGAGGGCATAATCAAAATGCGTAATGAACGACGTATCTAGCTCCGTCATGCACATTGAATAGTCAGTCAATTGTATTGAGTGTTTGTCTGTGCTATTTAATATACAACCAGTTGAATATTTTGAAACTAATGTGTCTGGTCGTCCAGCCAAATTAGTTTCAAAATGTTCAACAGATAGCCTGCATTGATATTTGGATTGTGGGAATTTAGTGTTAGATCGATCGATCACAACGCGCAAGAAGCGTGGGCGGAGCTTAGCTAGAAATGGGCGTGCCTTAGCTAGAAATAGGCGTGCCCTAGCTTTAAATGGGCGTGCCCTAGCTAGAAATGCACCACTGTATTAATTCCTTATGATGTTTGATCCTCTCCTGACACCCGATGGTATGAGATTCCCTATAGAAAGCACTTTCACTTTAGGCTTCCTGAGCTGTACAACAATTGACCTTTCCAGTTCATGTGACGTCATAATCAACTACCTGATGAGGGGTATAACGTCATAATAAATTATAGCATGCATAACTCGATTTAGTCCGTCTTTACCGCGTAATAGTCCTACACGTTGTACTAATTGTATGTATTTACCATTTAGAAATATTCTGCTGAATATTTTGAAATTAATTTGACTGGGCACTGTTGGCGCTCAGGGCTATTAAATGTCCATTACGGCAGTTTAAAATGATCACCTTCAGAATAGTAATTTTATATTGAAATAAATGATGTGAATTCTTCCCTTCCAAACCCAGGCTCTTTAGACAGGGATGGATATGAGTGGTGGCGGCGTGTGAGTGGCAGGTAGAGTTTTCTGTTGTCAGTCATAAACAGGGTGAATCAATAAAACTCATGATATATATCATATGGCTAAATAATCAGTGATTTGCGTACACGTGACGTACTACGTCATCTAGACATCTATATCTATCATAATTTTTAGATAGATGTGTATACGTCACGGATTTCCAGCACTCTGATTGGCTGGCTCGGCTAAATTCTCATTGGTTGAAGCAGCCAGGTTCTGACGTTGCAGAGAGTATAAAAGGGGATGATTTCGAGAGCGTCGTCGGCCGGGGGCCGAACAGTCAGGAGCTGCACAAGCACGGGACCCTGACTGAATAACTGGAGTACCGAAGACGGAATTCAGCATCATCTCGGTACGTCACAACCTCCAGTTCAGCTCGGACCACAGCAGTTTTCGGGACACCGCACCGTGAATTAGATCAGCACAGTGTAATCTGTTCTTGTTTAATTAGTAACTGAATAGGAACTATTTAACGGTGGACACTTAAGGTCCAGTTATGTAATTCTAGATGACGTAGAGCCAGCTATGTTCACCGGATCTGCCAGCCACGCCGAAAAGTGGATATTCAACCGCCACACTGCATGTCGTGTGTGATAGTTTAACGTTTTTATCGCAGCCAAGTAAACTTTGCTCGGTGTGGTACAATAGCTATTTGACGCACCCCGCACCGTTAAGCTTAAATAATTATATCTTAGTTACAACAGTATCCATAACCCTCTCTGTTAATGGGCTATCTTAACTTTACAACTCACCGTTGTTATAACAGGAATTTTCATATCTACAGTATTATTGTGTAGAACTTACTAGTTATTCAGTGGACTACTTATAACTATGTTATACTGTCCTGAGACCGTACCGCTACCGTCTTGGAACAACTACGGGAACTCTGTCTTGCGGAGCATCAGCTAGCGGAGACAACATCCAGCTTCCAGACAACGTATCGAAGGTTCCAGACAACGTATCGACTCACGTAACAGGAATAGTAACGCCTCAATTTCACTAACAGAGTAGCCCACAACTAAGAGTGGCTACTGGGTATTCAAGTAACTATACATGATATGTCTTTAACTACATCTTTAATTATTCATTAGTTATTCGTTTAATTATTCTTTAATTACCGCATTTTCCTCTGTAAAAGGTACTGATGACTAACAGGCACCTTCCCGGTCTTAGGACCGCAATTTATAAGTTCTTAATTATTACTGTCTATAGTTATCCTTATTTACTGTAAGGTGCTTTAACTAACCGCACCGTATTAGGTCTATCAACCTGTATTATTACTGTTCTAATCAATTCACGTATGGTCACCGTTCTGTATTTGGTTAGTTATGTATATGGCAAGTAGCCATCAGTTGATACGTTGTGTTTATTTATAGAAAACTTACGTTGTGTTTATTTATAGAAAACTTAGGACCGCAGTTCATTTAGGAAATACTTTATGGCAACATTTATATATGCATCACTTTTTCCCTCCACCGTCATGTTTCACTGAGGTCGCTGTCCGTGCTATTAACTCTGTTTATCCAGGCATGCTACCGACTAAACCTTTCTATTCAGCTCTATAGGATAGGTTTAATATGATTAGAAACAATTTCTTCGTTAGGAGATATATAGTGTACGCCTCTTTTCCGGTCGTTACGGTAATCTAGCCCCGTACACCGACAAGGCTGTGTTGAATTGGCCAATATACCTATAGGGCCTCATATTTATAACGTTATTGTCTTTCTTCATGTTCCAATAAGACTTATGGCTTCTTGGTTGTTTGGATGTCCCTATCCGCATCATGGACTGATCCGACCCTAGGAAACTATTGGAGGTTTCGGAACGGTGATGACCAAGGTGCGGTGTTACATACACCTCCCCTGTATCTTAGGATACTCGTTGGCTAGTGTCATTGCCAATGTAGGAAGCACTGCGAAAACATTATTATTATTATTATTATTATTATTATTATTATTATTATTATTATTATTATTATTATTATTATTATTATTCTGTTAGGATATATCTCCCGCACCGTGCGCATATGTGGGCACCTTGGATATAAACCTAATGTCAGGTCAATAACTTAGCTCCATACGATTTGGAGCCTGACGAGATGCGCATCTCCACCGAATTATGTACAAATGTCTGGGCATGATGTTGGAATCGGCCACGCCCTTTCGCGAAGGGCATTTGCCGTGGATATTCGTCTCTGTAATCCTCACCGTAACGACAGGTCAATTGGAATAATCTGCCTGTATAAAAAGGAAACCATCGTCCTGTGATGTTTTATGTGGTTACTGAGCAAGGTATCCGGATTCTCACCGAGCTCGGATGTTTTGCAATGTAACATGCACGCTCACTGTATCCAAAGATAGGTAGGGTTCCCGAAATTTGCAGCCTAAAATAGTTTGTGTCTCTAAAACCTAACTGATAGGTTAGGCATAGAAGAAGGCCCGCATAAATAAAAGCGGCACCTACTAAATCAGGAATTTAATTGGAACTACATAAGCCGGTGACTTGGGAATCCTGCGGGAATCGCTCGTCTCGTCTTCACGTAAAACAGCACGCAACATTTTAGTTATAGTTTCACTAGGATGGTCTTTTCTTCACAGCACTTTTGGTTGAATACAGAGTGGCCCTTTTTGGCCCTCTCTGTCCCTCCGCTTCTGCGGTGGCAGCATTTTCCTGTGACGGAGGCCCGCGCGCGGCACTTGCCTCTCGCAAGGATCGAGTGATGGCGGCCCGCATGAGGCTACTACTTCTCACCCAAAGACACAGCATCAGAAGTAATGCCCGCGTGAGGCACAACGCCACTCGCCACTCAGGATTTTCTTTTCTTTCCTTTTCCTTTTCAGCATAGAGGTATACTAGCGTATATTAAGTTAATTAGTGATATCGTATGCGGGAGCCTCCTTTACAGGGGTACCTCTGCGGACCTGCGAAGCTGTGCGGTACCTCCGGTGACTCCGCGTTTAAAGGTTCCTCCGGCTGTCTCTATGGTATGTATTTTTTAAATATCATTTAAACAAACGTATGTGATGCTAAACTACGATTTATTACAGAAAATATGCCTATGTCCCTGCCAATACAACTTCACTAGGCTTAAAGTACATAATACGGATACCAGATTTTTCAAATTCAAGCGGCCATCAAGCAGGCCATATTCAGAACGAAACGCTGTCGTCAGCTCAGACGTTTGACCCAGATTCGGGTCACTTCGGTCCCGGCGCTCCGATTGTAGCAGTCGCCGCAGCTGTGGATTTACAGGCGAAATACGCCTCCATCTAAGATGGTTTAACTGGAGTTCAACTACCGGTTGGCTGGAAACTATATGATAGCCGTAAAGGCATACGGAAAGAGATCCAAGGAACGTACGAGGTAATCAATAGAAGCGACAGGTAGGTTGAAACTGCTCTAAAAATTATCTGGTGTTCTCAAGAACAAATTTCTAAATCAGACTTTAAGGATGCGATTTCAGTTTTGTTAGCAAACCTTCAGTTTTTAGAGGACAAATATTTCTCATTATTGGTTAAAGCTAAGCATAACAAAGATGTGTCAGATTATTTTGAAATGTATAACAGTAGAACAGCTGGTCTGTCTGATCGACACAAGCGAAATCTAATGCTAGCGGTACAGACACACTTTACCCTCCATGATTTTCGCTGTCAATCAAAACAATTATTAACTACATCAGCACGGACATGACTTTCTAAGTTATCAGGGCACTATCAAGATTGCAGGCGCGGGTGAAGACTTATGTGCCAGGTTGCTCGTATAGGTCAGAATGGGACACTCGTCGTTTTCATAGTCCTGTTTGTTGTGTTAGGGATAAAGAAGTTTCATTAAATATCCAACTATATTTACACTCCTTCATGATAACGTGGCTTGCTGTACCTTTTAGTAAAACTATCAGAAAGGTATTGTTCATTCATGCAGCTACCAGCATGCGTGCACTGCAGAACGCCGTAATGCCATTTTGATAATTCACATGTATTCACTACATACCATAAACATATAGGCATGCATATTAAGCGAAAATGCCGACTACTAACTGCACAAAAGCAGGTGTTATCAATTTAAAAAATGGAACATAAGCTCATATAGTTTATTATATATAATTCGTGCCGGGTATGTCACGATAAGAATATCGGGGGAAACTCGAGAGAGAGAGAGAGAGAGAGAGAGAGAGAGAGAGAGAGAGAGAGAGAGAGAGAGAGAGAGAGAGAGAGAGAGAGAGAGAGAGAGAGAGAGAGAGAGAGAGAGAGAGAGAGAGAGAGAGAGAGAGGATAGGAGTGAGGAAAATGATATCCGTTCATTTCCATATATCCTTACCTCTTAGAATCTCGAGCCAATGGAGGAATCCAGTTTCTCAGTCAATCATATTACGTCATGATCAACTACGTGAGGTGTAGGCTGAAGTCATAATCTATTACGTTATGAATGACGCGATTTAGTTTTAAACGCTTAATAGTCGGCCAGGTTGTATGAATTCTATGTCTGTGCTATTTAATAAACATACTGTTGAATATTTTGAAACTAATTTGAGCTGGGAGCTGTTGCTGCCATAACAGCTTACCTGTATAGTTTACTGGAAATTGATATTCAGAGTGTTGGGAGCGATCGATCCCAAAACGAGCTACGCGTGAGTGGAAGTTAGATAGAGATGGGCGGGGCATAGCTAAAACTGGATTTCATAGGTACTCTAACGATAAAGAAAGTCTAAATTCAGCATGTTCAACCTTATTTCATGCACTGAAAACAAGAGACTACTCCACCCACCAACTTCTGAAAATCAAGTCGGATACCTTACAGACGATAACATATAAACAATATAGCCCAACATATCAGGCCATCAATAAGATTAGCCACAATCAACCATTCCCTAGGAATTCAATCACGCCTGGACTGCGACACAGAAAATGTACTTTACATACTATCATGCAGGCCGTGTCACAAACAATATGTATGACAAACAAAAGGCCCATTCAGAGTGCGTGCCACTAAGCATATATCCGACATACACCTGCATGAGGACACTAGTGTAGCTGAGCATTTCAATCTGGCAGACCATCTTATCCACCGTGATTTGAAAATCTTACCAATTTAACAGACGTCAATTTTAGATACAGAAGAAGAAACCGAAAAATGCCGACTTCTCAGAGAATCATTCTGGATTAAATGTCTGCAGACAGAATGACCTAAATTTAGACTCAGGCCTATCAGATACGAGGGAGATAATCAGTTTTGTCCTAACATACAATAGAAAAATGGTTGAAGTTGCGAAAATTTTCAAAGAGAAATACAATACATTACAAACTAAATTACGTGAACCCTTTGGTTCCACACCCGTTATTGCCTTTAAGAAAACCACTAATCTCCGCAGCCGCTTAGTAAAAGCAAAATGGTGTAAAGATCAGTAATTAAAATACAGAGAAACCTGTCTATAGCTAATGAAATTTGTTCATTTAGTATTGACAATTAATACAGCTGGTGACATTTGAGACTGCAGAGCGGCGACCCTTCAAGACGCGTGGTTGTACAACCACTCATCTTCGAGATCCACAACCATCTGGTCCCACAGGCAGGTGATGGCTATAGACTGGTTGGACTGTAAACAGAAGGAAACTATTTTGCTACGCTAAATATAAGCTATATAACATATAATATATTAGAACAAAGTTAATATAAGCGATGCCTGGGACAAAATCACAAACTCTCAAATAATAAAATAAACACGAAATTGTCTCACCCTTGAAAAAAATGAGCCAGTGAGTTAACAATATTATTATACTACAACTACTACTACTACTACTACTACTACTACTACTACTACTACTACTACTACTACTACTACTACTACTACTACTACTACTACTACTACTACTATTACTACTGCTGCTGCTGCTGCTGCTGGTACTACTACTACTACTACTACTACTACTACTACTACTACTACTACTACTACTACTACTACTACTACTACTACTACTACTACTACTACTACTACTACTACTACTATTACTACTACTACTACTACTACTATAATAGAATTGCCAGGTTCGAACCCCACTCGGGTCGAAAAAATTGAAAAAGCTAAAATTGCATTCCAGATAATGAATGAGTTAGATCCTACTGTCAGTGCGTCGTTAAAGGCAGCGTTCATAGAACTAATGCTTGATAATAATAAAAAAAACTAAATACTTGCGGGTGCCTAGTGATCTAGCAGGAGGGATCTCAGAAATATAAAAAGTAAAATCTGGAATTTACACCATCAAAATTCCAGTCAATTCGTGTGCCTGTGAGATGGGTGGTTGAAAGCCAGTCCGGTGAAAGAGGACTGTAGTCCTCTGGAAGATGGTCTTGTGATAGAGCAGACGCCTCCCAAACGCTAGGCGAAAGTTACCGTAGAATTGCCAGGTTCGAACCCCACTCGGGTCGAAAAAATTGAAAACATAAAATTATATTCCATATGATGAATGAGCTAGATCCTAGCGCCAGTGCGTCGTCAAATACAGGTTTCATAGAACTAATACTTGGCATTAATAAAACTAGTACTACTACTACTACTACTACTACTACTACTACTACTACTACTACTACTACTACTACTACTACTACTACTACAACTACTACTACTACTACTACTACTACTACTACTACTCTGATAAAACTGTATTTTCTTATCAGGGGGAACACTGGATTTGCAGTAATATCAGCAGAATTTGTGCTTACTGATGAGGATACCCGTATTCTGCTCGACGATATCTCATGCGTCGGCAATGAGTCATCACTAAACGAGTGTTCGTACAATCCTATTGGGGATCATAACTGTATTCATGCTGAGGATGTTGGCGTTGGGTGCGGTAAGCAAATACCAATAAGCGTAGATATAATCAACTTTGCATCAAATGGTACCAACCAAACTATCACATTAAAATGCAAGTCACGTTACTGGGCCGGAACTGAGTGACCAGACTGTCCATTGTTCTTATCGAACTGCCATTGAACTGCAATCAAACTGCATGCCACCGCATTGTCGTCGCACCATAAACAGACTGGTATCGTGCTGATTTCACTCTGCCCTCGTTCTGATTTCACATTGCCATCGTAATGTTACTACCCTGCTCTCTCACTGTGCCATTGTACTGTTACTACTCTGCTCTCTCTCTCTCTGTGCCATCGTACTGTTACTACCCTGCTCTCTTACTGTGCCATCGTACTGTTACTACTCTGCTCTCTCACTGTGCCATCGTACGGTTACTACCCTGCTCTCTTACTGTTCCATCGTACTGTTACTACTCTGCTCTCTTACTGTGCCATTGTGCTGTTACTACCCTGATCTCTTACTGTGCCATCGTACTGTTACTACTCTGCTCTCTTACTGTGCCATTGTACTGTTACTATTCTGCTCTCTCTCTCTCTCTCTCTCTCTCTCTCTCTCTCTCTCTCTCTCTCTCTGTGCCATCGTACTGTTACTACCCTGCTCTCTTACTGTGCCATCGTACTGTTACTACTCTGCTCTCTCACTGTGCCATCGTACGGTTACTACCCTGCTCTCTTACTGTTCCATCGTACTGTTACCTATCTTACGGTGCCATTGTACTGTTACTACCCTGCTCTCTTACTGTGCCATCGTACTGTTACTACTCTGCTCGCTTACTGTGCCATTGTACTTTTACTACACTGCTCTCTTACTGTGCCATCGTACTGTTACTACCCTGCTCTCTTACTGTATCATCGTACTGTTACTACTCTGCTCTCTTACTGCGCCATTGTACTGTTACTACTCTGCTCTCTTACTGTGCCATCGTACGGTTACTACTCTGCTCTCTCACTGTGCCATCGTACTGTTACTACTCTGCTCTCTTACTATGCCATTGTACTGTTACTACTCTTCTCTCTTACTGTGCCATTGTACTGTTACTACTCTGCTCTCTTACTGTGCCATCGTACTGTTACTACTCTGCTCTCTTACTGTGCCATTGTACTGTTACTACACTGCTCTCTTACTGTGCCATCGTACTGTTACTACCCTGCTCTCTTACTGTGCCATCGTACTGTTACTACTCTGCTCTCTTACTGTGCCATTGTACTGTTACTACACTGCTCTCTTACTGTGCCATCGTACTGTTACTACCCTGCTCTCTTACTGTGCAATCGTACTGTTACTACTCTGCTCTCTCACTGTGCCATCGTACTGTTACTACCCTGCTCTCTTACTGTGCAATCGTACTGTTACTACTCTGCTCTCTTACTGTGCCATTGTACTGTTACTACCCTGCTCTCTCAATGTGCCATTGTACTGTTACTACCCTGCTCTCTCACTGTGCCATTGTACTGTTACTACTCTGCTCTCTCTCTGTGCCATCGTACTGTTACTACCCTGCTCTCTTACTGTGCCATCGTACTGTTACTACTCTGCTCTCTCACTGTGCCATTGTACTGTTACTACTCTGCTCTCTTACTGTGTCATCGTACTGTTACTACTCTGCTCTCTTACTGTGCCATTGTACTGTTACTACCCTGCTCTCTTACTGTGCCATCGTACTGTTACTACCCTGCTCTCTTACTGTGCCATTGTACTGTTACTACTCTGCTCTCTTACTGTGCCATCGTACTGTTACTACTCTGCTCTCTTACTGTGCCATTGTACTGTTACTACTCTGCTCTCTTACTGTGCCATCGTACTGTTACTACTCTGCTCTCTTACTGTGCCATTGTACTGTTACTACTCTGCTCTCTTACTGTGCCATCGTACTGTTACTACTCTGCTCTCTTACTGTGCTATTGTACTATTACTACTCTGCTCTCCTACTGTGCCATCGTACTGTTACTACTCTGCTCTCTTACTGTGCCATTGTACTGTTACTACTCTGCTCTCTTACTGTGCCATCGTACTGTTACTACCCTGCTCTCTTACTGTGCAATCGTACTGTTCCTACTCTGCTCTCTCACTGTGCCATCGTACTGTTACTACCCTGCTCTCTCACTGTGCCATCGTACTGTTACTACCCTGCTCTTTTACTGTGCCATCGTACTGTTACTAATCTGCTCTCTCACTGTGCCATCGTACGGTTACTACCCTGCTCTCTTACTGTGCCATTGTACTGTTACTACCCTGCTCTCTTACTGTATCATCGTACTGTTACTACCCTGCTCTCTTACTGTGCCATCGTACTGTTACTACTCTGCTCGCTTACTGTGTCATTGTACTGTTACTACCCTGCTCTCTAACTGTGCCATCGTACGGTTACTATTCTCCTCTCTTACTGTGCCATTGTACTGTTACTACTCTGCTCTCTCACTGTGCCTGCGTACTGTTACTACTCTGCTCGCTTACTGTGTCATTGTACTGTTACTACTCTGCTCTCTTACTGTGCCATCGTACTGTTACTACCCTGCTCTCTTACTGTATCATCGTACTGTTACTACCCTGCTCTCTTACTGTGCCATCGTACTGTTACTACTCTGCTCGCTTACTGTGTCATTGTACTGTTACTACCCTGCTCTCTCTCTCTCTGTGCCATCGTTCTGTTACTACCCTGCTCTCTTACTGTATCATCGTACGGTTACTACTCTGCTCTCTTACTGTGCCATCGTACTGTTACTAATTTGCTCTCTTACTGTGCCATCGTACTGTTACTACTTTGCTCTCTTACTGTGCCATCGTACTGTTACTACGCTGCGCTCTTACTATGCCGTCGTACTCTTACTACTCTGCTCTCTTACTGTATCATCGTACGGTTACTACTCTGCTCTCTTACTGTGCCATCGTACTGTTACTACTCTGCTCTCTCACTGTGCCATCGTACTGTTACTAATTTGCTCTCTTACTGTATCATCGTACTGCTACTACCTTGCTCTCTTACTGTGTCATCGTACTTGGTACTACCCGGCTCTCTTACTGTGCCATCGTACTGTTACTACTCTGCTCGCTTACTGTGTCATTGTACTGTTACTACCCTGATCTCTAACTGTGCCATCGTACGGTTACTATTCTCCTCTCTTACTGTGCCATTGTACTGTTACTACTCTGCTCTCTCACTGTGCCATCGTACTGTTACTACCCTGCTCTCTTACTGTGCCATCGTACTGTTACTACCCTGCTCTCTTACTGTGCCATCGTACTGTTACTACCCTGCTCTCTTACTGTGCCATCGTACTGTTACTACTCTGCTCGCTTACTGTGTCATTGTACTGTTACTACTCTGCTCTCTTACTGTGCCATCGTACTGTTACTACTCTGCTCTCTTACTGTGCCATCGTACTGTTACTACCCTGCTCTCTTACTGTGCCATCGTTCTGTTACTACCCTGCTCTCTTACTGTATCATCGTACGGTTACTACTCTGCTCTCTTACTGTGCCATCGTACTGTTACTAATTTGCTCTCTTACTGTGCCATCGTACTGTTACTACTTTGCTCTCTTACTGTGCCATCGTACTGTTACTACGCTGCGCTCTTACTATGCCGTCGTACTCTTACTACTCTGCTCTCTTACTGTATCATCGTACGGTTACTACTCTGCTCTCTTACTGTGCCATCGTACTGTTACTACTCTGCTCTCTCACTGTGCCATTGTACTGTTACTAATTTGCTCTCTTACTGTATCATCGTACTGTTACTACCTTGCTCTCTTACTGTGTCATCGTACTGTTACTACCCTGCTCTCTTACTGTGCCATCGTACTGTTACTACTCTGCTCTCTTACTGTGCCATTGTACTGTTACTACTCTGCTCTCTTACTGTGCCATTGTACTGTTACTACTCTGCTCTCTTACTGTGCCATTGTACTGTTACTACTCTGCTCTCTCACTGTGCCATCGTACTGTTACTACCCTGCTCTCTTACTGTGCCATCGTACTGTTACTACTCTGCTCTCTTACTGTGCCATCGTACTGTTACTACTCTGCTCTCTTACTGTGCCATTGTACTGTTATTACCCTGCTCCCTTACTGTGCCATCGTACTGTTACTACTCTGCTCTCTTACTGTGCCATTGTACTGTTACTACACTGCTCTTTTACTGTGCCATCGGCCTGTTACTACCCTGCTCTCTTACTGTGCAATCGTACTGTTACTACTCTGCTCTCTCACTGTGCCATCGTACTGTTACTACCCTGCTCTCTTACTGTGCAATCGTACTGTTACTACTCTGCTCTCTTACTGTGCCATTGTACTGTTACTACCCTGCTCTCTCAATGTGCCATTGTACTGTTACTACCCTGCTCTCTCACTGTGCCATTGTACTGTTACTACTCTGCTCTCTCTCTCTCTGTGCCATCGTACTGTTACTACCCTGCTCTCTTACTGTGCCATCGTACTGTTACTAGTCTGCTCTCTCATTGTGCCATTGTACTGTTACTACTCTGCTGTCTTACTGTGTCATCGTACTGTTACTACCCTGCTCTCTTACTGTATCATCGTACTGTTACTACCCTGCTCTCTTACTGTGCCATCGTACTGTTACTACTCTGCTCTCTTACTGTGCCATTGTATTGTTGCTACTCTGCTCTCTTACTGTGTCATCGTACTGTTACTACTCTGCTCTCTTACTGTGCCATTGTACTGTTACTACTCTCCTCTCTCACTGTGCAATCGTACTGTTACTACCCTGCTCTCTTACTGTGCCATCGTACTGTTACTACTCTGCTCTCTTACTGTGCCATCGTACTGTTACTACTCTGCTCTCTTACTGTGCCATTGTACTATTACTACTCTGCTCTCTTACTGTGCCATCGTACTGTTACTACTCTGCCCTCTTACTGTGCCATTGTACTGTTACCACACTGCTCTCTTACTGTGCCATCGTACTGTTACTACCCTGCTCTCTTACTGTGCAATCGTACTGTTACTACTCTGCTCTCTCACTGTGCCATCGTACTGTTACTACCCTGCTCTCTTACTGTGCAATCGTACTGTTACTACTCTGCTCTCTTACTGTGCCATTGTACTGTTACTACCCTGCACTCTCACTGTGCCCTTGTACTGTTACTACCCTGCTCTCTCACTGTGCCATTGTACTGTTACTACTCTGCTCTCTCTCTCTCTCTCTCTCTCTCTCTCTCTCTCTCTCTCTCTCTCTCTCTCTCTCTCTCTCTGTGCCATCGTACTGTTACTACCCTGCTCTTTTACTGTGCCATCGTACTGTTACTAATCTGCTCTCTCTCTGTGCCATCGTACTGTTACTACCCTGCTCTCTTACTGTGCCATCGTACTGTTACTAATCTGCTCTCTCACTGTGCCATCGTACTGTTACTACCCTGCTCTCTTACTGTGCCATTGTACTGTTACTACCCTGCTCTCTTACTGTATCATCGTACTGTTACTACCCTGCTCTCTTACTGTGCCATCGTACTGTTACTACTCTGCTCTCTTACTGTGTCATTGTACTGTTACTACCCTGCTCTCTAACTGTGCCATCGTACTGTTACTACTCTGCTCTCTTACTGTGCCATTGTACTGTTACTACTCTGCTCTCTCACTGTGCTTGCGTACTGTTACTACCCTGCTCTCTTACTGTGCCATCGTACTGTTACTACTCTGCTCTCTCACTGTGCCATCGTACTGTTACTACCCTGCTCTCTTACTGTGCCATCGTTCTGTTACTACCCTGCTCTCTTACTGTATCATCGTACGGTTACTACTCTGCTCTCTTACTGTGCCATCGTACTGTTACTACTTTGCTCTCTTACTGTGCCATCGTACTGTTACTACGCTGCGCTCTTACTATGCCGTCGTACTCTTACTACTCTGCTCTCTTACTGTGCCATTGTACTGTTATTACCCTGCTCCCTTACTGTGCCATCGTACTGTTACTACTCTGCTCTCTTACTGTGCCATTGTACTGTTACTACACTGCTCTCTTACTGTGCCGTCGGCCTGTTACTACCCTGCTCTCTTACTGTGCAATCGTACTGTTACTACCCTGCTCTCTTACTGTATCATCGTACGGTTACTACTCTGCTCTCTTACTGTGCCATCGTACTGTTACTACTCTGCTCTCTCACTGTGCCATCGTACTGTTACTAATTTGCTCTCTTACTGTATCATCGTACTGCTACTACCTTGCTCTCTTACTGTGTCATCGTACTTGGTACTACCCGGCTCTCTTACTGTGCCATCGTACTGTTACTACTCTGCTCTCTTACTATGCCATTGTACTGTTACTACTCTGCTCTCTTACTGTGCCATTGTACTGTTACTACTCTGCTCTCTTACTGTGCCATTGTACTGTTACTACTCTGCTCTCTCACTGTGCCATCGTACTGTTACTACCCTGCTCTCTTACTGTGCCATCGTACTGTTACTACTCTGCTCTCTTACTGTGCCATCGTACTGTTACTACTCTGCTCTCTTACTGTGCCATTGTACTGTTATTACCCTGCTCCCTTACTGTGCCATCGTACTGTTACTACTCTGCTCTCTTACTGTGCCATTGTACTGTTACTACACTGCTCTCTTACTGTGCCGTCGGCCTGTTACTACCCTGCTCTCTTACTGTGCAATCGTACTGTTACTACCCTGCTCTCTTACTGTATCATCGTACGGTTACTACTCTGCTCTCTTACTGTGCCATCGTACTGTTACTAATTTGCTCTCTTACTGTGCCATCGTACTGTTACTACTTTGCTCTCTTACTGTGCCATCGTACTGTTACTACGCTGCGCTCTTACTATGCCGTCGTACTCTTACTACTCTGCTCTCTTACTGTATCATCGTACGGTTACTACTCTGCTCTCTTACTGTGCCATCGTACTGTTACTACTCTGCTCTCTCACTGTGCCATCGTACTGTTACTAATTTGCTCTCTTACTGTATCATCGTACTGCTACTACCTTGCTCTCTTACTGTGTCATCGTACTTGGTACTACCCGGCTCTCTTACTGTGCCATCGTACTGTTACTACTCTGCTCTCTTACTATGCCATTGTACTGTTACTACTCTGCTCTCTTACTGTGCCATTGTACTGTTACTACTCTGCTCTCTTACTGTGCCATTGTACTGTTACTACTCTGCTCTCTCACTGTGCCATCGTACTGTTACTACCCTGCTCTCTTACTGTGCCATCGTACTGTTACTACTCTGCTCTCTTACTGTGCCATCGTACTGTTACTACTCTGCTCTCTTACTGTGCCATTGTACTGTTATTACCCTGCTCCCTTACTGTGCCATCGTACTGTTACTACTCTGCTCTCTTACTGTGCCATTGTACTGTTACTACACTGCCCTCTTACTGTGCCATCGGCCTGTTACTACCCTGCTCTCTTACTGTGCAATCGTACTGTTACTACTCTGCTCTCTCACTGTGCCATCGTACTGTTACTACCCTGCTCTCTTACTGTGCAATCGTACTGTTACTACTCTGCTCTCTTACTGTGCCATTGTACTGTTACTACCCTGCTCTCTCAATGTGCCATTGTACTGTTACTACCCTGCTCTCTCACTGTGCCATTGTACTGTTACTACTCTGCTCTCTCTCTGTGCCATCGTACTGTTACTACCCTGCTCTCTTACTGTGCCATCGTACTGTTACTACTCTGCTCTCACATTGTGCCATTGTACTGTTACTACTCTGCTGTCTTACTGTGTCATCGTACTGTTACTACTCTGCTCTCTTACTGTGTCATCGTACTGTTACTACTCTGCTCTCTTACTGTGCCATTGTACTGTTACTACTCTGCTCTCTCACTGTGCCATCGTACTGTTACTACCCTGCTCTCTTACTGTGCCATCGTACTGTTACTACTCTGCTCTCTTACTGTGCCATCGTACTGTTACTACTCTGCTCTCTTACTGTGCCATTGTACTGTTATTACCCTGCTCCCTTACTGTGCCATCGTACTGTTACTACTCTGCTCTCTTACTGTGCCATTGTACTGTTACTACACTGCTCTCTTACTGTGCCATCGGCCTGTTACTACCCTGCTCTCTTACTGTGCAATCGTACTGTTACTACCCTGCTCTCTTACTGTATCATCGTACGGTTACTACTCTGCTCTCTTACTGTGCCATCGTACTGTAACTAATTTGCTCTCTTACTGTGCCATCGTACTGTTACTACTTTGCTCTCTTACTGTGCCATCGTACTGTTACTACGCTGCGCTCTTACTATGCCGTCGTACTCTTACTACTCTGCTCTCTTACTGTATCATCGTACGGTTACTACTCTGCTCTCTTACTGTGCCATCGTACTGTTACTACTCTGCTCTCTCACTGTGCCATCGTACTGTTACTAATTTGCTCTCTTACTGTATCATCGTACTGCTACTACCTTGCTCTCTTACTGTGTCATCGTACTTGGTACTACCCGGCTCTCTTACTGTGCCATCGTACTGTTACTACTCTGCTCTCTTACTATGCCATTGTACTGTTACTACTCTGCTCTCTTACTGTGCCATTGTACTGTTACTACTCTGCTCTCTTACTGTGCCATTGTACTGTTACTACTCTGCTCTCTCACTGTGCCATCGTACTGTTACTACCCTGCTCTCTTACTGTGCCATCGTACTGTTACTACTCTGCTCTCTTACTGTGCCATCGTACTGTTACTACTCTGCTCTCTTACTGTGCCATTGTACTGTTATTACCCTGCTCCCTTACTGTGCCATCGTACTGTTACTACTCTGCTCTCTTACTGTGCCATTGTACTGTTACTACACTGCCCTCTTACTGTGCCATCGGCCTGTTACTACCCTGCTCTCTTACTGTGCAATCGTACTGTTACTACTCTGCTCTCTCACTGTGCCATCGTACTGTTACTACCCTGCTCTCTTACTGTGCAATCGTACTGTTACTACTCTGCTCTCTTACTGTGCCATTGTACTGTTACTACCCTGCTCTCTCAATGTGCCATTGTACTGTTACTACCCTGCTCTCTCACTGTGCCATTGTACTGTTACTACTCTGCTCTCTCTCTGTGCCATCGTACTGTTACTACCCTGCTCTCTTACTGTGCCATCGTACTGTTACTACTCTGCTCTCTCATTGTGCCATTGTACTGTTACTACTCTGCTGTCTTACTGTGTCATCGTACTGTTACTACCCTGCTCTCTTACTGTATCATCGTACTGTTACTACTCTCCTCTCTCACTGTGCAATCGTACTGTTACTACCCTGCTCTCTTACTGTGCCATCGTACTGTTACTACTCTGCTCTCTTACTGTGCCATCGTACTGTTACTACTCTGCTCTCTTACTGTGCCATTGTACTATTACTACCCTGCTCTCTTACTGTGCCATCGTACTGTTACTACTCTGCCCTCTTACTGTGCCATTGTACTGTTACTACACTGCTCTCTTACTGTGCCATCGTACTGTTACTACCCTGCTCTCTTACTGTGCAATCGTACTGTTACTACTCTGCTCTCTCACTGTGCCATCGTACTGTTACTACCCTGCTCTCTTACTGTGCAATCGTACTGTTACTACTCTGCTCTCTTACTGTGCCATTGTACTGTTACTACCCTGCACTCTCACTGTGCCCTTGTACTGTTACTACCCTGCTCTTTCACTGTGCTATTGTACTGTTACTACTCTGCTCTCTCACTGTGTCATCGTATTGTTACTACCCTGCTCTCTTACTGTGCCATCGTACTGTTACTACTCTGCTTTCTTACTGTGCCATTGTACTGTTAATACTCTGCTCTCTCACTGTGCCTTCGTACTGTTACTACCCTGCTCTCTTACTGTGCCATCGTACTGTTACTACTCTGCTCTCTCTCACTGTGCCATCGTACTGTTACTACCCTGCTCTCTTACTGTGCCATCGTACTGTTACTACCCTGCTCTCTTACTGTATCATCGTACGGTTAGTACTCTGCTCTCTTACTGTGCCATCGTACTGTTACTACTCTGCTCTCTCACTGTGCCATCGTACTGTTACTAATTTGCTCTCTTACTGTGCCATCGTAGTGTTACTACTTTGCTCTCTTACTGTGCCATCGTACTGTTACTACTCTGCTCTCTTATTGTGCCATCGTACTGTTACTACGCTGCGCTCTTACTATCCCGTCGTACTGTTACCACTCTGCTCTCTTACTGTATCATCGTACGGTTACTACTCTGCTCTCTTACTGTGCCATCGTACTGTTACTACTCTGCTCTCTCACTGTGCCATCGTACTGGTACTAATTTGCTCTCTTACTGTATCATCGTACTGTTACTACCTTGCTATCTTACTGTGCCATCGTACTTGTTACTACCCGGCTCTCTTACTGTGCCATCGTACTGTTACTACTCTGCGCTCTTACTCTGCCATCGTACTTTTACTACTCTCCTCTCTTACTGTATCATCGTACTGTTACTACTCTGCTCTCTTACTGTGTCATCGTGCTGTTACTACTCTGCTCTCTTACTGTGGCATCTTACTGTTACTAGTCTGCTCTCTTACTGTGTCATCGTACTGTTACAACCCTGCTCTCTTACTGTGTCATCGTAATGTTACTACTCTGCTCTCTTACTGTGCCATCGTACTGTTACTACTCTGCTCCCTTACTGTGCCATCACACTGTTACTACCCTGCTCTCTTACTGTGCCATCGTACGTGTTACTACTCTGCGCTCTTACTATGCCATCATACTGTTACTACTCTGCTCTCTTACTGTATCATCGTACGGTTACTACTCTGCTCTCTTACTGTGCCATCGTACTGTTACTATTCTGCTCTCTAACTGTGCCATCGTACTGTTACTACTTTGCTCTCTTACTGTGCCATCGTACTGTTACTACTCTGCTCTCTTACTGTGTCATCGTACTGTTACTACCTTGCTCTCTTACTATGTCATCGTACTGTTACTACTCTGCTCTCTTACTGTGCCATCGTACTGTTACTACTCTGTTCCCTCACTGTGCCATCGCACTGTTACTACCCTGCTCTCTTACTGTACCATCGTACTGTTGCTACTCTGCTCTCTTACTGTTTTATCGTACTGTTACTACCCTACTGTCTTACTGTGCCATCGTACTGTTACCACTCTGCTCGCTTACTGTGTCATCATACTGTTACTACTCTGCTCTCTCACTGTTTCCTCAGTGTCACTGTAGACTTACTGATTTTCCAATGCCACTCTGCTGAAACCGAACTTCCTTCAAACCACCGTTATATCACATTGATGGGCGTTCTTGGAACCATACTACCACATATATAATTAACCCTATGTAAAAATCAGATTTGTAGGATAGACTTTTGTGGCGGCCTTTTTCAATTGAAAACGGGAACATAAGCAGTATACGTCATGTACATCAAAATTGATAAAGTGATCACGTTAAAATAGATGTGTTTGCTATCTTTCGAGGGAACTCATCTAACATTCAAACATACATTCAATGATTTATCAAGAAGATACCCTGAAAAAGCTACGACATGCATTTTGCAATGATGTTGGACTTGTTAGTGTAGTACTTTTTGACGATACGTATAACCAGGATAAATTATTGATTATTTGAAGCTTGAAACTTGTTTGGAAATAAAAATTACAAAAAAAAAAATGAAAAGCTTCAAAAGCAACCATCTGCTAATGACAAGTTAATGTGTTGTTGTTTTTAATCATTCAACCATAAAAGTATACTGACATTCAATAGTCAGGTGTAAGTATAACCATTTCATGGATGAATTTTCTCCATACAATTTCAAATCTCTCAGCATAGCAAATGTCAATTTGCAAACCAAGATACGATTATACCTAAAGGCTGCTCACTGGAATACCTCTCTTCGTTCCCAAGCCAGTCATTCCAGTGGTAAATTTCTAAAAGTATGCTTCTGTTGCTCAGCAAATGAACGTTTTTCAACACCATTGAATAGTCTTGTTTGTGCAAGCGCATGCGTCAAAGCGCTAACGGCGTTACTATAAA
Source organism: Chaetoderma sp. LZ-2023a (assembly GCA_034401795.1). Lineage (NCBI taxonomy): Eukaryota > Metazoa > Mollusca > Caudofoveata > Chaetodermatida > Chaetodermatidae > Chaetoderma > Chaetoderma sp. LZ-2023a. The sequence continues at coordinate 64,653,843 of CM067363.1, read as the reverse complement.
AATAGGTAAAAATGGACAGAAACGGATATCATTCCGAGATCGCTAGCACCACGTTTTCTGTCCAATTTCTTATGGCCACATATCTCCTGCACCAACAGTTCTCCTTTTGAAATCCTGTGGTATTCCATGCCCATGTTTAGGCCTACATAAACATAAGTAAACACATACGCACGCACATATGCACTATTTAGGTGGTACTTTAATTGCAGCTGTCTGCGCCATCAAGGTAAGAAAGCGACTAGAACAGGCCCTATTTATAAGACGAAAGCTGTGACCCAGAGAAAAGACCACATGAAATAAAAAGTGCCTGCTGGGATGTAGATATCTTTAGAAAAGATCGGTAAAGTACGCGTGGATTTGAAAAGAGATAAATGACAAATTCATGTTGCTGCATGCTTTTTTGTTCAACCTTTAAGCATGCATATCAGTACTGGTCTTGAGAAATGTCCATTTGCAGACCAAGCCAGGCATATTTTTGAAAATTTACCAGTGGAATGACTAGCTCGAGATACGAGCCAACCATTCCACTGGTAAATGTTAAGCAACAGGCTTCTCGTGGTCTGCAAACAGACAGTTTCTATGAGAAAATTTACATTTTTCTGAACCAGTTCGGGGGATAATGGCTTAAGACAGCAACTGTTTTCAGCAACATTGTTTCTAAACTGTAAGCCCGGCTCTCATCTTACTTTTCCAATCAGTACTTTAACATTTGTGAGATGTGGTTAAAGAAGTCATGGGGACTTGTCATTCTTGTTGGAGGCAACTTTCTGGGGGCATATTTTCGAAATATGATGATGATTCCAATGGTCGCAAGATACTCCCTGCTTGAAACTTTGAAATCATTTGACTGAATGTAGTTGGTGCTGTTGCCAACCATGACTCAAAACGTTTTCGGTGACAATAATAACTGGTTTTCTTCGAGTGAATCTGAAACAATTAACAATTTGGTGTCAAAAAATTGATTCAACCGCCGATAATGCTCTTAGTGCTTTTAATCTACTTAGGAGTGTTGATTTAGCGAGGATGTGTGGGTGCGCGTAAGTGTTCTTTGAATTTGTGAATGCACAATACAGGGCATTTCGTAACTGATAACAAATTAACAAACGGATAAATGGAATCGTAAATAATGTGAACTTGGTAATACATCCCTATTAGAGCCAGCTGTAGCAGTGATCGGTAGGTGGTTTCTCGATAGAAATCAGCTAATGTATGGATTACAGACAACCCTCTCTATAGCAGACACGTGGTCTTGGCCACAAAATGGTGGTTCTTTCAGACATGCGGTCAGAAGACACCCCCCCCCCCCCACATCATAAAGATTCACCAATTTGCGAGCACAACAAGCTACTTTATTTACTAGGGTAAATGACTTGTATTAAGAGACCACCTTGCCTTTAGTAATCACTCTTTGTTACGGGCCAAAACGTGCCTGGTTGGTCTCAATATTAATAGGCCGTGCACCAATTGATACACGCACCGGTTCTTATCCAGAATCCCGCATATATCAACAACTATGATGGAAGAATTGTAATCTGGAATATTTAGATTCGCCTTGTAGCTACTTGCAGACTTTCGTGCGTCATAAATAAACATCAATTTCATATATCTTGTCGAAAGGATTAGAAACTAGAACATCTTCCGTGGCAGACCTCGTCTTTAACAAGCAAGAGGCACGGTTCAGACGAGTATTTAGCTTAGAATACACCTTCCGTATCATCTGCGTGTCGTAAGAGGCGACTAAAGGAGGTAATGGTGAGGTAACCCTGACAGAAACCTCGAGTGATGAAGACGGATGTTCCAGGCCGCACGGCGCACTCTAATAAACCATGGATCCACGCACTTAACGCTTATGATCATGTCGATAGTCACTTAGGACTGGCGGTATGATCAGCGAACGAAAAGAAGAAGAAGATATAAACAGAATATATACACCAGCCAAAACAACAGATTCTGATCGTCTGGTTTGGATTGGTTGATTGAACTTAAAACAAGCGGTAATCCTGTCCCGGTAGATGTGTGAAAATGTCGGTCTAATTGTTACTCGAAAATGTACGAGATTGGGACCCTTTCGGAAAATGGGGGATTTGTGTGCGATACCTCGAACTGCCAATTGTGAATGTCAATTGTTGGGCCTAACGATTTTGCGTTGATTTCAATCGATTTTCATGCAGACATATCAAATCTATATATCTAGGAAGCTCCGTATGCATTAATACACTATTAGCAACATAGCAGCAACAACACCCTTGCTGAATAGCCCTCAACAATTTGAGCGGCTGTGCTGAATAATTTAAGTTGCTTAGTTTTAATGAATTTACTGAACAGCCAGCGAGGGCTTACCATCAAGACCAACAGCAACTAAGGTTAGCCTTTAATTTTATTTAACGATTCAAAACATGCTTCCTATCGATTACGCTATACATCCCTATACATCGTGATATAATTCACCTTTCCAGGGTATCCATCCATCATCAGACCTCGTACGCCGTCATAATCAGCCCAGCACGTGTATGATGACGTCATAATCATTACGTCACAAAGGGATATAGCCCGTCATCAAATCTCAAATGGTCCAACACGTTGTATGAATTGTTTGTCTTTGTAATTGTTTGCCATTTAGTAAACTTGCTGTTGAATATTTTGAAACTAATTTGACTGGGCGCTATTGCTGCCTTAGGCAGCAACATTGCCCAGTCAAATTAGTTTCAAAATATTCAACAGCTTACCTGTTATTTTTTGGGAAATTGATAGTCAGGGTGCTTAGAGATCGATCGATCCCTACACGAACGAGGTGTGGGCGGAGCTGAATTAGACATAGGCGGGGCGTAGCTAAAACTGGAAACGTATATTAGTCACACTATCTGGTACTGAGTTAAGTGGAAATTAACGTACAACTTTCTGTCCTTCTGTCTATCCATCTTGCCTGCTGTGTGTTCGCTTCTCTGCCGAACAATTTTATTAATTATAGATACTTAAATATAGAAACGATTCAACATACAGCGTTAGCTTTGCTATTGCACAACATACTGGAATACCAACATATCGGGAGCATGTCTACCCCTGTTCTAGATACAAAGGTCGATGAGCATGCCATTAAATAGCACTGTGAATTGTGACCAGTTCGTGGTCAAAATAGAGTAACGCTGTATTAGGTCAGTCGTACTTTATGATGATAATTTTGACAAAATAACGAATGCTTATATCTGAGATGGGGGATGGGGGGGGGGGGGGTGTCACAAGACGAAATTACGATCAGAATCATCAACTAATATTCTCCCTTCATTCCATTTGTATAAATAAATGCTCGATTCTGAAGAACGGCTATCCGGAATTCTACCTGAAGTTTGGTATATTTATTTATTTATTCCGTCAGCTGCATTGATAATTTTTTTCAAACGCTCTCAATGTTCTGTTCTTGTCTTGTCTTTCTTCAGCAAACTTCCCACAATTACTTGCGCTTACTACTGTGTAACGTTAACCAGTACCACGGGTACGTTTCCGGTTAGCGTTACACATGAGGAATCATATGAAGATTGCTGAAGACCTAATGTTTTTGGTGAGCAACATATATTTAATTCTCAGGTTTAACATTAGTAAGGATTGAGAGCGTGCGTCTCAGAGATGGCCCGAATGAACAGTCGGGGCTAGTAAAGGTTATGTCCGAAGGTATCTGGGGAACTGTATGCGATGATGGGTTTGATAATAATGGGGCTAGAGTCGTATGCGGCTATTTGGGGTTCCCGTAAGTAAGTCATGCCTGCTGCTGCTGCTGCTGCTACTACTACTACTACTACTGCTGCTGCTGCTGCTGCTGCTACTACTACTGCTGCGGCTGCTGCTGCTACTACTACTACTACTACTACTACTACTACTACTACTACTACCGCTGCTGCTACTGCTGCTGCTGCTCTACTACTACTACTACTACTACTACTACTACTACTACTACTTCTATTTTTTTACTACTACCACTACTACTACTACTACTACTACTACTACCACTACTACTACTACTACTACTACTACTACTACTACTACTACTACTACTATTACTACTACTGCTGCTGCTGCTGCTGCTACTACTGCTGCTGCTGCAGCTGCTGCTGCTACTACTACTACCACTACTACTACTACTACTACTACTACTACTACTACTACTACTACTACCACTACTACTACTACTACTACTACTACTACTACTACTACTACTACTACTATTACTACTGCTGCAGCTGCTGCTGCTGCTGCTGCTGCTGCTACTACTACTACTACTACTACTACTACTACTGCTACTACTACTACTACTACTACTACTACTGCTACTACTACCACTACTACTACTACTACTACTACTACTACTACTACTACTACTACTACTACTACTACTACTACTACTACTACTACTACTACTACTACTACTACTACTACTACCACTACTACTACTACTACTACTACTACTACTACTATTACTACTACTGCTGCTGCTGCTGCTGCTACTACTGCTGCTGCTGCAGCTGCTGCTGCTACTACTACTACCACTACTACTACTACTACTACTACTACTACTACTACTTTTTTTCTTTCTTTTTTTTTAAAACCGACGCTGACGCAGTCGGACAAACTGCACGGAGGAACTCCTTTAAAAAGGCTTGCAAACCCCCAGAAAAAAAACTGGTGAACTAGTAAGCCTGATTAATATTACACCAAAACATAACATAAATAATGAGCATTAATACAATCTATAAATACATATGGCTTAAAAAGTATAGATACAAAACAATAGGCTGATAAAGCTCCGATAGCAAAACAAAACTTAATAAAGGCATTACTATTCAACCCAGGTGTGGTAGTAGACCAGTGTGGCGAGTGCAACTATCCAACAAATGAAAAGTGCCTCGCCAATCAATGACAAATAAGTCAATCATTGACGCCAGTGGGCTGATTCTTTAAAGATCAGCGGACGTAGTAGCATTTGGGTATTATAATACATATAGTCGGCAGAAAAATTACAGAAAAATAGATGGCGCCCTAGTTTACATTTTCAATTTACTTTATTGTAAGGTTTAGTAAATTACCATTTAATCCTTGTGTGGTAGTAGGCCCGTGTGGCGAGTGCAACTATTCAACAAATGAAAAGTGACTCGTCAATCAATGACAAATAAGTCAATCACTGACGCCAGGGGGCTGATTCTTTAAAGATCAGCGGGCGTAGTAGCATTTGGGCAGCATAACATATATAGTCAGCAGCAAAATTACAGAAAAATAGATGGAAATAGATGGCGCTCTTGTTTACATTTTTGATTTACTTTGTTGTAAGGTTTTGTAAATTACCCAGGAACAAATAACCCTATAAAACCTGGTGCAAGTTTCTAAAATTACCCAGGACGATTTTATAATTCAATGGCAACTTATCGATTGATTATTAAATTACCCCAGTCTGTTTATTTGTTAACATGAATTATTAAACATAACAATATCAAAGTGCAGACCAAAATGAATTACAGGACACAGATTAATTAAAAGACACAGATAAATCAGCTGTAGTTATTAAATGATTTAAGCTAGTGTAGGCTCATTTATTTGTACAGTTCCCAACTCTATTGAAACTATGTTTGTTTTGCATCATATGTCCTTGAATACTTTAAAATATTCGCATGTAATATGATTCAGCAGTAATGAATGAAATATTGCCTTTATTGCTCTATTGTGATTGCCCATAGATGGATTTTTCATCTGTGCACACCTATGTTCCCAAATGGCCCAAACACCTATGGCCAGCATTGTTATTAAAATAGTCCTTTCAGACTTTATGATATTTACACCGCTTGATCCAAATTCTCTAAATAAGACTACATGCGTTTCTAGCACAATGGGCTTCGCTCCAAATTGTGCCAAGATTTGGGAGATATAGTCCCAAAATTGTGACGATATTGGACTTTCCGCACATAAATGCTCGATTGTTTCCTCGTCTGTTTGACATAAGTAACACCTATCAGAAGTCGTAATATTGTACTTGTATGTCAGGTGTCCTACCCATAGCCATCGATGTAGTAATCGCCACCATAAATCACGAGCCATATTTGGTATGTATGGAGAATGTAAGATTTTCCATACATTTTTCCAACTGGATGGTTTATAGCTTGAGTCATCCCATCTCCTAATTGCTATGGGAGGTGTTACTTGTTTTCGTCTCATAATGTGGTACCATTCCTTTGATCTCATCTTGTATTTTAACATCTCATCATCAAGAACTAATACAGGTTGTGGAGTCAAACTACTACTATATACATTTGGTAGACGAAACCATTCAATTGGTATGGCATGTTTTATTTTATTTAGCAACCGCTGGACATGTATATGCCTCATATGTGTTTTTCTAGCTACTTCTTGCATTGAAATCCATCTACGTGTTTGAGGGTGTATCCTATCAGATAAATGTTGAATGCCATATTTTGCAAAGGACGGTAGATAAAGTACTGCATTGCTATAACATATATTACTATTGCCCCACAATTGCTGTTCTAGTACTGCCTTCCAGCACGTAGGTGGAGGCATGTATCTGTCAAATATTTCTAACACCTTAGCTTGATCTTTAAATACATCTGGTATCATTTGGCTATTCGGAGGTGGTTTCTTTGAGGCAAAAACATGCCCCGCCTGAAATGGTTCTACAATTCTCTCCATGAGAGCTCGTGAAACACATGCCCACGTTTCACCTGATGTAATAAGATCATTCAAAGATTTTAACCTTAAAGAAACACATTTCACTTTAATATCAATTAAATCCAGTCCTCCTTCTAACTTAGCATTATTGAGAACGCGATGGCAAACTAAATGATTCATTTCTTCCCATATGAATGACAATATCAACTCATTAACCTCCTTTTCTATATGTTCTGGCATGTGTACAACAGATGCTGTGTACCATAGCCCAGTTAATACCAAGTTGTTGACAACAAACACCCTACCAAAAATTGAAAGACGACGAATCTTCCAATTTGCTAATATTCTCTTAAGCTTAGATACTCGTTCATTCCAATTTTGTGTTGTATTCGGTTTCCTGCTAAAATAGATGCCAAAAATCTTAATGGTATCATTAAACCAATTGATTTCAAGTGGCTGGTCATTCTGCTCTTTCAATGGCCCCAAAAATAATCCTTTGGATTTTCCTTTATTGATTTTCAAACCAGATGCATTTTGGAACATTTCTAGTACGTGGTTTAAAATTGCAAAATCATTGTTTGAACTAGCAAACACAGTTGTGTAATCAGCATATTGTGATAGCTTAAGTGGTCTTTCTATGCCACGAATACATATGCCTTGAAAGTTAGTATTTTGCCTCAATGCTATGCCAAGGGATTCCATCACAATAACAAATAATAATGGCGATTGGGAACACCCATGTCTAACACCACGTTCTAAGACAATTTCTATGGATAATTGATTGTTCACTAAATAGCCACTCTTGATATCCGTATATAAAATCTTAACCCATTTAATAAAGTTTGAGCCTAACCCAAACGATTGCAAAGAATTAAAAAGAAAATCCCATTCCACACGGTCAAATGTCTTTTCGTTGTCCAAGGCAATCACAGCTGAAGGGATGCTATCCTTCTCAACCGATTGTATAAGGTCTCTTATTAACATGGTATTGGTTATAATTGTCGTCCTAGGTACATCACATGTCCACCTAGTTTCAATGTTAGTGCTCTAGATATTATTTTGTAGTCTACACATAGTAGAGAAATTGGTCAGTAATTCTGAAGTAGACGTCCGTCATTTCGTTTATATATTAGCCTTACGCATGCCCTAGCCATAGTTGGTGGTAAATGGCCTTTCTCAAAAATTTCAGTGGATAATTCTTCCATTATTGGACCTACAAGGTGTCAAAACGTTTGGTAAAATTCAACTGGAAGGCCATCACACCCCGGTGATTTTTCTAGTTTCATACCTTTAAGGGATTTAGTTAAATCTTCTAGTGTTAAGGGTTGATCACAAAATTCACTGCTTGTGTCTGACACCTTTTTGTCTATATTTGCTAACAAATCCAATTTTGCATCTTCATCTATTCCCTCTGACTTGTACTATGACTTATAGTAATCACATACAATAATACTCATTTCATTGTTGGTAAAGACGTTGAACCATCCAGCATGTTTAATGTGCACATCACCTTATCTATTGCCCGTGCTTTTTCTAATGTGCAAAAATATCGGGTTGGCTTTTCCCCTTCTGCGTGCATCTGGGCTCTTGCTCTAATTTTTGCACCCTCAAACTCATATTGTTCTATATCTCTTATTTTACTTTTAATTTTAACCAGTAATTCATAATAATTATCTTCACCATTATTTACTTTAGCATTAATTTTCATCAGTGATCGATGAAGTGTTTTCTTGCGTTTGCATATTTCCTGTGCTTTTCTAATAGCATACTTTCGGGAAACATACTTTAAATCCAGTTTTACACCCTCCCACCATTGCAATGTGCTCTTATATGATGCTTTCCTATTAATCCAATGTTGCTAACAACTCTCTATATTATTCTTAGAAAATTCTTCTCCCAACAGTGTTGTGTTTAATTTCCAACGCCCAACCCCTTTTGTTACCCAATCAGCATTGGCAATGGTTACACAAACCATGTTATGATCTGAGAATGTGACTGGCTTAATATTAACATTTCTCCAGTACCCTGTCAACAAACTATTCACATAAATTCTGTCTATCCCTGAACCAACTTTACTATCTGCCGAAAACCATGTAAGATCTTTACCATGAGGTTTTGATATTCTATAGGTGTCAACTAAATTTTCATTATCACATATTTCTTTTAATAGTCTATGTGATGTATCAGTATAAGTTGAAGTTGCAGTCCTGTCATTTTCTTTGTCTACGACAAAATTAAAGTCACCACCCATTACTAAGTTTTCAGTGATGTTATCTAGTGCTGTTGTAGACATCTCATTAAAAGAATTACGACGTAGTTGATGAGATGCAGGTGCATATATACACAGCAACGTGAAACGTGTTTGTTGTATATCTAGCGTGACTCTTACCCAGCGACCATTTGCACCTGATACTGAAGAGATTATATTTACACAGGCTGAACAACGAGGGAGTATAACAATTTCTATGCCTGCACTATTATCTTGAGATAACGAATAGAATAGTCTGATCCAGAAATCTTTTCTAAATTATCGTATGATTCTGACTTCTGAATTTTTGTTTCCTGTATCAAAGCAATGTCAATCTGCTCATTTTTCAGAGTCTCTAGTAAGTGACGTTGCTTTATGTCACTATTTATAGAGTCTGCAAATTAACATAAAAAGTAATTTTTAGCTAACTAAATTTTGGTTTTTTCGACCCTCTCTTAGACTATTTACTTATTTTACTCACAAACGCTGCACTACTTAGCTCAACTTTTTCCAAATGCTTATATTTTAATATATCTGAATCATGACGCAGATGCCTATATTTAACCCCTTTTGCCGTCACATACGGAACTAACACCTCTCCTGCCTCTGACCTGTGCATGACCATTTCATCGGGTTATTTAGAACTCTGTGTTTGAATGGATATATCGGAGTCTGCGACTGACATATTATCGTCTTCTATATCACGTTCCTCTATTTCTGATTCAGAACTCTCTCCATCTTTCTGTCGCTTTGTTCCACTTAATCGATCCGAGACACCAATTACTTTCTCTATATTATTTAAATCGTCTAGATTGAGTGTACTCAGTGGAAAATCAAAGTTAGTTTCAGTATCTTGCGACCTGAATCTTACTTGTCCTAAATTAAAACTCTCTTCCAGATGGTATTGATCATCATCTTCAACTTGTGTGGAATTAGCCTCTCTGACATCAGACTTGAATTGACTTGTTACTGGAGTAAGACTTGCAACTACAGCGATTGGATTCTTAGTTTTTTCACCATGCTTCTCATTAACATGGACTTTAGCTACAATCTCAGCAACTACTGGTTCGATGACATTTTCTTTAGCAATGTGCTTCCCATTAACATGGATTTCAGCTACAATCTGAGCAGCTACCGGTTCTATGACATTCTCTTTAGAGACAACTTGCTCTGCACTCTTATCAGCACCCTTTTTGACTTATTTGTTCTGCGGGCATCGCCACTTAAAATGATCAGATGATCCAGAATCTAGACATTTGTTTTTGTTAGGGCAATCCATTGCAAGATGTGCTGTGCTTAAGCAGATTCTACACTCTTTGATTTGCCCCCTGTACCATAATAGCAAGATAAATCGACCATCTATCCTGACCTTACTTGGGAGAGGTTGTTCTACCTTTTCGAACCAAATTCTTCTGATGCCATTTTCTAAGGTTCGATCAAATGGATAGGTCTCGTGTTATACTTTGTCCACTTTGCCATACTTGATCAATTCATTGATAACCCGTTCATCTGGGATCTCTAATGGAACCTTCATCTTGACTAATAGACGATCAGAATCTATTTCCTCCACATTACACACCTCACCCTCCACGACAAGGACCTCGCCGAGCAACTTTTCGTTCACACTTTCATTAACTACGGTGACATTCCATACATAGTTGGAAACGTTACTGAGACCTTGAAGGACCCGTGGCCCTGCCCCAACTACATCCTTCAACCCATGATACACCTCAATTGCCGAAACACCCCAAGCCTTTGTCGTGATTTTAAAACTCAGGGTACGCTTATAGGAGGTTGCCATGGTGTTTTAATAAAAGAGGAAACCCATACTACTACAATATATAAGGGGTAATACAAATATATAATACCAAGACGTCAAGGAAAGTGCAAACACTAAATAAATAGTGTCCCCTTTTGAAACCCTGACACCTACCAACACATATACGAATAGATAGTACAGTCGTATATGTGTTAATTTGAACCACTTTCTAAGTGGTTCACTAACACCTAACCAATTAAAGTGGTTTCCTAATGCATACTAACATATTACAGTCATATATGTGTTAGTCTGTTCGAGTTGACCGGGAACAGCCAACTGACTATAAAGATTTATAAAATCAAAGTACTAGGCTTGCGCTTACAAATGACAAAGGAAGAGGAGACCTGTTAAAAGGCTGAAACCGCCAGCTAAGAGGAGTGCCTTTAGAAAATGGAGACACAAACTGCGCTCCAACCAAGACAAGAATTTACAAATTAAACATAAAGTTTGAAAGGAAATACTAATACGAAACATATGTATAAAAATTATCTACAAAATCGCGCTAGAAACTAGCAAATTCGGTCAGCAATTGCAGAGCTAAATAAACGCATGCGTTCACTTCGACTACTACTACTACTACTACTACTACTACTACTACTACTACTACTACTACTACTACTACTACTACTACTACTACTACTACTACTACTACTACTACTCCTATTACTACTACTACTACTACTACTACTACTACTACTACTACTACTACCACTACTACTACTACTGCTGCTACTACTACTACTGCTACTGCTACTACTACTACTGCTGCTGTTGCTGCTGCTACTACTCTACTACTACTACTACTACTACTACTACTACTAATACTACTACCACTGCTGCTGCTGCTGCTGCTGCTGCTGCTACTACTACTACTACTACTACTACTACTACTACTACTACTACTACTACTACTACTACTACTACTACTACTACTACTACTTTTTTTCTTCTTTTTTTTGATGACGCGATCAACGGATTGTGCGGAAAACCTTTAATATCAAAAAATATATAAAAGCTTGACAAATGTATACAATACACTAACACTAAACAGACGACAAAGAAAAAACTTTTAAAAACTCGCCAGTCTTTCCATCATAAATAATATCATTCAAAATGCTCAATAAACATATATACTACCGTAATACAGTAAATGCCATGCCCACATCATTCAGTTTCTGAATAGGCCCGGGTAATTGATTTTGTAGCCGACAAAACGCGAGTATTTAAACACAAACGTTTTGTCAGCAGTACACCGAACAATAGCAGCTGCAAAGTAATCTTTCTCTTTACTTCGCGAGAACGTTTCTGAAAATATCCGTGATCGCTTGCAGCCTGAGTAAACAATAACAAACACCGCTGCTATTTTGAACAAAAAAGGATCTGTGTTTACATAGAGATACTTATTCCAATATTACCCCGGGTCATTTGCAATTCAAACAATACAATGATCTTAATAAAATACTGGCTATTAAAGAAACATTCGAAACGACTAGAAGTAAAAGTTAGATAAGCCAGCAAACGCATCTAATCAAGGGATGCCCGTATTTATATATATATATATATATATATATATATATATATATATATATATATATATATATATATATATATATATATATATATATATATATATATATATACATTAAAAATCTAGTCTTAAAATTGTTACACATAATGACACAGATGGGATTTAAATACATTACAACATTATATTATTTAAGCAAATTTATAATCATCATGGTGACGTTTTAAAACCATTCTATGGCGAAGTATACTAAAACCCTGTCTCTTCAGTGGTATTGAGGAATGTTAATATCAATTTGGAGGCCAAGAGAAGACCAGTTTTGAAGACTTGCCGGTTGAATGAGTGCATCGACAACCGAGCTTGCCACTCCAGTGCTAAATTTCCAAAATATTCCCCTCTCGGCCAACAAATTGGCACTCAATCAGCAAATACTTTGACATTACTTAACAAATCCTGCCATTAAAGGGTTAATAGTCAGATTTTGATTTTCAACTAATATTAATTTTAACTCCTCTGGTTCTTCAATACAGGATCTGTGGTGTTCATAAATTAAAAATTATACAGTTCATAGGTGATAATTCTACTAAGTTCGTTACGCACCACGTATATTTAAACTTTTCAATCCTCCCTTTCTTCATGAACCGAAAAAGTTCTCCTTGAAAGAAAATTAGCATACTGCAACTAAGTTGTTCATGTTATCATGGTCCTGTACCCTAGCACATCTATATTTCCAAATTGTCCAGAGGGCCATTGTAACAAGACAAATTAGGACCTCTTGCCGGCTGTTTGTAAGATGCGTTTGTACATTTTTAAAATCTATAAATAAAATAATATTAGCTCTCAATTTCACGTGACTGGTCCCGAAATCCTTTAAAACTGTTCCTACGTAATTCCAGAACTCAAGAATGACTGAGCATTTAAGGAATACGTGTTCGATTGTTTCTTCTTGCAATTCACAAAGAGGCCATCGATTACTGGTTATGACGTGACATTTTTGTAATAGATGACCAACCCAAGGTCTTTGATGGAGAAGTCGCCAAGCTGCATCCTTTGCTTTATATGGTATGGAGGGCAGATGTAAATTTGACAGTTTTCCATTCAAAGGGTTTATAACATGTATCATTCCAAACATCAAAAGCTGTTTGTGTTTTAGCGTGGTTTTGTATCAGAACTGTATACCACTCATGGGAACTCATATGGCATTTGAATACATGTTCATCATAAAGCAAGATGGGTGGAGTTATTTCCTGTTTGCTATTGGAATTTTCTAATTTAAACCAATCCAGAGGAACTGCCTTCCTAATTTGAATTAATAATCTCTGAGCGTCGATGGTACTCAGCTTACATTTCTCTGATAGGGTCTGCCTGGAAACCCACGCTCGAGAATCAGGTTTAATCATATCTGCTAAGTGCTGGATGCCTTTAGTTGCTAATGATGGGAAATAAAGAGCCCTATTGTGCACGGTAATGTTATCATTTCCCCCACAATTGTTGGTTTAAAGCATCTCCCCATGCCAATGGCGATGGAGTGGTTTTAGAAAACATACTTAATGACTTGCGTAAGTCTTGATATACCCCAGGAATCCTCCGAATATTTGGGGATGGCGTATTTGAAAAGAAGATATTTGCAACTAAAAATGACTCTATGTAACTTCGGATTAACTTGCGTGAAACGGTTGTCCAAGGTGAATCTTCATAAAGTAATTCATAAAGAAATTTCAGTTTTAAAGACGCACATTTTGTTGATGTTTGAACTAAATATAACCCATCATTTTGTTTTTTGTTCACACACACGGCATTGGATACGAGGTTAGTTTTATCTTTCCTTAACTATGCAAGAATTAATTGACTAATTTCAGTTTCTACATATTTTGGCATATGTACAGCTGAGGCTGTATACCACAGCCCGGACATTGCCAATTATTAATGACAATGGTTCTTTCACAAATTGACAAATGACGCTGCCTCCAACCTGTTAGAATATGTTTCACTTTAGTAAGCGATATGTCCAGTTCATTGTGGGATCCATTTTCTTATTGAAGTAAATTCCCAACACTTTAATATTGTTGTCTTACCACTTTATTCCCATGACGTCATCATTTTGGGAATTCCACTCACCAAAAAACAAACCAACGGATTTATCCTTATTTATTTTTAGGCCAGATGCTTTCTTAAATTCAACCAGTGTCCTTTCTACGCGACTACAATCATAATTATCTCCTATGAATACCATGGTTTAATCAGAATATTGTGAAACCTTCAATGATCTTACAATACCTGGTGTGGAAATTCCTTTGAATGTGTTATCTTCACGCATTGTTACCCCAAATGAATCCATGGCAAACACAAATAACAAGGGTGACAATGAACATCCTTGTTGAACGCCAGGCTTCAAAATTACAGGGTCAGTTAAATGATTATTGACCAAATGTCGACTACTTATATTAGTATACAATATATTGACCCGTTTAATAAAATTGTCCCCTAAGACAATAGAACGTAAAGACTTAAAAAGAAAATCCCACTCTAGACGATCAAATGCCTTTTTATTATCAAGACTAATGATTGCTGCTGATATTTTGTCTTTCTCCACTAAATTAATTACATCCCATTTTAAAAAGACGTTTGTTTAAATGCTTCTGCCTGGAATACCACAGGTCTGATCAGCGTCAATCACTTCCTCCAAAACTCTGCTTAGTTTTAGCGGCAGAGCTCTTGACATTATTTTATAATCCACACACAGCAGAGATATTGTTTGGTAATTTCTGAAATCTTCCCTTTCACCTTTCTTATAAAGTATTCGAACGTATGCCTGAGACATGGAAGGTGGAAGGTTGCCAATTTCCAAAAATCATGTACGACCTGCAGCAATGATGGGCCTAGTATACTCCAGAATGCGCTATAAAAGTATGCTGGAAGGCCATCACATCCAGGAGTTTTGCCTGTTTTCATACCATGTAAGGATTCAGTTAAATCTTTTAATGTTAAACATTGATCACACATTACACGGCATGAATCAGGCAATTCTTTCTTGATGTTACCTAAAACAGTTGCAGCTGCTGCAGCATCACATCTTTCGGACGAATAGAGACTGATAAAAATGTTATATCAGCTGTTGAATCAAGATTTACACCATCATTTGATTTTACACATCTAATAATTTTTCATATGCCCCTATCCTTTTCCAACCTGCAGAAACACTTTGTGGGTTTCCACCCTCAGCCTGCATCTGAGCTCATGGCCGAATTTTGACACCTTCAAACATATATTTATCTAACACATTTATTTTGTTCTTTGTTTGAATTAAAAGGTCGCTATGGCCTTCTTCTCCGTTATTTACTTTATTGGGGGTTCGTAATAAAAGTTTATCCAAGGCTTTCATGTGCCTTCGTCTATCTCGTGCTAGTTTATTAGCATACTGCCTTGAAATATGAGCCAGAGTATTTTTACCCTCCTCCCCACAGTGAATCAAATTTTCATATGAGCCCTTTTTCCCGAATCAATAATGCCACAAGTGTTGGATACGCTGATAATATTTAGCCTCATGAAGGAGTGAATTATTAAATTTCCAATATCTATTCCCTTGCTTAATCCAGTCAGCATAATCTAAGGTAATACACGGCATGTTGTGATCCGAGAATGCTAAAGATACAGTCTTTGTCTGAGTTAGGCTTTAAACGACTCCTGAAAATAAATCCTGTCTATTCTTGACGCAACATGCCCATCACGTGGATACCACACGAATTGTTTTCCATCAGGATTGAACAGTCGATAACTGTCGAGTAATCATTCTTGATCACATAGCTGGTTCAACTCCTTGTGGGATGTATCTTTATTTGCATCTAAAATACAGTTAAAATCTCCTCCTAGGACCATATTTTCCGGCATGTATAATTGTCGATAACATTTTTAGAAAAGCATACCGATGACCATGTAACGTTGGTGCATAAAACACATAATATTTAAAACCGAGTCAGAAATATGTACTGATATTTTCACCCAACGGTCATTTGTATTAGTTGATGATGATACGACATTAGCATATTTAAGGCACCTGGGGAGAATAAGAATAGCAACTCCTGCACTAGTGTCTGTTGATAACGAAAAGTACAATTGAAGAACTGTTTAAATGAATTATATACTTCAGGGTTGTGAATTTTAATTTCCTGAAGCAATGCTATGTCTGTCTTTTGCTTTTCAAGTTCTTCCAACAAAAACCTTTGCTTTAATTCTGTATTCAAACCCCTGCAATGTAAGGTGCTAATAATCATAATACGTAAGGGTAATATATAACACGGCTACGATGGCAAATTTAATTGGATTTTGGTTTTTACTGCCGTTATTTCGGTTTTTAGCCCATTTACCCAGCTTACTGTTAAAATCATGATTATTCAGCTGAACAATTTCCAAATGTCGGTACCTGGAAACATCAGAATCACACCTTGAATGTCTATAGTGTACCCCTTTCGCTGTTATATAGGGCACGAGTGTTTCACCACCGTCTGAACGATACATGACCATTTCATTGGTCGCATGTGAAGTGACAGAGTATTCTGACCCAGCCAATGACATATTGTCGTCCTCAATAGCCTCCCCCTCCACCTCACTCTCAGATCCAGAATCAATTTGGTGATGTTTGATTCCTCCAACGCCATTATTAATAGGGGCATCCATAGCATCCATCATTGAAATACCTCCACCTACTGTGCCTTTCTCAGGGCTGTGGTTAATGCTACTTATACCCGGGATTTCACTTAAAGGAAGTGGGGGGGGGGAATCTTCTTCTTCCGTCAATTGTGACCTAAATTTATTTTGCCAACATCCCAAACTCTCTGACTGAGAAAACTCAATGTCACTCACATTCTCGCCATCAACTGGTTGACTTTCGCTAGCATCAACTGGAGTTAAACTAATCCCTTCTTCTAAAATTTCTATTTCATCATTAGGCTCAGTTCTTGCTAACGCTGCACACGACGTTGATGGCAAATGTCCACCAGCATCAACTGGAACTGGCGCTGTAATTGGTGGTGAAATTTCCTTTATCCCTTATCAGCACAGAGGGGGTTTCAACTGATCCACCGCTTTGGAGTTGCTTTGACCATTGGCCATCTTATTTGGGCATCGCCATTTAAAATGCTCAGTAAAACCGCATATAAGGCATTTGTTTTTCTGTGGGCAATCTCCTGCTAGGTGGGTAGTACTTGAACACATACGGCATTCTTTAACTTGTCCCATGTACCATAAGGAAAGGATGAAAATTCCATCAATGGACAATTTATTCGGTAACGGTTTATCCATTTTATCGAAATAAACTAGCCTAACTCCAGTCTCCAGCATCCTATCAAATCGATATGTCTCTCTCTCCACCTTCGGAATCTTCCCATACTGGCTGAGCTCAGATGTTAGCCGCTCATTAGGGATCTCCAAATGCGCTTTAATCTTCACCACCAGTTTATCGCTATCAATTTCCTCAACTCCACAAACCTCTCCCTTAACAGTCAAATCATTTGGCAATAGCTTCTCCTTTGCCTGTTCATTGGCCAAAGTGGTGTTACAGTTATTACGAGTAATATTAATTGGGCCCGTTAGCACCATAGGTCCCGCGCCGACGACATCTTTTAAGCCATGATAAACGTCTATGGCTGATACGTCTCACCCTCTTGTGGTTATTTTCAAACTTAAAGATGTTGTGAGGACTTTGTGGAACAATCAACGTCTATGCGCATTATAGTATGTTTAATGATGTTAGAATCGATCAATAATAATTTCCACGTAAAGAAATACTTCTAAACTGCCCAAATCTCCGGAATCAATGACGAGAGCGACGTTTTGGAGAATAATCTGTCTTCATCTAGTTCTGAACGCGTTTCCATCGGCGAGGATGATGATGAGGATACGCTAGAAGATGAATTATTGTTTGTTGGCCCGTATATGTTTGAGCCTGAGGCGTCAGATGGCAGCGATGGTGGTGGTGACTTTTTGGCTGATATTGCGGATGACGCGTGGCGAATGGAGGTAGACAGACTAAGGCAATGGTATGTTATTCACATGTAAGTCTATTATATTGACGTTGAGACATTATGAATATACTTTTTACACAATAATAGAGTAAATATCAAGTGCAAATATGCTTCAAAACAGGCGAGAATAAACTTTCAAAATTACGAAAACTAGTTATTCCCGGGGTATTCCAATTTCGTGGTGTGCAAATTTTGTGTTTTACGCCCGGAGCACAGAATCACAACTCTATTTGTTAGAATATGAATATTTGAACATTGCGTGATTTTGCTATGCAAAACTTGTAAGTAAAGTTTATTTGCTTTTTATGCCAATTGGCTGATAAGCATACATTTACAGTCAGGTATACAATGTCAACAAAGAATTTTGTTTTTCCAAGTATATAGAATTACTGACCATCACAAATCCATGTGTCCTATTCATTTTGGCATGCCGACTTTACTATAATTTTATCTATAGCCTAGAGTTGAAGTTTTGTCACATTAATAAAGTTGATTAAATATATTCTGAATTATAACAATATATATTAATATAGCCAATCAGTAATCTTTCGAATACATTTTTTTAACAAAAATATAGGCATTCCTATACTGAAATAGTTTGTCAAAACGGGTACTGTATACTGTAATGATTGCTTAAGCAGAGTAGCAAAGCCAGTGACTTAAAGATGAGCATTGGTTATGAATCAGAATCAGAATATTTTATTAGCACAAGATCTATAAACAAATAGATATAGCCTGACATAGAACGTTGACATAACACAGTATAATTATAAATTTTATATATAGATCTATTATAATACAGTATATACACTATAGTAGTTACTGGTTAAATTTATTCAAAAAATCTAAATATTTGCTTATTTAATGTACATTTCTAGGCCAAGAGAATAGAATTTTAGAAACTGTACCACTGGAATCACTCACTCGATTATCCTTTTAATCTGGATTCGCACAGGTCATGGAAATCCTGGAAAGTAAAGGAATTTGAAAATCTAAATTTCAGGCCTGTAAAAGTCATGGAAATTCATCATTTTTATAATAGTATAATAGTCATGGAAAGGTCATGGAAAATGATAATCTCGCTAACTAAAAAAATCAGATGGCATACGATTCCCAGCGACAGCTTATCAAAACAACGCCTCACTAAGTGATATTCCTCACAATGGCGTCATTGTCTTTGATCCTTACCTTACTTAGCCCATATATCACTGCAATTCCAGACTCAAAACCTTTCTGTACATAGATATATATGATAACTGCTATTCATTTTGGAAACTGCAGTGAGCCGTTGCTGCATATGTGTAGACAACTTTCAGCATTCTTTTTTTACGTAGTCTACATACATCTTTCTTGTACTGACAGTGTAGTGGCTAATGGTAACCTTCGAAAACAGCAAGATAATGGTTAAAGGCGGGTTTTTTAAATTCCAGCTTCCATGAAACCTGACACCCTTTGGTACAGAACACCTCAAAAATAAATTAATATGTTTTCAAAACAAGATAGATTTTCTGTTTTTGTTTTGAAAAATACCTTAACTTATTTATGAGTGGTACCATAACATAAGTGAAGGAGGAGATGGTATAGAATATCGCCAAAATATCTTAACATGTTTTCTAAACAAATTTGAATTTCTGTTTCCGTCTTGGATACGGTTTAATTTATTTATGAGATGCTCTGTACTATACCTAGAAAGCTGCCAAGACGTTTGCTCTTGGTAAGATAGGCCTTGAACTTGATAAAAGGGCCGGTCTATTATACTGTATTATTAGTCCGGGAGCCAATTTTCAAAAGGGGTCTAGAAGAATGGTTTCGTAGCACACCCAGTATTCAGAAGGTTTGTCTCTATATTATGCTAGACCGATGTCTTGGGTATATTCTGAGCCGTGTTGTACAAGAAAATTGTGGTATCACTAACCCGTGAGAAGCCCATTTACAATATGTGTTGAATGTAGCTCTCAAACAATTTTTACAATGGTAAATTTTTCACAAACTTAAGCGCATGTTATATCAATACAATCTTAACCAAAATGGAAAGGAGTGATCGTATATCGCAGATTTATACATAATCAACCTCGTTTAAGACACCCGTATGTTGCTTTGTACATATTGGGCACTTAGGTCTTCTTGTGACTAGCAATACCTTAGCTACAACAATGCCCATGTTTTCTACATTTTTCATAATTAAACTTTTAACTGACATGCAGTGCATGTCTACACAAGCTGGCAGGACATATTTATCACGTGAGCAAATGAGAGAATGTTACTCATCCGTGTCAGAGTCATCTTCGACAATTGTATGCTGAACATTGTCACACATTTCACCTCCCATACAAAGGCATGCTTCAGTGCAGAGTAGATTGTTAGCCTTGCATTGACAGAGATCTGTTCTTTTGCAGGCAGACTTCTGACATCTACATGATGTGAGTTCAATTAATCCAAATGGAGCAGGATCCTTTGACATTAGAACAGGCTTGAGTAGACCATCCACTATACTCCAGCCATCTCCATTTGGAGATGGAAGATTCTGAACAGCTTGCAATGAACGTCTCCAAACACTAGTTTATCAATCTATTAGTTCTGTTCATTATTTTTGAAAGTAATTTAACCAACATGTAAGAGTGAAGCCAGACCGCAAATTCACATACTGCCAGAGATCGCTTCCAGTCAAATTAGTTTAAAAATATTTAATAGACTAGTTACCTGTATGGTTGCTTTAAGACATCAGTGCTGTAACTTAACATTTTGAGTTGAATTCTATCAGGGCATGCTAATAATTAAAACTGAGTGCCCTCATTGAAATTAGGATGCTCACATTATACAGCTAATTTGCAGACACAGAAAAAGGAGCATGCCTATGATGGCAGGTGACTGAGGATATATGTATGCCCTTGGCAATTTTTACATGCATTTGCATTCTAGGTATTTTGATTTGTGATTTGAAAGGGTTAATTCAGCTAGATTCTAGTATTTGGAATAGTGCATTACTGTACAACCATCTTGATATTAACCCGGTAACACTCATACCAGCCAAAAACAACCTTAAGAAATGTCCATTTGCAGAACAAGAGAAGACTATATTTGAAGATTTACTACTGGAAGGACTGGCTCGATAACCGAAGCAGTCATTCCAGTGGTAAATTTTCAAATGGACATATTGTATGAGAAAATAGAAATTTTCAGTGAAGCTCAGAAATAACTTCACATGTTTCAATACAAAATCAGAAACTATTAGTTGGTAAGAAATGTTCTGTTGAATATGCTGAATAGCATTGCATTAGAAGCCATTGCTGCCTTAGGTTTCCAATCCAATTATGTTCAAAATATTCAGCAGTACATTTTATTTTGTTTTGGAAGCATGTTAAGTTATTTCTGAGCTGTGCTGTACATTCTTCAAGCATGTAATAAGTAACTGTTCATCTGTAAATCATACTAGAAAGTAAAACTACACATGATTATTTACAAACTTGTTTTTTGTGTTTTTTTCTTAGGTGTGCATGTGAACACTGTCAGGTGATGCCGAGTGCCAGAGAGTGTCTTTGCTGTCAGGAAATTCCGGAAATACTTGCTAAGCTTGATGAGGCAAAGGAGTTAGCAGCAGATAACCAGAGGCCAAGTTGCATTACACAACATCCAGGCATGCAAGCTGTATGTTTAGATCCTTGGAGCCTACAAGTTGCCTGGCTATCTTACAGGCAACTGTATAACGGTAATGCGTTTAATGGGCCACAAAACGAAAGGTTTCGCCATATTGCGTACAGACAGTTGGTCAGATGGTGTTGGGGATACTTAGGTAACGAGTTCCGTGTTGTGCTTCCATCATGTGTGGTGTCTTGCATCAGAGCTCATTTCCTCCGTCCGAGATTAGAAGCAGAACATGAGTTCAAAGGATACCAACCTGTTCACAAACGACTGCCCCATCTGTAGTTCAGTATTATTATTATTATTATTATTATTATTATTATTATTATTATTATTATTATTATTATTATTATTAATATAGGTTTGTGAAGTGATGTCATACTTCCCGCTTTACCATAATTGTTAAATGAAAAACTCAATGTTGTTTGACAACAAATGATGACGTCATAAACACACAATTATCTTTATAATAATAGTCACCCCCCCCCCCACAAAAGTATGTCTCTCCTTCTCCTCTCAGACTGTCTTTCGGATGCTGACACTGCTTACAGAAATGTGTTCTATACATAAATCGCTTTGTTTTAGGACATGTTTTTATTCAAATTTTAAAATTCAGTCAATCAAACATGAGAAATTGTCTGTTCGCTAGTCAGGTTTTTAGCAATGATTTCTGGAATTTCCCGATAGCAAACGCACTCTCTGGCACTCGGCATTACCTGACGTGTTCGGAAGCATGACATCATCTTTATGTTAAATCATCTAGGTGAATAATACAAAAATACATAACTATTAATTAAGTATTACACTGTTATATAATTACTATATATATATATATATATATATATATATATATATATATATATATATATATATATATATATATATATATATATATATATATATATATATATATATATATATATATATATATATATATATATATATATATATATATATATATATAGTAATTACATGTATGTCTCTTTAATCACTTAATGGTTATGTTTAAGACCTATTTTTTTTAAAAGCTACCACTAAGATGACTGCCTCAGTTATCGAGCCAGCCATTCCAATGATCAATTTTCAAAAACAGTGTCTTAGCAACTTTGATTACTGCTGAATTGCCGTGTTAGAATACACAATTGTAAATTATATAATGGTAGCTACACGTTGGCATGTCATGATACTGGCCGAAAGGAACATTTGAATTCCAGATACTGACACTTTTAATAAGAGCCAGAGCTACATGTAACAGTCATTTTCAGCAGTATTTGCCACACGGGTTCAAAATTGAACACAAAATTTCCATAAAATGTCTCGATTCATGAGCTGCCTGAATCAATATATTAATAATGTTGGCTAGTATGGAATATTTTATCATTTGAAAGTCAGTTGTACTGGCTTGAATCGCGAATATTGAGCCTCAATCACCCCTGCTTTATCAGGTTTCTCATATGCAGAGTTCAATTGTTGCGGTATATCTGGAAGCAAAGACTGTCATGAACTGGGAGCCTTTTCAAGTTCCGCCCACAGAACTTCAAAACACTGATCAGTGTATCCTGAAAATTGAGATATACTGTTAGAAAGGCATTTGAATAAAAACAATGACTACTCTGATTTAAATTGCTATATGCACATAATGCATTATAAGTTCACCTGGGCATAGTGCACCAAAGCATTGGTAAAGTGTTGGAGGTTACGACCACTGATACTTCACAAACTATTTGATGCGTGAGACCCCTCCCTTCCCTCCCCTCCCCCCTCCGGCTTGAAAGGCCAAGTGCACTTACATCATGCCATGAACATTAAAGTCTGTATATTTCTTGGTACCTTTGATCCCAAACTCAAACATTTCAAATCGATTTCAAAGATTTGCATCTTCTGCCCAAAATCATCATGTTTCTAACCAAAAATTGTGTTTTGAGCCTAAGTTTCAAATATTTCTTATTGAAATACTGATGTTGCGGATGAGCAATACAGACTCCTTTGGTCTCTGGTATATTGTTAGATAGCCTAGCCATGACGACCGTTCATCATCCGTCCATCAAAGCGGGAAGGATCTTCTGGTGGTAGATTGTAGAAAATCTATTCAGAGTTCTGATTGTTCAAATTTTTGGCGGCTATCTTGGTTTTTCCTAAAATCTTTTGGAAATCGTTTAAAATGTATCCTAAGCATGCTAAACTGCTTGGCAGCAACAACGCCCAGTCAAATTAGTTTGAAAATATTCTGCAGAATGTTTATTAAATTGTAAATCAATCAAAGAAATAGAATTTGTACACTTGACATGCTAGATATGCCATTCATTGCACATTTTGATTGTGATGTCAGCCTACATGTTACATAATTGATTATGACTTCACATGCTTGAATGGCAGATGTATGCTTGAATGGCAGATTGGATCCATCCTTTATTTTGCAATATGCGTGTACCATATGATGAAATGGATGAGATAGATTATTGATATGATATATATGTTTACCATACGTTGCATCCACTAGAACCTTTTTTAGTGAGTAACCGCCATTCTTATACTTTGGGAAGCTTATCACATATTGGCCAGTGCCCGCCTTTGAAACTGCCTGAGGACGCCCCGCATTTTCATTGTAATGTAATGCTGACAGCAGTATTCTGTAAAAAAAAAACCTTGAAGTTTAACACACATTCAAAATTGAATACCGAAACTTGTAAATATATGTAGTTACTTTTCAACTGATGTAATATACCATGTCTTCTTTGTTAACTATCTTGCTACACATGTACATATACTTTATAGATGTTAGGTGTTTGCTGGTAGTGATGAATTTTAGCTAAGCAGATCCAGGCAACAGGGGTGGATTTCATATAACCCTTAGAGCTGAGATAATTCGTTCTTGTGCAAGTTTCTATTTCAACCTTACAGGCATAGCCATTAGAATTTCAGTTCCCTTTAGCTATTTGCTAAGTTGAGAAATTTTCAACTCTAATGTTGTATGAAATTCACCCGGCTCACATTTTGACAATTCTTACGGCACCCTTTAAGGCTCTAAATTAATATTTGCTTCTTAAATGTCTATTTGCAGGTCAAAAGAATATTTTTGAAAATATACCACTAGATTGACTGGCTCGGCCATCGGCATAGATAGAATTGGCTCAAGATTTAACACAACAAAGGATCATAAAGCAGATTTCCATTCTTTACTGTGAGCCAGAGACAAAACAGGATCCAGATCAGTCAGAATTCTATATATATCTATGGATATCTTAGAGGCAATTGACACGATTTTAACATAAGAAAAATGTGGATTCTTCGTGTGCTCGATACAAGTATCTTTTACTGAGTTTTACATAATTATTTTACCCGGTTTCTAAGCCATTTATCGCACAATACCTGTCAGACATTCCTCTATATGAGAACTTGTACATCTTTGGGGCAAAGCGGTTGATTACACTGTGGTAGGCTTCAACTCCCCTTGTTTGGCCTAATGATGACATGTTCATTACATCGTTTATGCGCATCTTTTTGTTTAGCACCTCTATCAGTTTATCACAGGATTCAGTTCCTGAAATATTTAAAATAGATTTTCATATAAAGGCTTCCATTTATCATTGTTCAGTAACATGACAATTTTCAACAGTATGATGATTGTTAAGCTTTTAACTATTTAATGGTCAGGCTGACAAAACATTGTCTGCAATACCTTGAGGAATGTCCAATCACTGGCAAAGAGAAGACTATTTTTGAAAATTTAGCACTGGAATGACTGTTTTAAAAATAGTCTTCTCTCGGCCTGCACATCGACATTCAATGCAAATGTTAGCACATATTTAAATTCTTTTTAACAGATTTGGCCAGTAAAGGGTTAATTTAATTTTACTGAATGTCTTATATGGCCAAATTTGTTCACTCTAGTATGTCTAGGGTACCTATGCCAAGATGGTTGAATTCACTATGTCAAATATGACAGGTTTGTTTTGATTTGTGTGGGTTCTTTTGTTTATTTCCACATATCTAAGAATTTTTCAGCATACTGTGTCTTAGTTTGGACACATACTTTGTCAATGTAATGCAGCAAGACACCATTGGGATCACTACATGTTTGCGAGGTCAATTTTATCGTTTCTTATATTGTGAGCGCACCTGTATCTAAAAATACTAATGATCTCAGGGCTCCCACGCAGGTATGGAAGTCTGGAAAAAGTATGGAAATCTAAGAAAACCATTTCAAGGGTTGGAAAAGCTATGGAAAATTTGATATTTCGCTGTACTGCTATGAAAAAGGTATGGAAAATGAGCAATACGTGTCTGAACAAGTTTGGATTGGGTCCCGGTAACCGCTGTGATTGTATAAACTGCGTAGAAAACTCCGGTACATCGCGATTACCAGGAACTTGAGTAATACATGTCTGAACATGAATCCTGAAAATAACTATTTGTTCTCGCGATTTTGTTTTAATTTTTAAACTTATAAAAAAAATTTAAATTAAATGAAATTATTTTTTCCCCCTTAGAAAGGAAAAGAAATATTTATGTAAAACAAATTTGTTGTAAATTTCAAAAGAAAATTAAGTCAAATTAGTTCCCAAATATTCAACAATAATATTTTAACTTTACTTTTGCTATTGTCTAACAGTCTTAGAAAATGTCCATTAGCAGACCAGGAGAAGACTATTTTTGAAAATTTATCACTGGAGTGACTGGCTCTTTAACTAAGCCAGACATTCCAGTGGTAAATTATTAAAGATAGCCTTCTCTTGGTCTGCAAATTAACATTTTGTTTGATCAAAGGAGTGCTACTTGCTCAGTGCCATCCCTCATCCATACGTACATGTGATATCTATTTGCTATTTTAACTGTTTACTTATTATAGTTATAGTATATGTTTGTGTGTGTATGTGTGTGTTATTTGCTCTAATGTGCTATTACTATTAATGTGCTATTTTCTGCTTTTGTCTAGTGCTATCCCAGTATTCCTCATCTAAATAAATAAAGGGATACAGATCCTTATATTAAATACTAAGTCATTAAGTCAAATTAGTTCCCAAATATGCAACAATAATATTTTAACTCTACTTTTGCTATTGTCTAACAGTCTTAGAAAATGTCCATTAGCAGACCAAGAGAAGACTATTTTTGAAAATTTATCACTGGAGTGACTGGCTCTTTAACTAATCCAGACATTCCAGTGGTAAATTATTAAAGATAGCATTCTCTTGCTCTGCAAATGAACATTTTCTTGGATCAAAGGAGTGCTAATTGCTCAGTGCTATATCCCTCATCCATATATGACATCTATGTGCTATTTTAACAGTTTACCCATAGTATGTGTGTGTGTGTGTGTGTGTGTGTGTGTGTGTGTGTGTGTGTGTGTGTGTGTGTGTGTGTGTGTGTGCGCGCATGCGTGCGTGCGTGTGAGTGAGTGTCAGTGCTATATATGAGATATTTTTCTAGTTTAATTATGAAATTTACTTATGAATTGTTTTCTCATGTTTAACTGTGATATGATGTACAAAATAAAATCAATTAAAAGCCTCAAATGTTAAAAATAAGTTTTTATTTTCCCCATATATCCACTATTAAAATGTCTTTAAACGGCTATGGAAAATTTATAATTTGGTCTGGAAAAAGTATGGAAAAGGTATGGAAAAATATTCTCCCCAAGGTGTGGGAACCCTGTGATCTAATTTCGCTCAAATTTTAAGACAAGGAAGGAACTTGTCGTGAAAAATGATTTCTATACTTTGGCTATGATCTGCACAAAAGAATATTGATCTGGATCAGATCAAATACTAGATGTAGATATCTTGGAAATAACTGGTCTAATTATGCTCAAGTTTTAACACATGAAAGGGTGCAACCATACACTAGGATTCCACAACGTTGAGCATGATCTGATGAAATCTGGAAAATCCAAAAATGGGAGGGTGAGGGAGATTGCTCTTGTTGGTAAATGTAATGATATTGGATTAATCTTACCAGGCTTGAACCATTTCTTTTGTTTTGTGATTGACCCATGCTGACAGTTTTCATGAATATTTTGTATATGTTCGATACAAGATATCCATTTTGTCTTAATCGCTTCCTTATCTCCTGGTTCAGATGATAGGGCACACCAATACAAGTGGTATTTTATGCTTTTGATCCAATCCCGGATTACAGATAGCGATTTGGACTTTGCCATTTGCCATGAGTTCGAGTTTCTTGCCAAGACCTGAAAGCAGAAATTAACGTAAAGTTTAGTGAACTAAATAATTATGGAAAAACAGTAGCTTGTAGGTACATGTAGATGCTAGTGGATTAATATTTGCATGGGAACTTACGAATGTGATGCATATCAGTCAGCCCAGATCATGTTATATTACTCTGTTCAGGAATATGGCTTTATTACATGTACTTTCTTAATAAACATGGCTTTAGAGTTCTCGTGTAACAATAACTAGATTGATAATGTATGTTATGCAACATTGTTATGCAACATTGTGCTGATAGTGTGATACAAAGGTGTCATTGTAAAAGATTGATGTATTACAATGGCAGTGCTTGTAACCAATGTGGACACTTTAACCCTCGAATTTGTTCACGAAATTGTCAATTTTCTAATAGAAAATATCCACTTTGCAGACCGAGAAAAGACTGTTTTTGAAAAGTTACCGCTGGAACGACTGGCTCAGTGGTAAATTTTCAAAAATAGTCTTCTTGGTCTGCAAATGGACATTTCTCACCATTTTTGTCTGATATGAGGGTTAACGGGTTAACCCTTGAAATTCCAGTTTCAAGATTACTATGCAGGAAAGCCAATGCAATTTGGCCTTTGTTACATCTATTTATAATCCATAAGAACTTTATATGAGCTAAAACCCAGTTTGATAATGACTGTAACCTCTTTCGGCCAAATTGTTCCCAAAATGAAAAGCATGAATTTAACTACATGCATGTAGTTACAAGTTATATCATCTCCATGTACACGGTCTGATAATATGCACTATTAAATCAACATATACACATGCCAGTGTAACATGTGCATATACCTTTCACGATATGCCAACAGTCAAAGAAATGCGGAATGTCCCAATTTTCTCGTAGCCATTTTGCGATCTGCCTGTGCCTGTCTGTAATGATGGCCTTGATAGGAAAGCCAGCACGGTCTTGTTTGCAACGTTTCAGGCCTTCTAACCCCATGTGATAGGATCCTTTAGTCTCATTACTCTGTAAACAAAGCAGTCAAAGATTGCAGACACTCGCTCCCATGCCTTTATAATGTAAAAAGATTTCTGATTTTCAGGGTTTTTAACTCCCCTGGCCAGACTGGTCAAGTGAGCTTATGCTGTGTCGATCGTCCGTTATCTGTCTGTCCATCAACTCTTTAAACAACTCAAGCACCAATGGGCCGATTTCAATTATATTTGGCAGAAAGCATCCTTATGGTATAGAGATCCAAGTTTGTTCAAAGGAAGCCAACTCGGCTAGCGCGGCCATCTTGGATTTTGGTCGAATTTTAGAAATGTCTTCTCCAAAATCGCTTGCCGGATCGATTCAAACCTAAAGAAACATCATCTAGGGCAACAGCTGAACCAAAGATTGTCAAGGGAACTTAATAGGCCAAATGCTACAGAGGCCATCATGGGTAAGCTTGTTTTCACAAAAATTACTTGTCCAAAACCGCTGAACGAATAGGGCCGAAATTTGGGAGATATGATTAGGGACTAAGAGCCATTAAAGGGAAGTTGATACGTCAAAAAACATGACCACTGTGGGTCAACCAAAATGTAGTGTGTTTGGCAGACATATTGCATTTTTTTATTTGATGGATTTTGGAGCCGAACTCGTTTTTATATAGGGTTGTGGGTATTATGCTTTCAAATTTGTAATTTTGGAAACTGTATGATACCGTATTATGCGACCATCTTGGATTATTTTTCCGCCAAAAGCTCCCATGTAATAAAGCACTATGGAATTTAAACTGTCTTTTGAAGAACCACAGCATCCTTAGCACATAGAGATACACGCTTGTTCAAACGAATACGGTCAGTCAATTTGCCCACCGCACATATGGATTTTGGCCGATTTTTTTATATGCCTTTAAAAATCTTCTTTTCCGAATCCGCTTGGGTGATCGATTCAAAACTCATGAAAGTTCATCTTGGGCAACATACTTTGAGTATGTTGTTGAATTTTCATGGGCAGGTCTAGGAAGAAGCAAATTATTTTATAACATCTTACCTGTATCAGGTGGACAGACAGTAGTTTATTAATGCTTAGTTCCAGAAAGCTGTATGTCCCAAATTTCGCACAATGGCCCATCGAGTCACATCTGCCATCACCGCCTAGCACTAGCTCTTTGCCTTGAAGAGTGGAAAGTATCTGCTGCTGTGAGTTAGTCCATGTTTGGCTGACAACATCATGGAGATATAGTGACTGGTGGTGGAAATAGGTCCGTAGAGAATGACATTGTATGTTAAGAAAACTGAAATAATAAACATAGTTTGCAGTAACTGTATATACATGTCAAGGGTTGGTGGATTACATATTCATTGTACTAAATTTGCTTATATATATAGATTCAAACAATTTATTGTCTGTTTGTGAGCAATACATTGCCACACAGCGCCGAAGCATAGTGAAAATAACAAAATTCGCGTTTTAAAATACCCGCCGTAGTACGGTTTCCGATGATAAAAATTACGGTAATTTTGACCGCATCCCGGTGTGACGTAACAGCTCCAGCTTGACAGCTGAAAACGTTTGGTTGTCAAGGCGGTTGCTATGGGCTTATCTCAGCTTCGGCTGGGCCGATTTAAAATTTCTTCTTTTTTTTTGTTCGTATAGTAAAGGAGAATCTGTAATATGATTGTCGAGTTAATCAGAGCGATCGGGAATCTAGTCCTCACAACATCTTTAAGCACACTAGAATCTCAGTCCTAGCCGTATAAAGATGCGTAGATAGGCGGCTCTAGCTGTTCCAATTCACCAAAATATCTCTCAACTGTAACCAATTAATAATTAATACCAATTAGATGCCATTATATCACAAAATAATTGAACTACTACTATAGGTATAATGATGAAAACGCAGCAAAATGGCACCCAGTTCAACCGATCTCTGTACAGGTCTATACTCGTTCCATGATAATACCATCAACACCCATCACACTCTTTTGATTGAATACTTGATTCCATTTGAGATGGGAAACCTGTCTGCTGTGGGTACCCTCTTTACAATTCAGTCAATACAGGAATATATTTATGCCCCGCTAATTTCTATCTGAGCTACGCCCACGTTTTGCCCGTGTTGGGATCGATCGAACCGTGAATTCCCAGAATCCCAATATCAAGGTAATTATATAGGCACGTTGTTTAAGATTTTGAGACTAATTTGACTTGATAGGCCATATGCAGCAACCATCCCAAGTAAAATTAGTTTCAAAGTATTCAACAGTATGTTTATTAAACCAGAAAGACATACAATTCGTACACTTGATGGACTATTCAATTTTTAAGATGAAGCTAGATACGCCATTCAGTAAGCATTTTGATTGTGACGACAGCCTATATATGACGTGATTGAATATGACGTCATTTGATTGAGTGACAGATCGGAACTGTCAAGTAAAGCAATCAATGACCAGTAGGAAAATGTAAATGTGTTCAATAACACCACACACCCCTTCCCACCCCGACCCCAACAGTATGTTAGTTGTGTACATAATAACGTTTTCTAATGTTAATGCAAATATTGTAAGTCGGGGAGATTTTACCTGATTGTAACCAATACGGTTAACCTTCTAACCCTCGAATTTTCTCAAGAAAATTTGAATTTTCTCATTTAAAATATCCATTTGTAGAACATGATAAGACTATTTTTGAAAATTTACAACTGGAATGACTGGCTCGCTTATCGAGTCAGTCAATCTAGTGGTAAATTCTCAAAAATCGTCTTCTCTTGGTCTGCAAATGGACATTTCTCAAGCCCACTGCTGAAGCCGTTTTGGGCTGATATGCGCGTTAACGTGTTGAACTGCTAATGTATACACCTCCAAACTCGCGATTGTCTGTCTTTTGAGACAAATTGTCGAAGTCAGAGGTTTGATTTTGACGACGTGTTGCGTGCGTTGTTCTGCAATTTATATGCACAATCATGCGTCGCCAAATCGATGATAATAATCTATGTCCAGTGAAGAAATCCAGTTGTAGCTATTCCCCGTCTATCTCTAGCTAAGCAGCCTAAGCTCCGACGATACTTCGCCGTGTTGGGATTTATCCCCACGTCTTTCGAAGAAAAGTGGAGATTATGTCGTGCAACCGTTAAAATGTCAAGAATTGTAATGCAACTCCTCCGAAACCGTTGAAAGGACTTCAACCAAATCTTAGTTACCCATATCAACGTTTCAAACATTTACATTTGTCCCCATCCCCTGCGTGGGGTCAAAAGGTAATGGAATTGATTGCGGATTGTGTGAGCTCATTTAAATTCGGCTCAGACACCCTGGGGGTTGGGGATTGTGGGGAGGGGCGGTCAAGAAATTTAATTCAAATGTCAAGAATTGTAATTCAACACCTCCGAAAGCGTTGTACACAATTCAACCCAATTGTCAATGCGGAGTGCATGAGCACATTTACATTTGGACCAAACTCCTGCGGGGTGGTAAAGCATTGATTGTAATTTAACTCCTCCGAAACAGTTGGAATTAATTCAACCAAATTTGGAATATGAGTTATTCATATCAATGCAGAGTGCAGGAGGACGCTTGGCCGCGCCATGTCTGGTGGTCGTTGGAGGTGAAAAGTCAAGAAATTGACTGTAATATAACTTATCCGAAAAAGTTGGATGAAATTCAAACAAATTTGGTAGGGGTGGGTGGGGCTGGTGGTCAATTGGTCAGAAAATT
Organism: Chaetoderma sp. LZ-2023a; assembly: GCA_034401795.1. NCBI lineage: Eukaryota > Metazoa > Mollusca > Caudofoveata > Chaetodermatida > Chaetodermatidae > Chaetoderma > Chaetoderma sp. LZ-2023a. The sequence continues at coordinate 64,621,064 of CM067363.1, read as the reverse complement.
GGTTATAGTGCAATTCCTTCGAAACGTTTGGACAGAATTCAAACCAGTTTGGTATATGAGTTATCCATATGATTGCAAGAGGACATTTCGTTTGACTCCTTCCCCAGGGTATGTGGTGTAGGGTCAAAAGGTCAAGGCGATGAACTTGGGGATTTGCGATGACGCGTCATCGACTGACTACTACTACTACTACTACTACTACTACTACTGCTGCTGCTGCTGCTGCTGCTGCTGCTGCTGCTGCTGCTGCTGCTGCTGCTGCTGCCACTACTACTACTACTACTACTACTACTACTACTACTACTACTACTACTACTACTACTACTACTACTACTACTACTACTACTACTACTACTACTACTACTACTACTACCGCTACTGCTACTACTACTACTACTATTACTACTACTACTTACTACTACTACTACTACTACTACCACTACTACTACTACTACTACTACTACTACTACTACTACTACTACTACTAGCCTACTACTGCTACGTACTACTACTGCTACGTACTACTACTGCTACGTACTACTACTGTACTACTGCCAGCGTAATTTCGTCGTCGTGTGTATCTTTCCTATTACAATTTCCACATCTTCGTTATTCGCTGCCAGTGTACCATTTTGTTGTTCACTGTGAATCGAAAAAAGATCGGGTCCAAGTATCTACTTATCATATTCCAGATTTGGTGAGTATTTCTCTAGGCCTTTCTCTGCGAGTTGGAGTCTGTCTGAGCCACATTCATTGTCAACATTGCATGTCACAGTCGCGCTCTCTCTCTCTCTCTCTCTCTCTCTCTCTCTCTCTCTCTCTCCCTCTCTCTCTCTCTCCCTCCCTCCCTTCCTCCCCCCCCTCCCTCCCTCCCTCTCTCTCTCCCTCTCTCTCTCTCTCTCTCTCTCTCTCTCCCTGTCCCCCTCCCTCTCTCTCTCCTCCCTCTCTCTCTCTCTCTCTCTCTCTCTCTCTCTCTCTCTCTCTTCTCTCTCTCTCTCCGTCTCCCATCCCTCACTCTCTCTCTCTCTCTCTCTCTCTCTCTCTCTCTCTCTCTCTCTCTCTCTCTCTCTCTCTCTCTCCTTCCCTCCCTCCCCCTCCCTCCCTCCCTCCCCCCTCCCTCCCTCCCACCCTCTCTCTCTCCCCCTCTCTCCCCCCTCTCTCTCTCTCTCTCTCTCCTCTCTCCGTCTCCCATCCCTCACTCCCTCTCTCTCTCTCTCTCTCTCTCTCTCTCTCTCTCTCTCTCTCTCTCTCTCTCTCTCTCTCTCTCTCTCTCTCTCTCTCTCTGAGTTATATGCCGATAGTGAGTTAAGGATAGAGCGTGTGTGCGTGCGAGTGTTGGTGCGCGCATTTGTTACGTTGGCCATCGGCATACACTTTAATCTGCTTCGATAGTGGGTTTAACAGACACATGTCAAGATATCAATGGCTATGATCATAGAACAGTAATACTACATAAAAGATCGGTAGTATCAGATTTGTGTGGGAGGCATTTTGATACTGGTATTGCTGATAACATGTCATGGCTAGATGGAATTACCAAGCATGTATATTATTATCTTCATCTTTTCACCAATTATACACATTAGCTTATTTACACGCTTCATTATGTGTACGTTGCCGTGAATGCCTGAAATGGACCTGTCCAGTTTTAGCCATGCCCCGCCCATCTCTAGCTATAACCACACCGTGCTCGTTTTGGGATCGATCGCTCTCTGAACTCCGGGACTATCAATTTCCCGAAAACTACACAGGTAATCTGGTGAATATTTTGAACCTAATTTGACTGGGTGCTGCTGCTGCTGCCAATAGCGTGTTTATTAAATAGCAAAAAACATACAATGCGTACATGTATGCGTTTATGATGGACTAAATCGAGTCATTCATGCTCTAATTGATTATGGCGTCATTATACCCGTCACGTAGTTGATTATGACATCATATAACGTCATATGATGGGCGGATAAACTGTACAGGCCCATTATGTTACCAAAAGTTGCGACGTATGCAGCTTTCTCAGAAATGTCAAAAATTTAACCGATAAGACAGACCGGCATGCGTACAGAGTCATACTGGTTCAAAATAAAATGTCAGTTATGTTATATACATTTATCCGAAAGGATAATCCATCCAAGTTAAAGATTTGGACTGCCCATCATTGATAATATCGGTACCTCCCCTCAGATTAATTTATTTCCACATTGCTTATAAAGGGCGGTAACTACTGACAATTATGACGAAATGGAATTATACAGAATAAAGTAGTTTCCCTTGAATCATCCGGTTTCATTTCAACGTCGCGTAGTTGCAAAGCATAGCAACAGGTACGTACACCTTTTTATAACGGACACCATATGGCCCATCAATACGTGATATGCGAAATTGTTCAGTGGTCGTGTGGAACCCGTACTGGAGTACGACTAGATTTTGACCCCAAACATAGGGGTGGGGTTGCGGCATATCAGTTGTAGAACTTGGAAGTCTGCCCTGATAGCGCAAGTTACTCTGTCGGTACTGGGCTAATACGAGGCTGTATTGGCCCGCTATTGGCCAAGTACTGGTCCAGTCACATGTGTTATTAGGATGGTTGTTGCTAATGGACCGTTCCAGTTTTAGCTATGCCCAGCCCATCTCTATCTAAGCACCACCCACACCGCGTACGTGTGGAGATCGATCGATCTCCCTGACTATCAATTTCCAGAAAACTATGTAAGCTGTTTAATATTTTGAAACTAATTTGACTGGGTGCTGATTCTGTCTATGGCAGCAACAGCGTCCAGTCAAATTAGTTTCGAAATATTCAACAGCATGTTTATTAAATAGTAGAGACATACAATTCGTACAACGTGTCGGACTATTAAGGATTAACGACTGGCCAAATAGAATCACTCATGTCGTCATGATTATGACATCATCAAACACGTCACGTAGTTGATCATGACGACGTGCGATGGATGGATACACATGGAAAGGTCCATTATTAGCTACCTTACGTCTGAAACATCCGAGGTCGAAGTGTCTTTATTTTTAACACAAATGTGTCACAAAATCCAAAATATACCTATATGATTGGTATGCGTTTGTAGAAAAATATCATATGTATTTCAGAGATATTTCGAAAGGTAAAAGGCTCCGAGCGATGGAGGGATCCAATCTGCCACTCTAGTACCTCAGTAACTCTAGTACAATCAAAATGGCATAGCTTCGTTGCGAAAATTTCGTCACTAGAGTGCACGAAGAGGATATCATTCGTGAAGTAACAATTTAATAAACATTATATTAACTATTTAAAAAATAATTTGACTTGGACAAGGACTACAGCGAGAAGAGGAAATACTGATCTGATATGTTGGTATACAGATGACGATGTTATAACTGCGAACATGGCAACGCTAAGCTTCAGAGTAGAACAAACACTAGCAGCACCAGACGTAATTGCAATCACAGAGATGAAGACCAATGGGGCGTATTTGCGAATATCTTGCGAGATGCAGAAGGGAGTTCATAACAAACAAGGCAGTCACTCCACAATTCCTAGTGAGAAAATGCAGCACAGCACCGGACCCGACAGCCTTAAATGCGATAAGAAAGACACGTAAATGCAGGCAGTGCTACATCAAGAGACCCATAGAAGTACCGAATATACGCGAGAGAAAGTTGAGTGAGAGCTCTAGCAAGGAAACGTCAGCTAGTTCAGGAGGAGACTATTGGCAAAAAAACGCTAGATTTAACCTGAAAACACTTTTGGACGTATGCGAGGAGGAGCCTAAACTGAGGATTTCCACTGCAATTGCCGACCTGGCAGTGTCAACTGAATCTGGAGAAAAGGAGAGAAGCAGTAACAGCACTGTCTCCCGAATATGAGCAGCCCTTAGACCAGATCAAAATAACCAGGGAAACATTGATGAAGAAGCTCCTGAACCTAGGCGTGAATTGGTGTCAATGATAAGACAGAGTTCACCCACGAATATGAACAGAATTGTCAGATGCACTGAGTGCACAACTAGAAATTATTTCAATACATCACTAGGCAGTGGAAATATCTTAGCACAGTGGAAAACAGCCACGATAACAGCAAGATTCAGGAAGGGTAGCAGAAAGCTAGATAGCAACTATAGACTAGTGAGCCATGCCGATATTATATGTAAGGTACTGAAGACTGTCATCAGAGACAATAGCAGAGCCCGCATGAAGTGAAATCGCCTGTTCAGCGACAAACAGTAGATTGTTATCTCTAAAAGATCGATTTCTTAGCAATGAATGCTGGTTTTGGGAAACTGGTCAGCATACATATAAGAGGGTTGGTGGGGAGGGGTGGGGTGGGTGGGGCATCGATGTGATCTACCCGAATTTTATGAAGGTGTTGATATGGTCCACGTCGGCGGACTCTAAACACACTTTTCAGCTATTGGATAACTTGTAACATATGTAAATGGATACAGTCAATTTTACTCAACTGTAAACAGCGGACTTTAGTGAATAATACAATGCCATCGTGGTCAGACTTTCTAATAGACATCCAACACGTCAAAGTTCCTGTTCCAGTGTTGTTCTCGTTGTACCTAAATGACCTGCCATAGCCATTGCTGACAGGATATATACATGTATGCAGACGACACCAACGTCATTCGCCAGATTAGGTGTGAGGTAGTCCAAGTTGACTTACAAGAAGTTCTCTACAGTCCACGAGATTGGTCGGATGACTGGTTACTGAGATTCCATCCTGATAAATGCAAACTACACGATGACCGTGAGTAGTTCATCTTTGGACGAGAGACATTACTTCATGAGGGGGAAGACGGCTGAAGAATCACAGCACGACCTGATGATGACAGACAGGGAAACAGATCTCGGTGTCGTCATTCACACTAAACTATCTTTTGAGAGACACATACCGGAGAAGGTAAACAAGGCAATGGCTTATAAAGCGTTAGTAAAACCGCATCTAGCATACGCGAGTGCTTTCTGACATCCGTTGCGGAAAAAAATACTTGAGCATGTTAGACATTTGCAAAAAGGGCAACAAAGCTGGTTCCTGAACGGACGCAGTTAAAGTATGATGAACGCCTAAGGAAGTTGAAGTAACCATCACTGGCCTATCGAAGATTTCGACGCGATATGATAGAAACGTGCAAGATACTTCATGACAAATACGACCAGGAGGTAAGCTCAGATATGCCACTAAGAGAGTCAGAAACAAGATGGCACAGCATAGAGGTCTTCAAGAAAAGACCAAAGAGGAAACTGCGGCAAAACAGCTTTGCAATTAGAGTAGCCGAACCATAGAAAAGCCTGCCAGAAGGTGTGATCGATGCGCCAACCGTAAAAGCAGTTAAGAAGTGGCTAGACAAGTACTGGAAACACCAATATATCCCTCCACATATAGCGCAGATTGATATTTCTAAGCGCACCATACAAGTAGGTGTAGACACAGATGACGAGCGCGAAGATCGCGACATATAGGAGAATCTTACATCCAGAAATAACTCATGGTTGCTTATAGCAGGGGGAAAGGGGTTGCGATCTATGCAGGTATAGTCAAAAAGGGGGCGGAGCTTCGCTAGAAATCGCCGTCGCATAGCTAAAAGTGGATTCATCAATTGTCTTTGTTCCGCCACGTTGTCGGCATGGTTCTGTAAGACAGATTCCATCTTTTGAGTTTAATCATTATCATTTGTTCCCAGTAATGATTTCTGTCGCGAATGCTGAATATGCACCTAGTCCAACTGCATAACCTCGTTGCATGATCAAAAGAATTGCTTAGTTCATGTTATTGGCCAGGTCATCCTCATAATAATTCATAGGATTTGAGTAATTTTAGACTGATTCTCAGTCCGCCAACAACTTTCAATTTATGATATTCTTGTTCAAGAGAATAGTTAACAGAGAATGATTGTGAATGGAGTGTATCATTTTTTTCACACATAAACTAGGACTGTCATATATGTCATGGTTTGTATTTTGGAGTCGGTAATAAAAAAACGAGAGATGTTGGCCATATCTTGAGCTGTTATCTCTGAACAAGAAGCCGCGTAGTTTTCTAAGAATATTAGCCTTCTCGAAAAGCATATATTAAGACTAACCTATATTTTTTACCATGCGGCGTGTGTTACTTGGCTCATGATGCTGATGATAACGACGACGATGACGATGACGATGAGGGTGTTGTGAACATCGTCGTGTCGT
>CM067363.1:64580649-64614381 GCA_034401795.1 Chaetoderma sp. LZ-2023a | reverse complement strand
CGCATGACACGTGTGTTGCTAGTTCAGGAGGAGACTATTGGCAAAAAAACGCTAGATTTAACCTGAAAACACTTTTGGACGTATGCGAGGAGGAGCCTAAACTGAGGATTTCCACTGCAATTGCCGACCTGGCAGTGTCAACTGAATCTGGAGAAAAGGAGAGAAGCAGTAACAGCACTGTCTCCCGAATATGAGCAGCCCTTAGACCAGATCAAAATAACCAGGGAAACATTGATGAAGAAGCTCCTGAACCTAGGCGTGAATTGGTGTCAATGATAAGACAGAGTTCACCCACGAATATGAACAGAATTGTCAGATGCACTGAGTGCACAACTAGAAATTATTTCAATACATCACTAGGCAGTGGAAATATCTTAGCACAGTGGAAAACAGCCACGATAACAGCAAGATTCAGGAAGGGTAGCAGAAAGCTAGATAGCAACTATAGACTAGTGAGCCATGCCGATATTATATGTAAGGTACTGAAGACTGTCATCAGAGACAATAGCAGAGCCCGCATGAAGTGAAATCGCCTGTTCAGCGACAAACAGTAGATTGTTATCTCTAAAAGATCGATTTCTTAGCAATGAATGCTGGTTTTGGGAAACTGGTCAGCATACATATAAGAGGGTTGGTGGGGAGGGGTGGGGTGGGTGGGGCATCGATGTGATCTACCCGAATTTTATGAAGGTGTTGATATGGTCCACGTCGGCGGACTCTAAACACACTTTTCAGCTATTGGATAACTTGTAACATATGTAAATGGATACAGTCAATTTTACTCAACTGTAAACAGCGGACTTTAGTGAATAATACAATGCCATCGTGGTCAGACTTTCTAATAGACATCCAACACGTCAAAGTTCCTGTTCCAGTGTTGTTCTCGTTGTACCTAAATGACCTGCCATAGCCATTGCTGACAGGATATATACATGTATGCAGACGACACCAACGTCATTCGCCAGATTAGGTGTGAGGTAGTCCAAGTTGACTTACAAGAAGTTCTCTACAGTCCACGAGATTGGTCGGATGACTGGTTACTGAGATTCCATCCTGATAAATGCAAACTACACGATGACCGTGAGTAGTTCATCTTTGGACGAGAGACATTACTTCATGAGGGGGAAGACGGCTGAAGAATCACAGCACGACCTGATGATGACAGACAGGGAAACAGATCTCGGTGTCGTCATTCACACTAAACTATCTTTTGAGAGACACATACCGGAGAAGGTAAACAAGGCAATGGCTTATAAAGCGTTAGTAAAACCGCATCTAGCATACGCGAGTGCTTTCTGACATCCGTTGCGGGAAAAAAATACTTGAGCATGTTAGACATTTGCAAAAAGGGCAACAAAGCTGGTTCCTGAACGGACGCAGTTAAAGTATGATGAACGCCTAAGGAAGTTGAAGTAACCATCACTGGCCTATCGAAGATTTCGACGCGATATGATAGAAACGTGCAAGATACTTCATGACAAATACGACCAGGAGGTAAGCTCAGATATGCCACTAAGAGAGTCAGAAACAAGATGGCACAGCATAGAGGTCTTCAAGAAAAGACCAAAGAGGAAACTGCGGCAAAACAGCTTTGCAATTAGAGTAGCCGAACCATAGAAAAGCCTGCCAGAAGGTGTGATCGATGCGCCAACCGTAAAAGCAGTTAAGAAGTGGCTAGACAAGTACTGGAAACACCAATATATCCCTCCACATATAGCGCAGATTGATATTTCTAAGCGCACCATACAAGTAGGTGTAGACACAGATGACGAGCGCGAAGATCGCGACATATAGGAGAATCTTACATCCAGAAATAACTCATGGTTGCTTATAGCAGGGGGAAAGGGGTTGCGATCTATGCAGGTATAGTCAAAAAGGGGGCGGAGCTTCGCTAGAAATCGCCGTCGCATAGCTAAAAGTGGATTCATCAATTGTCTTTGTTCCGCCACGTTGTCGGCATGGTTCTGTAAGACAGATTCCATCTTTTGAGTTTAATCATTATCATTTGTTCCCAGTAATGATTTCTGTCGCGAATGCTGAATATGCACCTAGTCCAACTGCATAACCTCGTTGCATGATCAAAAGAATTGCTTAGTTCATGTTATTGGCCAGGTCATCCTCATAATAATTCATAGGATTTGAGTAATTTTAGACTGATTCTCAGTCCGCCAACAACTTTCAATTTATGATATTCTTGTTCAAGAGAATAGTTAACAGAGAATGATTGTGAATGGAGTGTATCATTTTTTTCACACATAAACTAGGACTGTCATATATGTCATGGTTTGTATTTTGGAGTCGGTAATAAAAAAACGAGAGATGTTGGCCATATCTTGAGCTGTTATCTCTGAACAAGAAGCCGCGTAGTTTTCTAAGAATATTAGCCTTCTCGAAAAGCATATATTAAGACTAACCTATATTTTTTACCATGCGGCGTGTGTTACTTGGCTCATGATGCTGATGATAACGACGACGATGACGATGACGATGAGGGTGTTGTGTTGATGTTGGTGATAGTGTTGGTGGTGGTGGTGGTGGTGGTGGTGGTGGTGGTGGTGGTGGTGGTGGTGGTGGTGGTGGCGGTGGTGGTGGTGGCGGTCGTGGCGACGGTGGCGACGACGCCGACGATGCCGAAGAGGACGACGAAGACGACGATGCTGCTGATGATGATGATGATGACGGTGATGATGATGATGATGATGGTGGTGGTGATGATGATGTGTGGCTGTGTTCTGCAGATGAAGATATGGACACTCTGCAGTGCCGAATAAACCTTGCCAGGCCCGGGGTGTGGTTGCAAATAATATTTGTGGAGTTAGATGGATGTGAATGGCAAAGCAAAAGGGGGGTGACGGGGGTCTCCAGAAAAATTTTGAAATCTAGATGCTCGCAGATGGCATCTGCTGCATTTCCAGAGGTAATATGAACCATCAGTTGGCTGTTAAATTATTCTCTTTTAGCCATTTAATTTCATTCTTTTTGTTCACCCAATTTCTTCAGCTGTTCAGTTGTGAAAACGGGATTGGATAAAAACTGAATGAACAAAAGGAGTGTCTATTATAAGACAGATAATAATAGAATGATTTAACAGCTAACTGAAGGGCTATGTTTACCTCGGAAGTGCGGGTGGTGCCATCTGAGAGCATCTTGAAGAGAACACAACTATAGTAAACTGCAATACAATGATGAACCATCAGAACAGTCTCAAAACAAAAAAAACAACTCTTTATTAAGAATAACACTGGAACAATATATAATGGACAAATAAGAAATTAAGACACACACACACACACACACACACACACACACACACACACACACACACACACACACACACACACACACACACACACACACACACACACACACACACACACACACACACACACACACACACACACACACACACACACACACACACACACACACACACACACACACACACACACACACACACACACACACACACACACACACACACACACACACACACACCGCCCTCGCCTTAATCGAGCGAGGCGCATACGGTTATATGGTCTTCTTCTTCTTCTTCTTCTTCTTCTTCTTCTTCTTCTTTTCGATCGCTGGTATCACACTTGGAGAGCCGTTCTCAAGATGAAATCTGTGGTTTTCTGCCGTTCTTCCACAGGCCCATACAGCTTTTTAAGAAAGAGGTTGATAAAGGCCAAATCTCTTCTCTCAGCAGCTGATACGTACTGCAACATTGAAGTATGCGCTCTGTGGTCTGGTCTGCTTCTCCACAAGGACAAGCGGGCGATGTCGTAAGGTGGAACTGCCTGTACATGTTGAAGATTTTGGATCTCCTGTTTCTGACTAAGATTACTTCGGATGGTCCCGCTTCACTCTCGGTAAGATTATGATGTGACGGTTGCTGCGACAACCTCTTGCCGATGCTGGAGAAGGATACAGGACAGTCTGGCTCGCCTCGTCAAGAAGATTGTGATGACGATATTTATTAGAAGACTGCTGGGCCTATTCTGACTAAAGAAGATCGGGTAGGGGATCGGATGTTGCTGCCGACTCACTGATCAGATTCCTAAATGCTAACTGCTAACGGAAAGATTAAATCGAACTATTGTCCCACATAGACGTAAGATGATATGTTTTATTAAGCTAACTGTACAGAAGTTTTACAAAATGATTTAGATTAATGCAAAATCGCTCAGATAACAAACTAGTACCTTCTGGTACAGAACAAGTAAATTCTACAGCTACTCTATTTCTATAGCTACTTCTAAACTGAACATCAACGAGATGTTCAGTGAATCGAGATGGTGGATTGATTCCCTTCTATATCTGAAAGTGTATATTTTATAGTCCTCAGATTCTGAGGTTCTATACATATCTAAATATTTAGATTCTACCAGAATCTGTTCTGATGATTCTTCTAGGTACATTATAAGCACAGCTTGATTGGCCCGGACAATCAGTCCACCAATCAACTTCTGCTTATTCCTTCCTAGAAGTACCTACCTAATAAATGTTGGTCATTCTGACCAATCAGCGATCCCTGCATTTCAATGTTAACTACAAAATCTGTTCTATATCATTCTTTGCTACAGAGTTTGATCGACGCTCATTGATTATGACGTCATCCTGACCAATCAAACTCCGTGCTATTCTTCTATGGAGATGCTGCCTCGCATAGACAAAGTGGTGGTAACTGGTTCTGATTTTATGCGATCTGTCAGCTAACTAACAACATTACGGAATGTGTTGTTGTTGCATGCCATTGTATGAGTGACATATAGTTGATATACAAATTTCGATTATGTTATTAATTCCTACAGGACGCTACAATGTCCATGTCCTGTCCATTGCCTATTGATGGATAAGCCTTTAGGATGCTAGAGTTAATAGGCACATGAGCTGTATGATCTCATTGCGAGCTGATGTTGTTCTATTCTCATGTTAGAATCTAGAATGCCTACGTCATCAACTAAGTCCATTTGTTACGTTCGATTCCACTGACTATTATGCCTTGATTATTTCCTAAACTATCGATTCAACCAGCTGCTGAATATTATAAAAGTGTATGCCGACTGAACAGCAACAACTTCTATCTAAACTATTTCCAGATACACATCAACTCAGAACCGTGGGATCTATTCTAATCAATTCGACTATTTCAATTTTGATGATAAAACTTTATCCAATAAGTTCGAATGTGCCCTATCCGCACATCCTCCATTTACCAGAAACTGACTATCAGCAGCACTGGCTGATGTAATAATAAGTTAAATATTAAAAGTATGCAGTCAACCGGTCCATTAGCTCACCTGGTATTTTCAAATCATAAATTTCTCTTGGGACTTACTCGAAAATATAAGACATCCAGCGGGGTCATGACTCCCACAAGACAATCCCATATCTACAATGTGTTGGTTTAGTCTGTTGTGTCCAGTTCTGAGACGAAAAATGGTCACTTGCTCTGGCCTCGAGAGATGATGGTAGGCATCTTCTGATTGAGGTGTTCTATAGAGTGACTTGATGATAGTCTTCATTTCTGTATGGGTAACCATGTTTTCTGTCTGATTCTCTTCTGCACCCACCTTTGCCATCTTGTCTGCTTCCTCATTTCCTTGGACTCCGCAGTGTGAGGGGATCCACTGCAGTGCTATCCAAAATCATTTGATGGCTTGAAGTGCTTCTTCAAGCTGTGGCAGCTTATGTCCTTATATGGTCATTATAGTGCATATTCGATACAAAAAATAACTTAAAATAACTAGTTATTCACATGGCTTGAGGGATGCTGAATTGACCACTCGCTACTAGTTTGTCATCACTCATCATCAGAAAACTCAATCAAAAAAGGAACCATTACAAAAGAATAATACTGAAACAATATATATAATATATAATAGAGAATAAGACGAACATTTTAAATCTGTAAAGGAATTTCCATTACAGTGTTTCTCTTCTGTGGCGGATCTAGAACTTATTGAAGGGTTGGCCCTTGGGTTAGACCGGGAGGGACTCTGGGAGGGGGTGTCCCTCTCCAAAAAGAGGTGTGGTGGGCTTCAGAGAGTGGAGAGTGGAGGTTGCTCCCACCCCCACCCCACCTCACCCCACCCCACCCCCACCCCCACCCCCACCCCCACCCCCACCCCCACCCCACCCCACCCCCAAATTTTATGATTTTAATTTTGGAGATAATCAAGCAGCTATAGGCGAAAGGAGTATCTATGGTAAGAAAATAACCTATCATTCTATTCACCTATTCATATCCATGACTTAGTAATGCTAGATGCCACTATACAGATGTGCTGTGCCCATTGAAGAATCATAATACGGTGTAATTTTTAGAGTTTTAAAATTGCATCAGTTAAGGTGTTGCCTTAGAGAATAAGTGTGATTCTGCAATGCAAATTTCATACCTTTATTAATATTTTGCAATACTTAACGGTATTCCAATGGTAATTACTTATAAATGTGAATAGGCCAATAGATAGATAGGTGGGGGTGATTCCACGACCTAGAGATGGACAAATACTGGGATTCCTGACGCAATCTTTAAGCCTTTGAAAATGAAAAACCAAATTTCAGACAGAATCTTTTATAATTAAATAATTTCTTGAATAGTTTCACACAAATATGACTGAGAGCTGTTGCTTCCTAAGGTATAAAAGTATAAAGGATGCAACAGTTTCCAGTCAAATTCGATCAAAAATATTCAACAGCTACATACAGCGTATTGAAATTGAGATTTGTTGGCTTACGGGTACAAATGACCATAATTGTCCACGACATCTTCATGAGTTATGAGAAAACGCTTTAGTTAGGTGGGTGTGGTTTGTGTGTGAGAGGTGGCCAGAGCCACTCGAGCCACGCCATAGGATCAGCCACTGAGTCGTATTGCTTTTCTCGTTTGTAAAAAGAGAAACTGCATAAAACACATTATTCACTCAAAGAAATATTTTTGAAAGAAAAAATTGGGGACTGGTCAAGATCTGGGGCTGGGGTCAAATGCCCCCCGCTGCCCCTATTATACCCCGCTACTGATTTTCTGAGGTTTGATCGGCAAAAAACTTGAATTCGTGGTATTATGTGCGTGTCTGATACCTCTTGGCTCCCATTACTGCACATTCTTCTCCTTTCTGAGAAGGCATATTTTCTGGCATTCGAAGAACATCCCCGACCATAGACCATCTTTGTTGCGCTACTCTTGCACAGTTCTGCATTTTATAATAGACTGTGTGGTCAGATGATGATATGTAACGGTTCGCAGTGTTTACGGTGACATGCATCAAGATTGTTCAAGATGGCATTTGGAGTTGTCGGGCTGTTGTAATTTTTTGTATTATGGAAAGACGTATAGCTTTATATAGTTGCATCTTGAGTTTCATGAGGGATTTTAGAGCAACGAACCCACACATTTCATTATGACTGGAAGGCGATATTTCCTATTATACAGCGAGCTCCCATGCCGTTAGAGCTACATAGGAGGGAACACAAGATTCTGCTCTACCGTCACATCTCAGTTCTCGAATGGCGCTACCGTCATAATTTATTTCTCTTGTGTCGGATAGTAATCCTATTGGATGTTTCAAACTGTGCAGAAAGCGTGGATGTGGGGTGATCATTTAGTTTTGTGTTTGCCAATAAGAATCTACGCAAGCATAGTTAACCATCATGACAGCCATGTTGATGGCGGAAATTAAAGGATCTGTAGTCTCTTGATAGTATTAAATGTACATAACATGTTGATTCCTCCCTTGTAGAAGTGCCAATGTTTGGACAATACTACTGATTCCAGCATTCTTTGTGCTCAGCCTATGTTAGAACAGCTATGTCCTCTCTTAAAACCACTTTGCCAATGTCCAGTAAATTTATCATTCTGGACTCAAGTCGAGAAGGTCGTCCACCGATGATTGTCGAAAAATGTTCAGAGCAAGCAAAGCAATAAAAAATCAGCACATCACAAAACGACTTGTTGTACATAACTCTGATGGCCACGTCATCGTGTCTGAAAGGTGGAGACAATCAAGGAGTGTGTCAAAGATCACTTCACTGACACAGAAACCGAAACGGACACGAGTTGATGTTTGCTCATGGGCTGAGGACAGTGTCCAAATGTGGGGCCATGACAATATCATCTCTGGGGCGGGTATCGCGGTCCTCCATCTAAGATTTTATGAAAAGTATATGTTTTGAGGCGGCATCTTTTGCATTAGGTGGAGTAAATATGAAGTTTCAGGATTAGACACTCAAAAAGTATGATCCAAAGGTGGAGCAACTTCACCTTTGCCCAACCCCAGCTTCCTATACCTAAGTCGCTGTTTTAATTATATATGGTAACGCGTTTCTAATAGCCATTGCTTCTCTATAGTTAAGCAGTACACCCCAAATCTGTTATCCAAAATGCGTGTGTCAAATCCAGCAGATTTTTCGTTGTACGTATAATGGAAGGGAGACAAATATAGTCCCATAAAACATCACATGAAACTTACGTTGGAAATCGCTCATCATGTGAGCAAAAGCGGTTTTGCTATTAACTGAGAACTTCAAACGTTTCGATGTGTATTTCCTCTTTGATATTGAAGTATATGTGATGTATCTAGGCAAAGTTATCTGGTATGAAACGTACCGTGCAAGACCATATTAACCCATGGTCAGAAGGAGTAAGAGCCCAGGGCACCACGTGTGAAGGGGACCCGGACTGCCTGACATATTTGCAACTGAGTACTTTATTTTTTTAAGATATGAAGCCATCAACATGGCTTCAGCAGTGGTTTGAGAAGTGCCCATGTGAACAAGAAAAGAATATTTTTGAAATTTTACCCCTAGAATGACTGGCTCGATAAACGAGCCAGGCATTCCAATGGTAAACTTTCAAAAATAATCTTCTCTTGGTCTTCAAATGGACATAATTTATGAACATATTTTTATGAACAAATTTGAGGTTTAAAGGTGCAACCAAATTAAAGAGTGTCGGAACAACCGATAGTTTTATGTAAAGTTAGCGGCACCGTGTCGCTAACTTTAGATAAAGCTATTGTCTGAATAAATTGATGATGTGGGCCTATTTATTTACAAATGATGTCTGGAATGATAATTGACAGAGTTGTTATAAAATGGTCTAATTCCTTCCACGGCATTTGGAATGGCGACAGCACACATCCCCTAGTCGAGAAAAAATCCTAAGCGCCCATGTACAATTGTTGGGAGAAAATAAGCAAAAGTAGAATAGTTTCCCGGCCAAGCAAGGGTCTATATTTAACTGCATAAACACTGGTGAAGTCATCTGAGAGCATCCAGATCTCAAAATTTCCCCGGACCCCTGGCTGCTCAGGGCCCCCTTAGACTCTTAACACGGCACCGAGCGTACGCACCGCATCCCGCACCATGCGGACGTATTCTTGTATGGTATAACCTGCATTGAGTATGCAACCAGCCTAAGGAACGCGCAATGTGTAGTCACTATAAACAGGCAGTGTCTTAGTACACGTGCATTGCTCTAGAATATTCATTTTGGAGATGAAAGACGATGGCTCATTAAAAGGGATGGTCTTATGGCCGCGTATATGGCTCTCTTAAAGAATGTTCAGACATTAGCCCTTGGGTCCAAATGGCAAGTGATCTCCAGAGAAGGGCGCAAGGTACACTGCCATTTTCAAACGCGCTGAAACAGGCTTTTTGACACCCGCCCCAAAATCGTAATTTCACGGTAAAGACATATGTATGCCGTTGAAATTTTTATTAGATAAACTGACAGGAAACTCATGCTACCATATGCAACAGTAGCTTTCAGTAGATTTAGCTTCAAAATACTCACCATCCTATTTAGTGAACATTACGTTAATGGCCCAGCGTGAATCGAGTGAATCGAGTGAATCGAGTAGAATACAGCCGAACTCGTTCATATTGTTTAACCCCCTAACACTCAAATTTGTTTAAGATCATTTCAATTTACTAATGCAAAATGTCAATTTACAGACCACGAGAAGACTATTTTTTACAATATAACACTTGAATGACTGGCTCTGTTATCGAGCCAGTCATTCCAGTAGTATCTTTCCAAAAATAGTCTTCTCTTGGTCTGCAAATGGGCATTTCTAAAATTTCTCAAGACCGCTGCAGAAGCCGTTTTGGCTGATATATGTGGAAAAGGGTTAATGACTGAATTTTATTCAAAATATCGTCATATGAACACCCTGAGTCCACGAATGATTGGAGTTCTTCTCAATTCGCATTTTTCTGTAAAGCTATTTGTACCCTTGTCCACCGAAGGCAGTACGAGGATATTAAATTATGATCTGTCTGCATGTCTGCCGGTCTGTTCATATCCGAATCTGTTTATCAAATGTGACGAAAAACCTGATGCTGTTATAAAATAAGATTCCCATCTTCAGCTTTGATCTGGATAGGAGCTGGATCATGATATGAATCAAGATGGATCAACATATTTCTTAGAACATTTGCATCTGATTTGATACAAATGTTAATGCGATCAACGCGTTTTGCTTAACAATTTAACTCTGGAAATTGCTCATGAACATTTCACGTTTCGCATAGAAAATGGTTATTTGCAGACCAAGAGAAGCCAATTTTAGAAAATTTACCATTGGAATGACTGGCTCGATTATCGAGCCAGTAATTCCAGTGGTAACTTTTCTAAAATTGGCTTCTCTTGGTCGGCAAATGGACATTTCTCAGGACCACTGCAGAAGCCGTTTTTGCTGATATGAGTGTTCATGGGTTAAAGTACGATGTCCAATGTTTGGTATTGATCCGAATAAAGATAGAAATAATACAATTCACAGAGGGTTAAATGGTAAAATCTATTGTTTCGGCGGTTCTTGGAGTCCATAAAATTGGTCTTTATTATAGAGGTTTCCTTTCTATACGGGTGTTGCTTTGTTGTGTTTTCAAAACTATTATTTGGTGTTTGTGTAACTTATTCAGAAAATATATAAATATCCATATGTACCTGTGTATTTGAAAACAAATTTCCAGATATAATATCCCTAAGAAAAGGGTGGTTTTGTTGAATATTTAAAACCAGTTTAACCATTTAATACTCATATCAGCCAAAAACGGCTTCTGCTGTGCTCCTGGGAAATGTCCATTTGCCGACCAAGAGAAACCAATTTTATAAAATTTACCACTGGAATTACTGGCTCGATAAAAAATTCTCAATACTACTGAATAGAATGTTAACATAAATATCTTTAATGGTAACATAATTCCCTTTCCAGAGTACCCACCCATCATATGACATCATAATGAACTACGTGACGTGTAGAATGACATTATAATGAATGACGTCATGAATGCTGTCGATAAGTATGTCACGAACGCATATCTGAAGACGGTCTATGAGTCGTTGTACAAATTGTTTGCTTTTACTTTTTAATAAATAGGCAGCAACAGCACCCAGTCAAATTAGTTACAAAATATTCAACAGCTTCCCTGTATAGTTTTCAGGAAATTGATAGCTAGGGCATTCGGGGATCGATCAATCCCAACACGATGAGGTGTGGGTGGAGTTTAGCTAGTGATAGGCGGGGCATAGCTAAAAATGGAAAGGGACATTCTTTGAGAATTCAGACGAGTTTCTCAGGCTGTACGGACATATAGATGGCTATATCGATTTGTGTCTCTAAAGTTCTGCTGGCAACACAGCCGATTACGCGTATGAAGATGTTTCACTCGCCGAGTTGCAAGAAGAGTGTGGTGTTGTGGTGAAAAGAGGGAGAATTGATGATTTTAGTGTATCCATCGATCATATGCCGTCATAATCAATCACGTGCCGTGTATGATGACGTCTTAATCAATTACGTTATGAATGACGTAGATATGTTCGTAACGAACACGTAATTAATGAATGATGATGATGATGATGATGATGATGATGATTACTGTATTATGTGGCTGTAGTAGTAGAAACATCCTACAGCTGCAATCAGCCCGTCTTCGCTTTTGCCCACTGTGTCTTGTCCTCAGCCGACATCCTTAGCTTCCTCAGGTCCATTTTTGATTTGATTGTACCGAGTCCTGCTTTCTTAAGGTCACAGATTAAGCGTTGCTGTACGAATTATATGTCTTTACTATTTAGTAAAGACTGTGTTGAATATTTTGAAACTAATTTCATTAGGCGCCGTTGCTGCCATAGGCAAATCCAACACCCATTCAAATTAGTTTCAAAATATTCAACAGCTTTCCTGTATATCTTTCTGGAAATTGATAGTCAGGGATTTCAGGGACCGATCGATCTCAACATGGTGCGAAGCGTGTGCGGAACTTAGCTAGAGTTGGGCGAGGCATAGCTAAAACTTGATTCCTACACATACCGCATGCATTCAATAATCTGTTGTCTCGTATGTTTTACAAGAAAATGTTTGCGCAAATGCACATCTACATAGTCTGTCGATGCAACTATGTGATTTGATGAACAATCTTTAAAAAATCTAGCCCATAGAATGCGTGGTTGAAGTCCATGGAACTCGATGCACCATTGAGTATCAGGGGATTAGATAATGCATTTGAAAGGCGCGCGGCAAATAGTGTTATGTTTTGCACCTGTTTGGCGCAACATGTCCAAAAAAGATTGTCTTCTCGTTCATGTTTCTTAGGAACGACGCCCCTGTCTTAACGTGCGCAATCCAATATGGACACTTTGACTATTGCGCAGTGCCTAGTTCAGGTTGTTCAATCATCGTGGAGCACAATAGCTTCTCACAGCACGCTGTGCATTCGAAAATGGGCATGTTATGTGGCCACTACCCGCCACATTCATTAAAACATGGCCAAAGGAGCCCCGATAAAATAATCTTACACGCACGAGACAGAAGTTGGAAAGTTTGAAGAAGTGTGCACTTTCCTGTAGAAAATATAATCATTTCACATTTGAAGTCAACCAACAATTGAGCAACATCGATATGAAATTGATTGCAGACTCTTGCTGCCGATGTACATTGTTCAGAAAATACATCAGCGTTTCGATGCAAAGGACGCATCTGCTCAGCTCGTGGGCTTACATGGAAATGAAGACGTATGCCTTCTCAAGCGCTGTACCACCACATGGTCGCCAGATACCTCTCACATGTTTCGTGTGTCCAAGCCATAAGCACATTTGAATATGAATATGACTTTGCAATAATATGCAACTATTTGACGTTGTAATCAAATACGTCACATGATAGCCAACATCACAATCAAAATGACATCGAAAAGTCCGTCACGAAAGTGGATGGAATTAATGTGAAATCAGCATGCGTTCTGTTGAAAGTTGTAAACCTAATTTGATTTGGAATTCGGGTTTCATACATTCATATTGATTCCAGCAGTGTAAACAACGAGACACAGCTAGAAATGGACTGGCTAAATAGCTAGAAATGAATCCCGCCATAGACTAACAGGACATTCAAACAGGTAAGGTTTTTTGAGAAAATTACTCATAACGGCAGGTTAGTTTGTATTAGGCCGCGTTCTCTCTAAGGAATTAATCAGGAATAATGTCACACTTTAGTATGGCGTTATTCCTTGTAAAGTCTCTAGTGAGAACACGGCCTTAGACTGGACCTAATCTAATTACTGTTTGCTTTAAACTCCACATAGCAATAGAGAGATCCATCCTTGCTATGCCCCGCCCATCTATAGATAAGCTCTGCACACGCTTTGGGGATGTCGGGATATATTGATACAAGTTGACTCTGAATTTTTAGAATCTCATTTTCAAGGTGAGTATACAGTTCCAGTAGAATTATTTTCAAAATATGCAGGCGACAATTTATTAAATAGTAAATCCAGCAAAGACATACAAGGACATTTCAATGCTTATGACAAAGCTTTATACGTCATTCACTATGCATTATGATTGTGACGTCACCCTAAATATGACGTAAAAGATTATGACGTCATATACTTGACTGATAGATCGGATGCATCCACTGTCAGACCACATTTTCCGGATTCACGCGGCATGGTATGTTGTCCTCAACCAAGTTTTGCCTATGACTTTTCATTCATCCTAAAACATAGTTCCCCAATTGCGAATTTTGGTAAATCCTTCTGCCAGATGTTTTGGGTTATACAGAAGTGATCACAACAAAATATAGCCCTTAGTTTGAATGGTCGTGTTCGTGATAATTTCTACTGGCCTGCCATCTTTTTTATTTTGACTTCTTTTTAAGAAAGAGACATAAGAAAGTAAAAATGATTTTTTTCTGTATTTGTCCCAAATAATATAATAAGCAACTATTTAGGATAATAACATTCGGTCATAGTCAGATGGAGGCAATGGTTAACGCGGCTACATAAGCCAGGGCACCGACAAATACCCTCCTCCAAATCAAATACAAGCATCGCATTTAAACATTTGCACATTTTAATCCCAGTGTCTCACTTTTACATTCATGATATACGTAAATTGTTGGAATATTTTGAAAACAATTTGACCGGAAGCTGGAGCTGCCTTACGCAGACCAGTTTTCAGATAAATTAGTTTCAAAATATTCAACATCATTTTGACACATGCGTCACGAATTGGTTATATTTGTGAGTAGTAGTAGTAGTAGTAGTAGTAGTAGTAGTAGTAATTTTTTTTATTATTGTCAAGCATTAGTCTATGAACCCTGTCTTTGACACCACACTGGCACTAGGATATAGCTCATTCATCATCTGGAATGTAATTTTTACCCTTTTCAATTTTTGACTCGAGCGGGGTTCGAACCAGTGAATTCTATGACAGCTTCCGCCTAGCGTTTGTGAGGCGAGTAGCTTACCACTACACCAGCATCCAGAGGACATAACCCCTCTTTCACAGGAGTAGTTTTCAACAACCCATGTCACAACTACACGAATGACTGTAATTGGCGGTGTACATTAACAGTAGTCTTTCCTTCCTTGAGCCACCAGGTAATCGGTTCCCATAACTAATATTCCCTCTGGGATCCAAATAGACTTAATCTGGATCATGCTGATACAGCGGGAATCTCCTGAGAGAGATAGATAGAGAAGAGAGAGAGAGAGAGGAGAGAGAGAGAGGGAAAGAGAGAGAGAGAGAGAGAGAGAGAGAGAGAGAGAGAGAGAGAGAGAGAGAGAGAGGGAGGGAGGGAGGGAGTAAGGATGGAGGGAAGGAGGGAGGGAGAGAGGGGATGGGATGGGAGAGGGAAGGAGAGAGAGGGAGTGACAGAGGGAGTGCCAGAGAGAGAGAGAGAGAGAGAGGAGAGAGGGGGGGAGAGGAAGAGATGGAGAGAGAGAGAGAGAGGAGAGAGAGAGAGAGAGGGGAAGAGAGGGGGAGAGAGAGAGGGTGGTGGGGATAGGGAGAGGTGGGAGGGAGAGAGAGTGGGAGAGGGAGAGGGAATGGGAGAGGGAATTGGAGAGGGAGATATGGAAGGAGAAAGGGAAAGAGAGAAAGAGAGGGGAAGAGAGAGAGAGAGAGAGAGAGAGAGAGAGAGAGAGATAGAGAAAGAGAGAGAGAGAGCGAGAGAGAAAGAGAGAGAGAGAGAGAGAGAGAGAGAGAGAGAGAGATGAATTTCACCACCCTCCTCAACAATGAAGGAATCTATGTCTCTCTGTGCCGGCCAAACTATTTCTATGGCCAGAGCACATGTAAGTCTGAAACCTGGACACCCAGAATTTAAATTTTATTGTAACTATGCCGGTAAGTTGTTGATTATATACAATTCTTACAATTTTGTGACAGACTTTTCGATTTTCGTGACGGCTCAAGATCATTTTTATTGTTATATCGACTAACATATGACGTATCTGGTTATTTCGTCAGATATTTGAGGGGCAGATCGGACCCGTCTATTCCTGAGCTGTTGTACAAACACAACGGACGCACGAAGAACAGACTGGTATTACAGGGTGGAGCAAAATATTAAATCTGAAATAACTGTTCGTTTTTTCGTTATGTCGGTTTCTATGGGTGACTGAGATATAAAATCCATGGATCATATGACAAATGCCCACATTCACACGAAAATGCGTGAATATAAAATTGTAAAAATTGTATTATAATCTTTAAATTGTGTACCGCAGTGTATTGAAACGAATTAAATTTTATAATATGATGAATCCAATCCATATAATTCAATATATTTTTTATTTTGTAAAGTTGAATTAGTTATTCGTGTAACTATTTCAAATTTACAACGTAAAAGAGTATATTAATTTATGCGGAATGAAATCATCATATGCTAAAATGTACTTCCTTTAACAACATCTAGACACATAATTTAAGCTTTATAACATCTAAAGTTTTAACAATTATATTTCCGCCTTTAATTTTAGCCTGTAACAAAATCTAAACGGGATCGTATGCTGTCAATTTCTTTTTTTTTTTACAAAACTGCATTCTTCAAACGAACATAGTATCGCAATTCCCACAGCGCTTAAAACATATAACAAATGATCAGCGCTCACTGTTTTTGAAACAAGATGATCTATAATTTTTGTTAACATAGGCAATGACGTTTTTTCTGACGAATTTTTCCAAAAATAATGAACAGCCATGTCCCACTTGCTAAGGTTTTTGAGAGCAATTGGACTGACACTTGTTTGTCAACATCCTCGAGTCAAATTGTTCTAGCAAACCCGTAACATTGTCAATGCAAGTAATACTTTGAGTGAGCGTTGCTTCCAACTACATGCCCCGATAACGCAGGTTTCTGGGCAGGTATTGGGCACATACCGGGCCATTAGGCTCGGTATTGGCCAAGTACCTGCCCAGTAATCTGAATTATCAAGGTATAACCGGGTCAAGTTGCTCTCAACATGGTCTGTGCGCGCTCAGCGTTTTATTTTGCTAATGCACATGGGACAAAATCATATCATCTATGCTATTGCTTCAGGCGACTTTTATAAAGAAAGGTCATGATAATAGTTCACTCGAAATGATGAAAGTGTACTACTCCACATAGTACAGGTAAGAAACAAAGAGACGAATAGTTTAAGCATATTGTTATTTCATATACATAGTCCTATTAACTAGTGTCTGTTAGACACATTTTCCTGACCCACTGCCGCTGTAGCTTCTGAGCTGACAATTCCAGTCCTTCCACGGAAAGTATACACGCTTCTGAGCTGTGAATGATAATAATAATAATAATAATAATAATAATAATAATAATAATAATAATAATAATAATAATAATAATAATGTATAATAATAATAATAATAATAATAATAATAATAATAATAATAATAATAATAATAATAATAATAATAATAATAATAATAATAATAATAATAATAATAATAATAATAATAATACATAATAATAATAATAATAATAATAATAATAATAATAATAATAATAATAATAATAAATTTGACGACGTTGACCCCCATCGCCGCCACCACCACCAGCACGACCGCCACCCACGCCGCCTCCGCCCACTCCGCCGCCGCGACCGCTGCCGCCACGCACGCACGCACGTACGCACGCACGCACAGACACACACCAAGACGCCGACAATCACTACCACCACCACCATCACGACAGCCACCACGAAGACAACGACGACATGACGACCACAGTGACGACCACCACGACGACCAAGACGACCGCCATGACGGCGGCGGTATAGTATTGAAAGTTAAAAAAGAATACGTTAAATAATTTTGAAACTAATTTCACAT
Source organism: Chaetoderma sp. LZ-2023a (assembly GCA_034401795.1). NCBI lineage: Eukaryota > Metazoa > Mollusca > Caudofoveata > Chaetodermatida > Chaetodermatidae > Chaetoderma > Chaetoderma sp. LZ-2023a. Next base: position 64,596,767 of record CM067363.1, on the reverse strand, counting down.
GTGAGCTATTTCTTTCTATTCCAAAGAGTTAACAGATCTAGAACAGCTGTTTGTTCATATATCTCCATGGTCTACGCTGTCCCACTAATTGCCAATTAACGACAATAGAAAGTCCATGTCCACTTGCTTTAGTAGAATTGACTTTATAATGCGAATGGAGGATTCCCGTTTTATCCATCAATCATATGACGTCATAATCAACTACGTGGCCTGTAGAATGACGCCATAATTATTTATGTCATGAATGGCATCGAATGATTTAGTTGAGATCGTCACGAACGCTTAATTGATGACGGACTAAGCGTTGCTGTACGAATTGTATGTCTTTGCTAATTAATAAACATGATGTTGAATATTTTTTTAATTAATTTGACTGGACGCAGTTTCTGCCATAGGCAACAACAGCACCAAGTCCAAGTAGTTTCAAAATATTCAACAGCTTGCCTGTATAGTTTTCTAGAAATTGATAGTCAATGAGTTCTGGGATTGACCGATCCCAACACGGGCGAAGTGCGGATGGAGCTAAAGATGGGCAAGGCATAGCTAAAACAGGATTCCTCTATTAATTTTATAAGATCGATTAAATTACTATTGGCAAATAGTAATACGAACAAAACATTAGAGTTGCGTAGACGTACAAGTACCGAAATCCGGTGATCAGTATGAATGAATGATGGCTTTATTCTCCAACTCTACAGAGTTACATGAGAGGTACAGTAGTGTAGTTACAGATGCCATATTATTATTATTATTATTATTATTATTATTATTATTATTATTATTATTATTATTATTATTATTATTATTATTATATCATCCTTATTATCGCTATCATCATCATCATCATCATCGTCATCATCATCATCATCATCATCATCATTATTATTTTTATTATCATCATTATTATCATTATATTATACCCATTTATTCACTTTTGGATTTCACACTGTCTCATCTCCTTGTTCCTGTAATGGTTGAAAGCGGAACAAGGAGATAGACATGCCCACACTACACGTCCCAATTTTCAATATATATTTTCCATACGCTTGCCTCCTTGCCCCGATACGAAAGGTGAATTAGAAGGAGCGAGGAGGCTTAGCTATGGGTCCAGTGGCTGTTAGCATTCGAGACTTCGGCAATGCTGCCGGGAACTGCTGCAGAAATGAGATGGGATGCAGTGGGGTGAAATGGAATGAATACAATTCATCTATCCATAGTGTCTATTCATCATCTAGCCTCGCCTGACGTCATAATCAGCCCATCAGTGTATGATGACGTCACAATCATTACGTCACAAATGGTTCCGTATAGACGTCATAAAATCTCAAACAGGTCGACACGTTGTATGAATTGTATGTCTTTGTAATTCTTTGCAATTAAAAAAACCATGCTGTTGAATATAATGAAACTAACTTGACATGGCGCCGTTGCTGCCTTAGGCAGCCAACAGCACCCAGTCAGACCAGCCTCAAAATATCCAGCAGCTTACTTGTGTAGTGTTTTGGAAATTGATAGTCAGGATGTTCAGAGATCGATCGATCCCAACACGAACGAGGTGTGGGTGGAGCTTAGCTAGAGATGGGCGGAGCATGGCTAAACCCGGAAAGGTCCATTGAGATGAGATGAAATAAAATGAAATGAAATGGAATAAAAGCACTATCCCCCGCCACACATAATTCCCAACCCTCCATTTCCGTGTGCTAGATTATTTGTATAGTTTTAGGCCTTCTTTTATAAACATTGCAACATTTATTCCGAGTCTGGCATATTCTGTACTCATTAGGCATGTGAAGATGTATTCACTTGCGCGTTTTCGAAAATATTCTGGAATGTACTTATCTCGGAGTTGCTTAAGAGCTGGACATTCTACAAGGAAGTGGTATTCATCCTCCTACCTTCCCAGTGTGAAATAATGTGCAAACTCTTTCCCTCCTAATAATGCCCAAAAATCTGTCCTTTTCTATTGGCAAGCTATGGCTGCTCATTCTGAATTTACAAAAACTGATTCGTAGATTTACAGGAATTGTAATTCGGTATTTTTCAAGTTTGAAACTGGGTTTGAACTTCAGATAAGTTTCACATTTAGCGGGATCTTTTAATAACCCATTCCACAACTGCACAGATTGGTCTTGGAATGTCTGTTTTATAAGATTATACAGTGCATTACCACCAGTTTTGTCTATTGGAAAATCAGTCCAGGCGTGGGCAAATCCACAGGATTCAAGTATTCCTTTTACAAACGAAAAAAATTTGAAATTTCTGTTTAATTTTGTAAACGGGTTATTGTTTCGAGTACTAAATAACCGGTAAATAAATTTAAATAAGATCGACGAATATTTCTTACCGTTGTCCAGTAACAGGCTTAGCCAGAATTTTAACATTCGCATCTTTATAGTAAGTACAACGGGAAATGTGCCAAGTTCCCCATATATCATGCTGGTTGTTGTTGTCATTCTTACAATCAAAATATATTTACAAAATTTTAACTTCACGTTTTCTAATTCCTTTACGTTTTCGTATCCCCACACTTCGTAACCACATAACATGATTGGCATAACTATTTTATCAAAGAGATCAAGTTGCAAATCAACAGGGAGGTTTAAGGACCTGGTTTTCTTTAATAAAGAGAACGTGGCTTTATTTGCGTGCTCCACACGCTTTGTTCGGCATTGGACAAAAACTGCCATTTTCAGAAAGCTGAATTCCTAGGTATTTATAGATTTTTACTTGTTCACTGATTTGTCCGTTGAAAGTAAATTGATACTGAATTTTAGGTTTTCGTCCAAATATAACAATTTTAGTTTTATCACTGTTGACACGTAGTTTCCAAGTACGGCAGTACTCATGTAGACCGTTTAATAATTTCTGCAAATCTGTTTCTGTGTCCGCAAGCAAAACAGTGTCGTCTGCATATAAAATAACCATTAGTTTAAGCATAGTTTTAAGCACGTCTTTGTTTGCCATAGATAAATAATTACAGCCTGCAATGCTAAGGGAGTCTTCCAAATCATTGATAAATAAAGCAAAAAGCAAGGGGAACATATTTTCGCCTTGCCTAACTCCAACTGATGTTTGAAAGAATTCGGATTTGTAACTGTTAGTAGATGCGCATGATTTGGCACTTTTACAGATATTTACAATCACGTTAAATAATTTTCCTTCAATTTTGCAGTTCATTATTTTGTATCATAAGCCAGTACGCCAAACCTTGTCAAAAGCTTTTTCATAGTCAACGAATGCACAGAATAATGATTGGCCACTAAATTTATAGATAATGATTAGGCAATTTAAGACAAACAGATGATCGGTAGTAGAATGCCCGTTTCGGAAACCAGCCTGATTTCCTTTTATAAGACTATAATTATCTGCGAATTTTGTCAACCTGTTGTTTAGGATGCTGGTGAACAATTTCCCTAGACATGACAGGAGCGTAATGCCTCTATAGCTTTCTGCACATGTTGTATCGCCTTTATTTTTATAGATAGGAATAATCATTGCCTCGACCCAATCTTGGGGGATTATTCCAGAATTTAACGCAGCATTGAATAATTTGAAACAAACCGGCATTAGCAATTCAGTAGTTGATTTAATAAATTCGTTTTAATGCCATCAAGACCGCAAGCTTTAACGGTTTTTTAATGATTGTAATGCGGACATTACCTCCTCTTCTGTTAGGTTACTGTTAAGGATAGCGTTTGCCCGCTCACTAGCGATCATCTGTTTGTCTGTTGTCACTCGCTGTCCTTCTGTAATCTCCGGATCATCGACCTCATACAAATTTTGAAAATGATTTTTAAGAATTTCTAAATCAACGCCTAGCGTCCTTTGGACCTTTTTCGCTAATAATTTTCCAGAACATGTTTGGATCCGAATTCTTACATTTTCTGATTTTATCAGTTAAACCTTTGTTGAACTGTGTGACTGCCCTGTTCATGCGTGCCTTATGGTCCTTACATTTCTTTACTATATCATGTTTGCTATCTACAGTTTTTCTATGTTTATGTCTAATCTTTGATTGTGGGTATTCGTATCTAGCAATTCGACATTCACTATTGAACCATGGTTTATTTTTTTGCCTTTCTTTTTGGCATTCTATTTTTGTGTTTAACCATATTAGAGTGCTGGGCGGCTGTACGGAACATGTTTTTGATGCGTTGGCATACATTTTCAATGTTTTGTTCAATTGATAACATGTCTAAGAGCTCGATTATGCATTCATCTTGTATGTTATTGACAAAGCTTGTCTGTTTCCGGTTATCCCATATTATTACATCGCTATGCCTAGTGCCATTAGCCTTCACGCTACTGCCTGTTTCGATTACATTAATTTCTGTGGGAATATTCTTGCTGGATTTAAAGGTGAATTTTACTGGACAGTAGTGATCTGAAAATAACGGGTCAAAATCCGGGATTTCCGTATTTATCATGAGTGGAAAAAGTTGCTGATCGCATATTACGTAATCTACTAGTGTCTTATCCTTACATGTTACTTGGCCAATAAATTTGTCTTTACCGACCCTCCCATTAGCTATTAAATACCCGTTTTCTTTGCATAATTCGAGTAATTTCTTACCATAAGCGTCAAGGCAGGTTAAATCTTGAGAATATCGCTTAGGCACAATATAAAAAATAGAGAGAGCTTTCTCAGTATCGAACACTTCGTTAATTATATCGTCGAATTCTGTTAGATTTGCCCCGCTTTCGGATATTAGATAGTCAATGTAGGTACCTGTGTGCGCATTGAAATCGTCGCATAAACAGACACTCGCTTCATCTAAACTGTTGAGTCGTATAATTTCCTGTTGGATTTCATCAAAGCTTAGCATAGTAGCATATAATGAACCGCGCGGGGATAGATACACAATTCCTATAAGAATGTCCTTGTCAGTACCCATCATGCATTTGCCAATCCTGAGCCACTTCAGATATTCAGACTCGGACTCCGGAAATGACAAACTACGCTTGATAGTTTGCCTATATCCTATGCAGATGCAATCGCATCAACGATGCGCTAGATTTTTACGATTAAATAGTTTTAATTTATATTGTACATTTCTGAATGACTCAGCAACTCCATCCAGATCAGTTTCATTTGTTTTGGTTTCGCTAAGAAGAAAAATATCATATTGTCTAAGAAGATCGATATACTCATCGTATTGTAATCTACGCCTAACCCTGCATGTGTTCAAAACGTCATTACTGTTTCCATTGCTTCGTTTCGTACCGGTACCCACGTCCTCACCGTCAACGCCAATATCTTCTATATGATGTGTAAGTTACTGATAATGGTGACGGCACCGATCCCTGTAGACAGTTTCATCACCCCTCCTTTCCCTACAAATATCACCATCGCTATAATCATCACAATCCTCATTGCAATTATTGTTCGTGTGGATGCTTTCCAGCTCATTAATAATAATATAGGGTAGCTGGCCAGGACCACTGCATCATGTATTCTGGATGGTGGATAGGAGTGGGATACCCGTGCCAATGATTATAGTTATAAATTCAGGTTCATTTACATAATTAATAGGCTGATGTCGCTGCAAATTACGAAAATGTTGTTGTTGTTGTTGTTGTTGTTGTTGTTGTTGTTGTTGTTGTTTCTGCTGTTGTTGCTGCTGTTGTGGTTGGAGTATGACTCCGTGACCATTTTCTAATATGGTGGGATTAAACTGACATTGCAAATGTATTAAAAACGCCAGCACTGCGTCGTGGGTATTGGTTGTCTCGGTGTATTTAAACCGGTCAATGTCACCTGATGAAACCGAGAAGGGAGACCTGATTTTGGAATCTGGATATCGGTTTCGCTTGTTTAAAAAGACTGGAGAGTGGAGAAATCCAGTTTTAGCCATGCCCCGCCCATCTTTGGATAAGCTCGGCCCATACTTTGCCCGTTATGGCATCGATCGATCGCTGAAATCCCTGACTATCAATCTACAGAAATTTATACAGGTAAGCTGTTGAATATTTTGAAAATAATTTGACTAAGTGATGTTGCTGCCTTTGTTGAAATTAGTTTCATAATATTCAACAGCATGTTTATTGAATAGTAAAGACATACGCTACGACAACGCTTAGTCCGTCATCAATTAAGTGTTCGTGTTGAACTTAGCTTCGCCATTCATGACACAATTGCCTATGCTGTTATCCTACACTCAAGTATCTGACATAGTAGTCAAGATACGCCACTTGTTAGCTGACGTCACAATGACGTATCGTTCGCCGTACACGGAAGAGGCAAGTGCAACCTTCTAGATATGGCTTCAAGAATTTATAATTTAACAAAGATTATTTTGAATATTTTGAAATTAATTTGACGGAGAGCTCTTGCTGGTATTGTTAATGTTGTTCTCTTGAAATCGGGATTCTGGTAGATCATTGTTGAATGTGTTAAAACCGTACGTACAAAGTAGGTGCACTTTAGATAGGAATTGTCGAGAAATGGAACCATTTTATTAATTCAAACATACGAATTTACAAGTCCAGCTATAAATAATCTATCGCTTAGAGGCGATGCAATAAAAAGGAGGTTCTCACGGGGAGCAGGTCGACAACATTCAGATAAACACGTCTTCGTGTGTTTTATAAAATATTAATGCGCGTAATTCAGGTATAATAGCGTGTTCTTATATCGCGTGAGTAAAAGAAACTAGCCCAGTGATCTAATCAAATTATCTTTTAATTAAGTCGTGGTGCTCGTTCTATCGCATCGTGGATGTGTGTGTGTGCGTGTGTGCGTGCGTGCGTGCGTGAGTCCTTGTGTGCGTGCGTGCGTGCGTGCGTGCGTGCGTGCGTGCGTGCGTGCGTGCGTGCGTGCGTGCGTGCGTGCGTGCGTGCGTGCGTGCGTGCGTGCGTGCGTGCGTGCGTGCGTGCGTGCGTGCGTGCGTGCGTGCGTGCGTGCGTGCGTGTGTGTGTGCGTGTGTGACGTTAGAATACAATCTAACCGTCTATATGGTTCTAGAGTTGGCACATGACCCGTCACGCGTGTGTAGCCCTTGATTTGTTACAGTCTAGTTCGTAATGGATGAATCCAGTTTTAGCTATGCCACGCCCATTAATAGCTAAGCTCCGCCTATACCTTGAACTCCTTGATATCAATTCCCAGAAAACCATAACGGTAAGCTGCTGACTATTATGACGCCAAAATCAATTTTACCACGGGTAGGCTGACGTCACAATCAAATACGTCATGAATGGCATATCTAAGCTGTCACAAACGCGTAATAGTCCGTCAAGGTGCACAAAGTATATGTCTTTACCATTTAATAAACATTTTTTGAATATTTTAAAAGTAATTTGACATAGGCAGCAACAGCACCCAGTCAAATTAGTTTCAAATTATTCAACAGCTTGCCTATATAGTTTTCTGGAAATTGAGATTCTGGGAGTGCAAGGATCCATTGTTCCCAACAAAAGGCGTGGTGGGGCTTAGTTAGAGATGGGCGGGGAATAGCTAAAACTGCGAGGCTCCATTTGATTGGAAGACGGTATCCCTATAATGATACAGACGATGGACAATCTTATTTATGTGACAGATGTTTTGTCTGTAATTTCGAATCGAGTGTAGACAAAGCGTGTTTACTTGCTTCCTAGCACTGCGTATATACACACAGTTTGGAATTAACAAACCCTGCATGTCTCAACTTCATCCTGTAAAGGCCAAAAGGGCATCTGCAATCTCCATCTGCAGATAAACAGCAATTTACCAGTGGAATGGTAACCGCGCCAGTCATTCCAGTGGTAAATTTTCAAATAGAGATTTCTGTTGGCCCGCAAAATGATCACTAACCGGGCTAAAATTTAGATTTTCTTGACTATTAACGAGTTAATCGCCACGTCGGTAAGAAACCACCTCTTAACAAACTATTTCCCTAAATTCCACTGTCAAATTTACAAAAAGTGACACTCTTCTCTTGGCCAGCAAATTGTCATTCACTGAGATAAATATTTACATTTTCTTTACGGATCTTGACAAATTAAAGAGTTAATTGATAAGTGCTATTTTGCGCGCTTTAATGCGGTGCTGACACAAGAGGGGGTGGGGGGTTAACATTTTTGGTATAATATTAGGGTCATTGTGTATTATTCCTGTGTAACAATTATTACTCAAAAGGGTTCGTCTCTATCAATATCTCTATCACCCACACATATGCTTATGATATGTAGGTTTTTTGCAATCCCTTATAATTACCCACTCCAGCTTATTTCTAACAGTACTGTAGGGATCCGATTTGTCAATAAAATGCCTGAACACGTGCTGCCGGACTATATAACTCTCACCCAACTTCGAAGCGAAATGTCGAACATGCCAATAATTTTATGTAGACCTGATTTGGTATTAATTTTTAAAATTAGAGGGTTAAAGGATTAAGGAAATGTTCGAACTGCGACCACGCCCACAGTCTGTATCCCGACCTGCGACTACGCCCACAGTCTGTATCCCGACCTGCGACTACGCCCACAGTCTGTATCCCGACCTGCGACTACGCCCACAGTCTGTATCCCGACCTGCGACTACGCCCACAGTCTGTATCCCGACCTGCGACTACGCCCACAGTCTGTATCCCGAACTGCGACCACGCCCACAGTCTGTATCCCGACCTGCGACTACGCCCACAGTCTGTATCCCGACCTGCGACTACGCCCACAGTCTGTATCCCGACCTGCGACTACGCCCACAGTCTGTATCCCGAACTGCGACCACGCCCACAGTCTGTATCCCGACCTGCGACTACGCCCACAGTCTGTATCCCGACCTGCGACTACGCCCACTGTCTGTATCCCGAACTGCGACCACGCCCACAGTCTGTATCCCGAACTGCGACCACGCCCACAGTCTGTATCCCGACCTGCGACTACGCCCACAGTCTGTATCCCGACCTGCGACTACGCCCACAGTCTGTATCCCGACCTGCGACTACGCCCACAGTCTGTATCCCGACCTGCGACCACGCCCACAGTCTGTATCCCGACCTGCGACTACGCCCACAGTCTGTATCCCGACGTGCGACTACGCCCACAGTCTGTATCCAGACCAGCCACTACGCCCACAGTCTGTATCCCGACCTGCGACTACGCCCACAGGCTGTATCCCGAACTGCGACTACGCCCACAGTCTGTATCCCGAACTGCAACCACGCCCACAGTCTGTATCCCGACGAACTACGACCACGCCCACAGTCTGTATCCCGAACTGCGACCACGCCCACAGTCTGTATCCGGAACTGCGACCACGCCAACAATCTGTATCCCGAACTGCGACTACGCCCACAGTCTGTATCCCGAACTGCGACCACGCCCACAGTCTGTATCCCGAACTGCGACCACGCCCACAGTCTGTATCCCGAACTGCGACCACGCCCCCAGTCTGTATCCCGAACTGCGACCACGCCCACAGTCTGTATCCCGAACTGCGACCACGCCCACAGTCTGTATCCCGAACTGCAACTACGCCCACAGTCTGTATCCCGGACTGCGACCACGCCCACAGTCTGTATCCCGAACTGCGACTACGCCCACAGTTTGTATCCCGAACTGCGACTACGCCCACAGTTTGTATCCCGTAGCCGCATGTTGACTTTTGTGCCAATGGTCAAGGTCATTTCTTAGTGCCATGATAAAACTGTAAGTCCTCATTGAAGTTTAGATTTTAGCAGAGATTAACTCCGGTTAATCACACACGTTCAATGATCATATTAGAAGATAGCATATAACAGATATCGGTGCAAATACAAAAATGTGCACTGCCATAGGGAGAAATTGAACCGAAAGATTTCTTTTTTGAAAACATCCGCCAAAACTCTATTTCGTCCGATCAACTAGAACCTTGACAAACTCCCAATTGCTATAATTTCTTGATTACATATAGTCTATATTGTATCCCTCCAATAGACTTCGAGAAATCTGGTTTTCTTTACCAAAGGTGTCTCTCCGAAAAGAAATATGAAATGTAAGACAACGATATTTAAACTGCATTTTATCATTGGGTTTTAAAGCGGACAACTGGAAACATGACATACAAAATTATATCTAGCACATATTGGGGTCAGCCGTGTTGCTGTGTCAATCATAGTTTTTCCCCAACAAAGCAGTCCATGTTTTACACGCTTACCGACAATATTTCGTTACTATTTAGCTCTCATCTGAAATATTCGAATAATTCTAATATTCATTCATATAATTATACAAAATATTCGGATACCGATTTTTATACGAATACCAAGCACTATTCAATATGTAAAAATCCATTGAAACAGGCGTACACGCTTGGCAGATCTCAGCTAAAGATGGCAAGGCACAGCTAGAGACGGATAGCGTTATTGGAAATGACTTAAATGAACTACCATACGTAGAAAAGGAAAGTTGAGAACACATAAGGCAAGGTTTAAATCCTTTATTTACAATGTTGTTCTATGTACGCTGAAGCACGATGAACATCATGGAAAAACAATATATTCGGGGAAAATGGTTTATTTGAATCATGCTAACGGGGGATTCCAGTTTCTCAGTAAATCATATGACGTCATAATAAACTACGTGACGTGCACTCAGTTATATCATGAATGATGTAGCTAAGTTCGTCCCGAACGCTTAATTGACGACGGACTAAATGGCGTTGTACGAATTGTATGTCTTTACAGCTTAATAAACATGCTGTTTAATATTTTGAACTAATTTATCAAATTAGTTTCAAAATATTCAACAGCTTACATGTATAGTTTTCTGGGAATTGACAGCCAGGGAGCTCAGGGATCGAACGATCCCAACACAGGCGAAGTGTTTTCCACAAACACTGTCACAAGGAAACGATACACTAGTTGATAAAGCCAGTAACTCCTCACCTAAGAAATCACCTCAGAATAAACATCGTAAGACTCAGTTTTCTAATCGTTATAGCGTCTTGAGCAATGGTTTAATTGTCACTGATCCTGAAACCGATAATGAGGCGGACATTACCAGTGCACCGTCGGATAATTCCACTGTTGTAGATGATGCTACTTCAATGGACCAGGCTACCCAGAAAAACACAGCTCTGTTCACAGATGATACTGGTAATTCCATCACGGCTGCCAATGGGGACTCTTCTGTCACTGTCATTCAAATTCACCGTGAATCGGAATTACACGATGGTTGTGTAGCTGAAAACCGCCTGTTATGACGACATCCTAAGAAATCCTAAGTGAACTCGATGTAAATATCTCCTTGGCGAAAGCAACCAGTGTTAATAATGCATCTATAATTTTCAAACCTGGACATGATCCTTGTGATTCGGACAGGCTTGGAATAGAAGCAGGTGGTATGCCGCCTTTATCACAGGGTGAACTGCTGAACGAGGACACCAGCAACGCTGACAGCATGTCGATTGGTTCAAAACTTTCGGACATGACAGATTTTATTGATTCAAGGGAGGTAATGCCCTCTCTTGAAGATGTGAAACTATTCATAGAAAGTGTAAAATATAGTAAAAAGGTAATAGATAAATGCAAAGCCTTTCAACCCAACTTCAGCTGATACGATTGAAGAAACAATCTGGCTTAGAATCTGCGTGTCACCAAAATAGTCATTAAGCTACAGCTTACGGAATTAATTGTATCCACATATGGTCAATATAGTAACGAACTTGAATACAATTTCTTTTCTACACCAAACAATTATGGGTATCTTTGTTCTAAGATGTATTCAATTATTTTTAATTATGACTTCCCTCTCAATTGTTACACTAAATACGAGGGGTTGTCGTGACTCTTTAAAAAGATTTCGTATTTTAATGAACTTCGCAAAGATTTATTTGCCGATATTGTGTTTCTCCAGGATACTCACACAATTCAGCCGGATGAGTCGCTATGGCGACTTATATGGAGAGGTCAAGCTGTCTTTTCACATTTTAATACAAATACAGCTGGCGTTGCTATAATATTTAAACCCAAGTTAAATGTAAATATGATTTGAAACGATCACAGTTGCTCAGGGAAGAATCTTACATGTCACAGCGAACATACATGACACCTATTTTTATTTGATTAATGTTTACAATCCCACAGATTCTCATGACAAATTGAAATGCATAGATATGCTAAAAACTCATATATTTCCACATTGTCCGAACCATATCCTATAATATTAGGTGGTGATTTTAACTGTACACTTGATTATGAGTTAGATAGAACATCAGCAACAGAACCACACCCTCCAGCTGCGGATTCGCTTAAATCTTTAATTGCAAGCAATAGTCTCACTGATGCATATCGCTGCCTTTATCCACAATCTGAAATTTTCATCTGGTCCGATGGGACTGCACCCAGACTTGATCGTTTTTACATTCATAGTAATTTTAGACAGTTTTTAAGCAGTTGTTCCATAATTCCCTGCACCAATTCTGACCATGATTATGTTAACGCAATATTTCAGCTTAAAAGTGTAAAACAGAAAAGCGCATATTAGTGCATGAATACCGCCGTGTTGAGTGAAAGAAACGATGTGCTTTTAATTAATGATTTCTGGCATGGTTGGTAAGGAAAAAAATGTGATTTTGTTTGTCTACAGGATTGGTGGGAATTGGCCAAAAAGCATATATGTATTTTATCACAGCGTTATTCCCGAGAACGAGCTGTCCCTTTCCGTGAGCGACGATCAGACTTGCAAGCTGAAATTGATCAGTTATCAGCCAAAATTCCAAAAACAAATGAATTATTAGAGGCAATTAACCAAAAGCAATCTGAATTAACACCTCTCCTAAAAGAGCAAAATAGGGGTGCTTGGATTTGATCGCGATTCCAGCACATACATGAATCAAATAGACCTACTACATATTTTTTTAATCTAGAGAATAAACGTGTGATGAATAAAACTGTTTCACAGTTGAAGATCCCAACCGGTGAAATGGATAATTCTGATACGGATATTCTGAGCCACGCCTCTGATTTCTATGGTGAATTATATGCGGTCCAGCTCATGCAAAGTGTTTGAAAACCTGCTTTTATTAGATCTTCCTAAGCTAAGTGAGCTTTCCAGAATTGAGTTAGATCGGGCCCTGAGTTTATCAGACCTTACTGAAGCTGTTAACAATCTCAATAACAACAAACCCCTGGAATTGATGGACTACTATCGGAATTTTACAAAACCTTTTGGGAAACTATCGGTTCTGGCCTTCTTGATGTTTTTAATGAATCAATTGAAAACATGTTATTACCTACTTCATGTAGGCGAGCGGTAGTGGCATTATTACCTAAGAAAGGTGATTTAACCAATTTAAAGAACTGGAGACCTGTATCACTTTTATGTGTACATTTGAACATATTTTCCAAGGCCTTGTATAATCGTATACGTACAGTACTCGCAGAAATTATTCACATAGACCAAAGCTATTGTGTACCAGGACGTAAGATCTCAAATAACATTAGGTTGATAACAGACGTCGTCGAGTATTCCAATTTTATGTCGTTACCTCTTGGCGTTTGATAGGGTAAGTCACCAGTATTTATTGAATACCTTGCGCGCATTTGGCTTTGGTAAATTTTTTGTTAAATGCGTTCAGCTTCTTTACAATGACACCTCGTGTTTACTGAAAATAAATAATTTGTTATCTATATCTGTTTCTTTTAACCGTGGTATCAGACAGGGTTGCTCCCTATCAAGCGCTTTGTACAGTATCTGTATCGAACCATTGTTAGCTAAGATGCGCTCAAATAACGGACAGAGGGGGGGGTGGCCCTGCCTGATATCTCGGGTGAAAGGGTTTCTTGCTCAGCTTATGCTGATGATATAACTGCCTTGTGTACGTGTAATGATGATTTTATTAAATTGCGAGATTTGATACATGTATATGAGTCTACTTCCAACGCGAAAATTAACCACTCAAAGACAGATCGCTTTTGGGTTGGTTCCTGGAAAAGGCGTTTTGACGAGCCTTTGGGGTTAAAATGGAATAGCAATGGATTAAAGATTCTCGGTATTTATATTGGCAATTCTTTGGATTTTTGCAAACAAAATTGGGGAAATCTTGGAAATGAAATCAGCACAAAGCTTCTTAACTGGCTCCCGTTATCAAAAGCTCTATCGTTCAGGGGTAGGAACACTATTACTAATCTGCTTGCTGCTTCTAAGCTTTGGCATAACTTAGCTGTTATCGATGTCCCTGGTAATATTTTTAATGCTATTCAAACACTGTTAATTAACTTCATCTGGTCTGGAAGGCATTGGCTTCCCAAAGAGTTACTGTTTCTGCCTTTTGACAAAGGTGGGCAGGGACTCGTGCATTTAGAATCTAGGATACTGACATTCCGTATTCAGTATGCACAATCCTTTATGAACTATTTCGCTTTTCATCCGTATTTCAGCTTTAGCAGCTACTTTCTCAAACAGATACATAATCTAAATTACGATTATCAGATTTTCTCTATTCAATTGGATGTAAAGATGAATCGCAATATACCTATCTTTTATAAGAGTGTGCTCAATTCCTGGTTTTTCTTCAGTGTTATGAGAACATTGCATCCAAGCTGTAAAATCGATGTTTTAAATGAACCACTGTTCCTTTGATTAAGAATATCTCCACTGGATTTACATTTTGCTACGAAGATTTTATAAGTGTGAATGCTACCATTCTAGCTGATATTTTGGTAAATGATAAACAAATTGCACTTGAAGTCGTACTCCTTAAAATTGGCAACAGGTCTCGACGATTGCTTCATATAAACTTGAACACTCTATGGGATGGCTTACCCAATGGATGGTTTGAACTATTAGATCGACCTACTGACATTCACAGGTCAGTATATATTTATGAATTATCATGCAATATTAAGGATGACTCGGTTTTTACTGTATCAATACTATCTCTTTGCAAGAAGGAACTGTACAAGATGTCTTTAATAAAATGTTACTCAAAGATTTCCCATAATACCAAAAGTAACATATGGAGAGATCTACTTTCTCTAACTATTGATTTTACATATAATAGTATCTTTTTTATGAATATCCGTGTACATACTACGAAGGAGATTTGTCATGGAAGGTTTTTCATGGGGCACTCAACACTGGTGTTTTTCTATATAAAGCCGGATATTGTATTAATGATAAATGTGTTTACTGTGGCGATCGTGAAGATTTAACACATCTTTTTATAACATGTTCACGTCTCCACCCACTTTTATATGCTATTTTAACACTGGCTGATGAATTTAAGCCTGTGAATTATGTCAAAGGCTTCCATGCCCCCATTGTTCGTCGTCTAAATCTGCACGTAAAATTAGACATCGTATATGCAATTGGATCATGGCAAACGCTAAAATGGCTACCTATGTAACGCGACAGCAGCTAATGGATGGCAATGGTCAGACGGACGCCCTTCGAGAATGTATTTCTCGAATGCGAGCTCGTGTGAGAATATTGCGCATCAAAATACCAGTTTTCGTTTTCAACAAAAATTAAGTCCCATTCATCAGGAAAAGTTCAATGGGCATATTATAAGATACCAATATGACATGCCCCGCTGTATATGCCATCTCCGGGTCATATACTCAGGTGGAAGGGCATCCCATGAGTTGCAAAGTTAGCAGAAATGAACTCCCCCTTCATCAAAAAGGTTAATTAGCATATTAGACTATACCCTGTGGCATTCAATCATGTTCCCATCACCCCCTGGTTCACACACACACACACAGGTGAAGGGCACTCCAGGACATCAAAGTTGATAGTTTCCGTTTTTCTTGACAGAAATTACTCAACTTTCGTCGGAGATGGCCAATAGTCATGTGAGAAGATAGCTTGTGACAGCCTTTAAAGTTATCATCACAAAATGGGCCACATATCCGGGGGAAGGACACCAGGGTTTTTGATGACGTGTCTATGTGCTATACTAAAACTGTGCAAGCATGTGCTTATACATCATTTTTCATACATACCCCTCTTCCTTGTCTTCTCTCTCTCTCTCTCTCTCTCTCTCTCTCTCTCCCTCCCTCCCTCCCCCCCCCCTCCCTCCCTCCCTCCTCTCCATCCCTCCCCCTCCCTCCCCCTCCCTCCCCCATCGCTCGCTCCCACCCTCCCTCCCTGCCTGCCTCCCTCCCTCCCTCCCTCCCTCCCTCCCTCTCTCACTCCCTCCAACACACGTGTCATGC
>CM067363.1:64496356-64580149 GCA_034401795.1 Chaetoderma sp. LZ-2023a | reverse complement strand
CACGACACGACGATGTTCAAAGTTGCAGAATCCTAGTGCACGGTCACGCTCTGATAATACAGATTAATTACTGGACCGTTTCCGGGCCGATATTGGGCCGATACCGAAAGTATCGGCACGGTATCTACGCGGCATCGGCTCAGCCAGCTACCTTATCTGGGGCGTATTCATGCACTAAGATGCTGGCCAAATCGGGCCAGTATTTCCAGTGGTATCCATAGACTCACGAGTTCACGTGTGTTTATTTGCGTCCGTGTATGGACAGGCTGAAGGCGATCGGGTCTATGTGCGTGCGTGGGAGTGATGATTGCCACAAGTCTTTAGAAGTTCAACAATTTTGCACCCAAATGGATGTATTTTCAATAGGTTAATATAACCTCGAAAACAATGGTAATTAAGTAAACCAATATCCATTTGTCCATTGAGTCTTCTATATGCTGGGTTATTTTCATACCAGGGTCGATTCTACAATCCCACAAGAATACCAGTGTTTGCTATTTCCGTGACGGCATATGCTATTTTCATCTTAGCAGTATTACTGTATGTATTGGCAGATCAAACATGAATTATACCTAATTACGAGTTATATCGGAATATTCCACATTAAAAGCATCTGTGATTATCAACTACTTAATCTTTGATGAGTGCACTAATGTTAAATACACAGCGCTCTATTTTTATAGGATATTTGTATTATCTTCTAACCTGGTATGTGCTTATTTAGTCGATTTATTGTAGCTGTTTCCAGTGACCAATGTGTGGCGTGAGGCATTTCTCATCACTCTATGCGGTTATCGAATTGATCCCTGAACTTCAAACGCAGATCGATGGTCAACGAAAAGGCATAATGATCTTGAGTATGTAGACAATACCATAGCGTGAGTGAACACACCTCGACCCCTCTAGAATAACAGACACCTGGTTAGATTATGCCCCCCAATCACTAAAAAGCTCAATCATACCTAGCCGCGAATGATATACCTGACGTCACAACACACCATACCTGTTAAAATATGACATACACGCAAGCGTCATATCTTATCCCCAGAGCACCAGCCCCATATCCCACACAACCACAAGTCTTATCAAATAAAAAATATTCGTAGAACTCATCAACCCACGCATATATAGATTCGCAACCCGCACTACAACTGACCCGGGGTCAGCATCACAAGCAAACCCTACGCAGATACAGATACTACGCCTCATAAATAAATTTTGTGTTACAAAACAAATGGAGAAATATACTCGTAAGAAATGTCCTCAGCAATGCCTCAGCAATGCCCTCCAATCCAATTCACCTTACCGGAATATATATCTATCTATCAATCTGACGTCATAATTAGCTAAGCGGTGTGCATGATGGCGTCATAATCATTACGTCATAAATGATTCTATTAGGCCCGCATTTTACTCTTACTAGTCCGACACGTCCTACGAATTGTATGTCTCTACTATTTAATAAACATGCTGTTGAATATTTTGAACCTTATTGGGCTGTGGACGCTGTTGCTGCCATAGCGAGTAACAGCGCTCAGTCAAATTAGTTCCACAATATTCAATAGCTTACCTGCATAGGTTTCTGGGAATTAATAGTCAGAGAGTTCAGAGATCGATCGTGGGTGGAGCGTGGATTGAGATGGGCGGGGCATAGCTAGAAGTGGATATGTCCATTTTGTTTAAAATATTCAAAAGTAGGTTATATTTTGTTTTGGAAACATATACGTTATTTCTGAGTTGCACCGTGTTGGTCATCCACAATATGGATGGATATCTTGCTCCACTAGATAGGTTCGTCACGAATGCGTAATTGATGACGGACTAAGCGTTTTTGAACGAATTGTATGTCTTTACTGTTTAACCATATTTTATTGTAACATCTGTACCATGGGATCGGGCACAAGTTCTAGCAGCTTATTCTAGCGCGCTTCGTGCAGAAGTAGTAGACGGCAGCATATAATTAAACTTATATACACAATTTATATTTATATTTACATACACCAGAATGAGAGAGAGAGAGAGAGAGAGAGAGAGAGAGAGAGAGAGAGAGAGAGAGAGAGAGAGAGAAAGAGAGAGAGATGGAGGGGAGGGAGCAAGGGAGGGAGAGAGGGAGGGAGAGAGCTCAAATTTACTACACCGGTCAATAATGCTATCATACTCATCTCAAGTATGGCTGTGTGATGTATAACCACATCAACATCATCATCACATACACAAATACAGAATATTCATAGTGGACGGGTTTTAAGATACATAGATTATACAAAGAAACATACTTTCAATAATGTTAAAACCTTTTTGCTTTTCTTATAATGTTATATACGTTTCTTAGTCATGCTTCATTAATTTCAGTAGAAAATATATTTGTTGCCCGCAAGAAAATCTTTACGGAAATATCTTAAATGTCTTAATTTCAAAAATGGAATCAGATAAATCGCGTCTTTCATTTACCCATCCTGGACATTCAAAAAAGTAACGATAAGAGGTTTTATTTTTATCTTTACTATTTAATAAACATACCTCTGAATATTTTGAATGTAATTTGACTGGGCGTTGTTGTTGCCATGAGCAGTCAAATTACTTTCAAAATATTCAACAGCTTACCTGTATAATTTTCTGGTAATTATAGTCAGGGAGTACACTGATCAATCGATCGCAACACGGACACGGCGTAGGTAGAGCTTAACTAGGGATGAGCAAGCATAGCTAAAACTGGATTCCTCCATTGAAAAGTTTACCTCAGATGGTACCATGCGCAAGTACGACACCACCCGATTACCCACAGTCCCACATTCAGCACCGCAATTTACCGAAACACGACACACAATACAAAGGTAGCAGCCAGCTAAAAATTGACCCAAAAGGACCCGCAACTCAACCATCCCGCATATGATGTTCATTATCCATGCCCACTTGCCCAACTACCAACTCCCAGGCACCGTATCGAATATTTTGAAACTAATTTGACGTGGTGCTGTTACTGACTATGGCGCCCAGTCAAATTAGATTCAAACTATTGAATAGAATGTTTATTAAAGAGTAACTATAATTCATGCAGCTGACAGACCTTTTAAAAGTTATTGAAGGTCTTAGCTATGTCATGCATTATGCCTTTTGATAGTGACGTCAGCCTGGATGTGGCATAATTCACCATGACTTCGTATACTTGACCAACAGATCGGATACATTCATTGCAAAACTGTACACAATGTAACTTTTCATAAATGATAGTTTCATATTCCATGTGGGAAAAGTGGAATGGTAGAAGAGGAATTAGAGGGCGGAGACTGCACGCAAGTAACTCAAATACCAATGCTTACTCATTCCTACGGGTGTGATACGACATTTCACAAAACCACAATTCAATACATTACAATTAATATAAGATGGTAATGCCACGCACGCTCTAGTAGAAAGTAGAGACCTAATTCAAATGGCAATCAATGCAACTAAATCAAATAACAAATACTAACCATATTGCTGAAATATCTGTAAATCTGCAATGCCTGCCCATTAAAACATAGTATATGGTCTCTGCTAACATGATAATTGAACATGTCTGGGCAAATGGAGTTGATTTCTGCTAAAAAAAACCCGATCACTGGTAACGTTGAGGCCTAATGGGTGCCCTTCCCACTGGGCCTGGGGCACAGGGTCGATGGAAACATGAAATGATATCACAGGGAATCTTCTAGTATGCCCATCTACCTTTTCTCAGGAAAGGGATTTCCTGTCTGCCAAAAACGAAAAATTGTATCTTTGAAGATCGAGCTATGCCCTTCGCCCTGTGTATATTGTCATGGAGTTAGACTTACTTCAAAGGATGCCACTTCAAAGGATGTGTAACTTCTAACATGTCCATTGACATTTTCTGATGAAACTGAGTTAATTTTTGCCAAAAAATTAAACAGTCAAAGCCGATGCCAAATGGTGCCCTTCCCTGTGGGTATGTGATCCAGGGGTGATGCCAGCATTAGAGGGTGTCACAGCGTATCTTCTAAATTCCCATTGGACGTCTCTGAAGAAAGTCATTTTTGTTTTCAACTTCTCTGACGAAGAGGAGTTAATTTTTACGAAAAAAGAAAATTGGTAGATTTTGAGTCCCATGCCATACCCTTCCACATGGGCATGGGCCCAACATCTTTATTAACACATTCAGGACTCTATTGATAACAGCCTGCCCAAGTAAGGTAGTGATCTGATCAAAACTCTAGATGCAAATCCACGAACCAGACGATAAGAAATATCACACGATTCCAGACTGGGTAGCAGAAGTTGATCACGTATGGAGTTGATTGGAGAAAGGGGAATTCATGTCTTCCAAAAACGATAATTGGTAATTTTCGGGCCAATGATTTCCATTTTCTATGGGTATGTGATCCAGCGGTGATGTTAACATTATAGGATGTCACATGATATCTTCTAACATGTCCATTAAACTTCTCTAATAAAAAGGAAGTAATTTCTGCCAATGGAAAAAAGAAAACTAGTAACTTTAAGGCCCATAAGGAGGGCATATGCTATCTTCTCACATAGTTATTGACGCTCTTCGATGGAATTGGCGTTATTTCTGCCAAGAAAAACGGAAATCGGGGACGGTAATGACCAAGGGGTGCCCTTCCACATGGACATGTGGCCCAGGGGTGATGGAAATATGAAAGAATGCCACAGGGTATCGTCTAATATGTTAATTGATCTTCTCTCATGATGCGGAGTTCATTTCTGCCAAAAACGAAAACTGGTGACCTTGAATCCCAAGAGAGTCTATGCCCTTCCGTCTGTGTATATGATCCTGAGGTCACATAAACATCAGAGTATGACACAGGGTATCTTATTATATGTGCATTGGACCTTTCTGATGAATGCGATTTCTTTGTTTTCGAATTGAAATCTGGTAATTTTGAGGCCCAACACGCACCTTTCCTCTTAGGCATGATCCCGTCAGTTCAAGCAGATCCTTCAGGATGCCACTGATAACATCATGACCAAGTATGGTATTGATCCTAACAAAACTCTAAGTGCAGTCGCACTTCAAAGATCAATACTGAAGACCCCCATACATTTCCTGTGGGTAGCTCAAAAACTCTTAAACAGACCCAAAAGAAAAACAATAGCACACGATTCCAGACTAGGTACCAGAGGTTGACCAAGTTTGGACTTGATCGGCTGAAAACTGTAGGCGGAGATGCGGTGCCAGTTTTTTAACCGAGAATAAGAAAGAAGAAAGAAAAAGAAGAAAGATCCTGAGTGATTGTAATAATCTGCGATTGCATAGCAGATCGATTATTCCTCACATATGTGTGTTACTTCCGAAGTCATACGCGTGTGTCTTGTAATGGACACGGTAGTGTAGTATGTTGCTTCAAAACGTCATACGTCTGTGTTTAAGGTGTAATCCTTTGTCATTGACCAACAACTTTGTGGTTTTTAAAGTTACCAATCGCTTAGTCTCTTACAGAGCAGTAATGATAAATTTATTACGATGAAAGAAATATTGTGTTGAATATTTTGTAACTAATTGGACTGAGAGCAGTTTCTGGGCTTGGTACTATCATACGGTGGCAACATCGCGGCGCTAAGTTAGTTTCAACATATTTAACAGTTCCTGTATCGATGTTTTGAAACGGAGACACTGCAATTCCAAAGGTTACACGGTTAACAAACAGGTGGGTCTGGAAGTACCTCACGCTCATCAACATATAGTATGATAAAACGGAATTCTTTGAATTTTGAAATAAAAACATGACTACACGTGGACTAAAATAGACCAGTAACCCACATGGAGACGGTACAACGAAATCATTGACCCATCCCTCCGAAAATCGGCAACTTAATGGTAACACGCGAACTCATGTAATTTAGCTTTTTCTATTTTCGATCCCAATTTCTATCAATTTTTCCTTCATGGTGTTAAATATTAAATGCACAGCCTATTTGCCAAATGTGTTAATCAAGACGATCGTGTTGGATCTGCAAAAGAAGGCAAAACGATTTTCATCAAATTGTTTGAACAAATAGCCAGCATGAAAGTTTAACCCCTTCAGTGCTAAGTTCCCAGAACGTTACTTTCAAGGTAAGCCGCTGAATATTTGGAAGCTAATTTGATAGCAACAGTCAAATTAAGTGCAAAATATGCAGCATAATCGTTCTTGCGTTGTAGATGATTTTTCGTATTTGGCTGTACGGGTTCAACGTGTTAAAAGTGGCCATTAAGCATTTAAGCATCGCATATATTCAGACAATGTCAATGTTCTCATAGAAAATTACTTCTGCAGAATTTTGTAGATTATTTTTTTTATTTAACCGAGTTATCGAGCCGGTTATACCAATGGTAAATTAAAACAAATATTGTCTTCTCCTGTGTCTGCAAATGGGCATTCCTTAAGACCACTGAAGAAGCCGTTTTAGCCGACTTGAGTTTTAACCCTTTAAACCAAACCGACCAAAACCAGCCTCAGCTATTGTCTGAAGGAATGTCCATTTTGAGGCCAAGAGAAGACCATTTTTTTTAAAATCTACCACTGGAATGACTGACTCGATTACCAAAGCCAGGTAAATTTGCAGAAATACTTTTCTCGTCACCTGCAAATGGCCATTCAATAAGGAAATATTCAGATTTTAAAGAGGTTACATGCGCTATTTGTGCGCAATTGGATGTTTCTAAGGTCGCAAATTTGGTGTTACGGCTGTAATAAAGGTTTACTTACATTTCTAACATGCATCAAAAGCCTTGGGAAGTTTTGACGGATATGGAAAACCTATATAACAGACACGTAAATTAGCTTGCGTGCGTCGAACCACACGTACGTAAGTATGTATTGAACCTTTACGTTTAAAACCTTGCGACATAAAAGCACGCGTGGGTGCCTCAGTAACGTCACGCGTACATATCGGGCATTAGTCTATATAGATTAATTCGTGCGTCAGTATGTGCATGTATGATGTATTGAGTGTTAGTTTCAAAATGTCATATGTAAATCAATATTTGATGATCCCTAGTTGACATCGATAGTTACTAGAGACATGGTGAGTCGTATGAGAGTGATCGGATCCGATCTGCCACTCAAATATATAACGCCATAATCAACTAGTTACATGGTAACTGCCGCCATAATCATATATTCTCTTGTTAGCTGACTTCATGATCAAAATAATGTAGGTCAGGCAGAAAATCAGCAAAGCTTCGCCACGAAGCTTTCTGAAGGGTGGAGTCCAGCCTACCCATCAATCATATGACGTCAACATCAAATACTTGACTCATAGGATGACGTCAAATCAGCTACATCATGAATGCCATAGCTAGTTTCGTCATGAACGCTTACTTGATGACGGACTAAATGTCGTCGTACGAATTGTATGTCTTACCTACTTCATAAACCTACTTAGAATACCCCAAACTAATTTGACTGGGAGCTGTTGCCATAGGCAACAACACCACCCAGTCATATTAATTGCAACCAACTTAACAGCTTACCTCCAGTCTTATGAAATTTGAGATTCAAAGAGTGCATGGATCGATCGATCCCAAAACGGGAACAGCGTGAGTGGAGCTTAACTAGAGATGGTCGGGGCATAGCTCAAACGGGATTCATCCATTGTTTTTTCACAAATCTGTCATTTAATAAGGATTCTGTTGAATATGTTAAAGCTATTTTGAATGGGGGGCTGTT
The DNA here is from genome assembly GCA_034401795.1 of Chaetoderma sp. LZ-2023a. Classification (NCBI taxonomy): domain Eukaryota; kingdom Metazoa; phylum Mollusca; class Caudofoveata; order Chaetodermatida; family Chaetodermatidae; genus Chaetoderma; species Chaetoderma sp. LZ-2023a. The sequence continues at coordinate 64,572,479 of CM067363.1, read as the reverse complement.
GCCGCTATAGGCAGCAACACGCAATGCCAAATTAGTTTCGAAATATTCAACAGCTTACCCGTATACTTACTTTGAAGCAAGGAATCTAGGAATCTAGAGACCAAAATGTTAAAATCAATTTAATGCTAGTTGGAATGGAGGAATCCGGTTTTAGCTATGGCCCGCCCATATTTAGCTAGGCTCCACCCAAACCTGGCCCGTGTTGATATCGATTGATCCCTGAACTTTGCGACTATAAATTTCCAGAAAACTATACTGGTAAGGTGTTGAATATTTTGAAACTAATTTGATTATGGCAGCAACAGCGCCCATTAAAATTAGTTTCAAAATATTGACAACACCGTGTTTATCAAATAGTAAAGACATACAATTCGTAGTTTCGCATACCAACGCTTAGTCCGTCATCAATTAAGCGTTCATGTTGAACTTATAAGCATCATTCATGACGTAATTGATTATGCCGTCATCTTGCACACCCATAGTTGATTATGACGTCATATAATTGATGGATAAACTGGAATCCTTGAGCGGTGAGTAGTTCGAAAATTGATCCCGTGTTAAATATTAAAGCATTATGATATTTCCGTGGCAATAAAAGATTTGAACGTAGTCTATCATAGTATTTTCAGATTTTAACAGCGAGTCGTTGAATAGACGGCACCGAACCTGATTTAAGCTTTGCTCCATCACGTTTGATAATATGAAGAAGCAACTGTGTCCATGACATTTTGGTCTGCATATGGACATTTTCCATGAGAAAATCTAAATTTTCTTGAACAAATTGGTTGGTTACATGGTTAAAGAGACGAATATTTAAGTTCACTGGAGAAACATGCGTCTGTTGAGGATATTTCCAGCTAAGCTCCGCCTACATTTTCAAGCCTGTTGGAATCGATTTTAAACTTAAAGATCGAAATGTCCAGAGTCTAAATTTCAAGACGGTAACGATACAGATAAGCTGTTGATTATTGTGAAACTAAATTTGATTAGGGGTTGTTGCTGCAAATGGCAACAAAAGCTCCCAGTAAAATTAGTTTCAAAAGAGTCAACAGTATGTTTCCTAAATTGCAAACTCATCACATGCATGCAACTCGTACACAGCATGGCAGGCGTTTTCTAGTTTCGTCACGGATCTGTGCGTCATTTTGATTGTGACGTCAGCTAACCCGTTACGTATTTGGTTCTGGCGTTGGTTACTTGACCACATATCGGTTCCCCTGCCTATGGAAACAACGGCTCCCAATCTAATTAGTTTAAAAAAATTCAACCGCTTTCATCCACAGCTCTCTTGAAATTGAGAAACTTAAGTTTCACGGTTTAAGGGGGGTGGGGTAGATAACTACATATGGATGCGAAACTTAGTACGCTATAGATTTATGCACGAATTAAATGCGGACTAGGGGCATGATCATTACCTGTTGATCCGTCTGACCGCTGCAAGCCGCCAGACAATACTTCCGATGAGCAATAGCACTGGATCTGCTGAATATTTTGAAAACAATTTGACTGAAAGTTGTTGGTGGCTAAGCCACCAACAACTTTCAGTCAAATTGTTTTCAAAATATTCAGCAGATCCAGAGTTAAACTCGGTGGAAAATGTAACCGTGAGAAATTCAGCTGACAGGCAGTTAAGATAAACGGAATTCCTCATCAATTGTTCAATGCGATATCGTTTTGTGGATAATATTCGACTCACAAACATCATACGAACAATTACTGGTGTTATTTTACGTCTTTTCCGTTTAGTCAGACAAAGGATCATCGTGATTATTTTCTTAATGAACATGGACAAAAATTACGAGTGCTAAGGAAGGTTGATAATTCAATAATATAAACTACCTTAAGAATGTGATAAAAGAGGGGGATGTCTTTTACGCGATTTTTGGTGAGGCTTCAACGCAAAAAATAAACACGCGATGCCAATCTCATTTCCATATGCACACATTGTATGACTCGCGATTGATTGCATACAGACGTGTTCCCCGTGCCACACGTGGGCTTGCACTTGTGTCATTGACTGGTGGTAGGTTTGCAAATGTTGCGGTAGTAAGATGTTGGAGTCTTGGATAGTAAATGTACATTGATCTGTCTACACACGCCCCTGTTGAATTGTGCTATTTGCTCTCAGTTACGTGTAATGTAATTGCTTCTCGCTCATTAGCAAACTCACTACAGTAGAAATGAATGCTGTGTGTGTGTGCGTGCGTGGGTGCGTGCGTGCGTGCGTGGATGCGTCCGTGCGTGAAGATACAATGTTACATAATATAATGCTAGCATCACCGCTGGATCATATTCCCATGGGGACAGGTACCCTATTGGGCCTGAAAATTACCAGTTTTCGTTTTTTGCAGAAATAACTTCCCTTTCATCCGATCAACTCTAAACTTGGCCAACTTCTGCTACCCAGTATGGAATCATGTGTTAAAGCTTTATTCTTGGATGTGCCCAAGCGCTTTCGAAATACGCTCTTTTCCTTGGGCCAAAAAGTCCAGAGAAAATGTATGGGGATTTGCAGAATCGATATTTGAAGTGCGACCACACCTAGAGTTTTGATCAGGTCATGACCATACTTGTTGAGGATGTTACCAATAGTGTCCTGAATGTGTTAAGAGATCATCTCCAAGTGAAAGGGTATCACTTGGGCCACAAGATTATCGGTTTTCGTGTTTGCGAAAAAGAAACTTCTCTTCACCAGAGAAGTTCAATATAGTACACGATACCTTGTGTCACAGGCCCCAGTGGAAGAGCACCCATGGGCCTTACATTTGACAATGTAATTTTTTAGAACAATGCCTTCCCTTTCATTGGAAAGGTTCAATGAACATGTTAGAAGATAGCCTGTGACCTCTTTTAACGTTACCATTACCCACACACCCTGTGCCACATACCCAGGGATGGTACCCGTTGGACCTTAAAGTAACCAGAATTCGTTGCCAACAGAAATGACTTCCCTTTCATCAGAGAGGTTAAATGGACATGTTAGACGATAACCTGTTACATGCTCTAATACTGATTTCCCTGGATGATCACATACCAGGGGCGGTGGGTGTGGGGGGGGGGGGGTGTCTCACTTTCATCAGAAAAAGTCAATGATCATATTAGAAGCTACCCCCATGCCATCGTTGGATGTACTTCTCACCCATGAGTTATACACCTGGCTGAAGGGCATGCCTTGATATTCAAAGTTACCAGTTTTCGTATTTGATGGCCATGAACTCCCCTTTATCAAAAGAGGTCAATGAACATACTAGATGAAACCCTCTGGCACCGTTTCATGTTTCCATCACCACTGGGTTCCAGGCCAAGGTGGAGGGGTACCCCGTTGGCCACAAACTTACCAGTTTTCGTTATGAGCAGAAATCAACTCCACTTGCCCAGACATGTTCAAGTATCATGTTAGAAGAAACTTTATATAGTATAAGGTCTCCTCTAACATGATACTTAACGGCCAGGCATCGCAGATTTAAAGTTACTTCAGTAAGAGTATTCTAGTTTTCAATTTGTATATAATTTGAAATTACAAACCAAGCCCTCCCGTTTTCCAACAAAATTTTTAGGATTTTTCGAGGCATGGTCAAAGTTGCAGAATCCTGGTGCACGGTCACGCTCTGATAATACAGATTAATTACTGGACCGTTTCCGGGCCGATATTGGGCCGATACCGAAAGTATCGGCACGGTATCTACGCGGCATCGGCTCAGCCAGCTACCTTATCTGGGGCGTATTCATGCACTAAGATGTTGGCCAAATCGGGCCAGTATTTCCAGTGGTATCCATAGACTCACGAGTTCACGTGTGTTTATTTGCGTCCGTGTATGGACAGACTGAAGGCGATCGGGTCTATGTGCGTGCGTGGGAGTGATGATTGCCACAAGTCTTTAGAAGTTCAACAATTTGGCACCCAAATGGATGTATTTTCAATAGGTTAATATAACCTCGAAAACAATGGTAATTAAGTAAACCAATATCCATTCGTCCATTGAGTCTTCTATATGCTGGGTTATTTTCATACCAGGGTCGATTCTACAATCCCACAAGAATACCAGTGTTTGCTATTTCCGTGACGGCATATGCTATTTTCATCTTAGCACGTATTACCTGTATGTATTGGCAGATCAAACATGAATTATACCTAATTACGAGTTATATCGGAATATTCCACATTAAAAGCATCTGTGATTATCAACTACTTAATCTTTGATGAGTGCACTAATGTTAAATACACAGCGCTCTATTTTTATAGGATATTTGTATTATCTTCTAACCTGGTATGTGCTTATTTAGTCGATTTATTGTAGCTGTTTCCAGTGACCAATGTGTGGCGTGAGGCATTTCTCATCACTCTATGCGGTTATCGAATTGATCCCTGAACTTCAAACGCAGATCGATGGTCAACGAAAAGGCATAATGATCTTGAGTATGTAGACAATACCATAGCGTGAGTGAAAACACCTCGACCCCTCTAGAATAACAGACACCTGGTTAGATTATGCCCCCCCCCCCAATCACTAAAAAGCTCAATCATACCTAGCCGCGAATGATATACCTGACGTCACAACACACCATACCTGTTAAAATATGACATACACGCAAGCGTCATATCTTATCCCCAGAGCACCAGCCCCCATATCCCACACAACCACAAGTCTTATCAAATAAAAAAATTTTCGTAGAACTCATCAACCCACGCATATATAGATTCGCAACCCGCACTACAACTGACCCGGGGTCAGCATCACAAGCAAACCCTACGCAGATACAGATACTACGGCTCATAAATAAATTTTGTGTTACAAAACAAATAGAGAAATATACTCGTAAGAAATGTCCTCAGCAATGCCTCAGCAATGCCCTCCAATCCAATTCACCTTACCGGAATATATATCTATCTATCAATCTGACGTCATAATTAGCTAAGCGGTGTGCATGATGGCGTCATAATCATTACGTCATAAATGATTCTATTAGGCCCGTATTTTACTCTTACTAGTCCGACACGTCCTACGAATTGTATGTCTCTACTATTTAATAAACATGCTGTTGAATATTTTGAACCTTATTGGGCTGTGGACGCTGTTGCTGCCATAGCGAGTAACAGCGCCCAGTCAAATTAGTTCCACAATATTCAATAGCTTACCTGCATAGGTTTCTGGAAATTAATAGTCAGAGAGTTCAGAGATCGATCGTGGGTGGAGCGTGGATTGAGATGGGCGGGGCATAGCTAGAAGTGGAAATGTCCATTTTGTTTAAAATATTCAAAAGTAGGTTATATTTTGTTTTGGAAACATATACGTTATTTTTTAGTTGCACCGTGTTGGTCATCCACAATATGGATGGATATCTTGCTCCACTAGATAGGTTCGTCACGAACGCTTAATTGATGACGGACTAAGCGTTTTTGAACAAATTGTAGGTCTTTACTGTTTTAACCATATTTTATTGTAACATCTGTACCATGGGATCGGGCACAAGTTCTAGCAACTTATTCTAGCGTGCTTCATGCAGAAGTAGTAGACGGCAGCATATAATTAAACTTATATACACAATTTATATTTATATTTATATACACATACACCAGAATGAGAGAGAGAGAGAGAGAGAGAGAGAAAGAGAGAGAGAGAGAGATATGGAGGGGAGTGAGCGAGGGAGGGAGAGAGGAGGGAGAGAGCTCAAATTTACTACACCGGTCAATAATGCTATCATACTCATCTCAAGTATGGCTGTGTGATGTATAACCACATCAACATCATCATCACATACACAAATACAGAATATTCATAGTGGACGGGTTTTAAGATACATAGATTATACAAAGAAATATACTTTCAATAATGTTAAAACCTTTTTGCTTTTCTTATAATGTTATATACGTTTCTTAGTCATGCTTCATTAATTTCAGTAGAAAATATATTTGTTCCCCGCAAGAAAATCTTTACGGAAATATCTTAAATGTCTTAATTTCAAAAATGGAATCAGATAAATCGCGTCTTTCATTTGCCCATCTTGGACATTAAAAAAAGTAACGATAAGAGGTTTTATTTTTATCTTTACTATTTAATAAACATACCTCTGAATATTTTGAATGTAATTTGACTGGGCGTTGTTGTTGCCATGAGCAGTAAGAGCATCCAGTCAAATTAGTTTCGAAATATTCAACAGCTTACCTGTATAGTTTTCTGGAAATTATAGTCAGGGAGTACACTGATCAATCGATCGCAACACGGACACGGCGTAGGTAGAGCGTAACTAGGGATGAGCAAGCATAGCTAAAACTGGATTCCTCCATTGAAAAGTTTACCTCAGATGGTACCATGCGCAAGAACGACACCACCCGATTACCCACAGTCCCACATTCAGCACCGCAATTTACCGAAACACGACACACAATACAAAGGTAGCAGCCAGCTAAAAATTGACCCAAAAGGACCCGCAACTCAACCATCACGCATATGATGTTCATTATCCATGCCCACTTGCCCAATTACCAACTCCCAGGCACCGTATCGAATATTTTGAAACTAATTTGACGTGGTGCTGTTACTGACTATGGCGCCCAGTCAAATTAGATTCAAACTATTGAATAGAATGTTTATTAAAGAGTAACTATAATTCATGCAGCTGACAGACTTTTAAAAGTTATTGAAGGTCTTAGCTATGTCATGCATTATGCCTTTTGATAGTGACGTCAGCCTGGATGTGGCATAATTCACCATGACTTCATATACTTGACCAACAGATCGGATACATTCATTGCAAAACTGTACACAACTTTTCATAAATGATAGTTTCATATTCCATGTGGGAAAAGTGGAATGGTAGAAGAGGAATTAGAGGGCGGAGACTGCACGCAAGTAACTCAAATACCAATGCTTACTCATTCCTACGGGTGTGATACGACATTTCGCAAAACCACAATTCAATACATTACAATTAATATAAGATGGTAATGCCACGCACGCTCTAGTAGAAAGTAGATCCCTAATTCAAATGGCAATCAATGCAACTAAATCAAATAACAAATACTAACCATATTGCTGAAATATCTGTAAATCTGCAATGCCTGCCCATTAAAACATAGTATATGGTCTCTGCTAACATGATAATTGAACATGGCTGGGCAAATGGAGTTGATTTCCGCTAAAAACCGATCACTGGTAACGTTGAGGCCTAATGAGTGCCCTGCACACTGGGCCTGGGGCACAGGGTCGATGGAAACATGAAATGATATCACAGGAAATCTTCTAGTATGCCCATCTACCTTTTCTCAGGAAAGGGATTTCCTGTCTGCCAAAAACGAAAAATTGTATCTCTGAAGATCGAGCTATGCCCTTCGCCCTGTGTATATTGTCATGGAGTTAGACTTACTTCAAAGGATGCCACTTCAAAGGACGTGTAACTTCTAACATGTCCATTGACATTTTCTGATGAAAGTGAGTTAATTTTTGCCAAAAAATTAAACAGTCAAAGCCGATGCCAAATGGTGCCCTTCCCTGTGGGTATGTGATCCAGGGGTGATGCCAGCATTAGAGGGTGTCACAGCGTATCTTCTAAATTCCCATTGGACGTCTCTGAAGAAAGTCATTTTTGTTTTCAACTTCTCTGACGAAGACGAGTTAATTTTTACGAAAAAAGAAAATTGGTAGATTTTGAGTCCCAAGTCATACCCTTCCACATGGGCATGGGCCCAACAGTTTTATTAACACATTCAGGACTCTATTAATAACAGCCTGCCCAAGTGAGTTAGTGATCTGATCAAAACTCTAGATGTAGCCACACTTCAAATACCAATGCTGCAAATCCACGAACCAGACGATAAGAAATATCACACGATTCCAGACTGGGTAGCAGAAGTTGATCAAGTATGGAGTTGATTGGAGAAAGGGGAATTCATGTCTTCCAAAAACGATAATTGGTAATTTTCGGGCCAATGATTTCCATTTTCTATGGGTATGTGATCCAGCGGTGATGTTAACATTATAGGATGTCACATGATATCTTCTAACATGTCCATTAAACTTCTCTAATAAAAAGGAAGTAATTTCTGCCAATGAAAAAAAGAAAACTAGTAACTTTAAGGCCCATAAGGAGGGCATATGCTATCTTCTCACATAGTTATTGACGCTCTTCGATGGAATTGGCGTCATTTCTGCCAAGAAAAACGGAAATCGGCGACGGTAATGACCAAGGGGTGCCCTTCCGCATGGACATGTGGCCCAGGGGTGATGGAAATATGAAAGATTGCCACAGGGTATCGTCTAATATGTTAATTGATCTTCTCTCATGATGCGGAGTTCATTTCTGCCAAAAACGAAAACTGGTGACCTTGAATCCCAAGAGAGCCTATGCCCTTCCGTCTGTGTATATGATCCTGAGGTCACATAAACATCAGAGTATGACACAGGGTATCTTATTATATGTGCATTGGACCTTTCTGATGAATGCGATTTCTTTGTTTTCGAATTGAAATCTGGTAATTTTGAGGCCCAACACGCACCTTTCCTCTTAGGCATGATCCCGTCAGTTCAAGCAGACCCTTCAGGATGCCACTGATAACATCATGACCAAGTATGGTATTGATCCTAACAAAACTCTAAGTGCAGTCGCACTTCAAAGATCAATACTGAAGACCCCCATACATTTCCTGTCGGTAGCTCAAAAACTCTTAAACAGACCCAAAAGAAAAACAATAGCACACGATTCCAGACTATGTACCAGAGGTTGACCAAGTTTGGAGTTGATCGGCTGAAAACTGTAGGCGGAGATGCGGTGCCAGTTTTTTAACCGAGAATAAGAAAGAAGAAAGAAAAAGAAGAAAGATCCTGAGTGATTGTAATAATCTGCGATTGCATAGCAGATCGATTATTCCTCACATATGTGTGTTACTTCCGAAGTCATACGCGTGTGTCTTGTAATGGACACGGTAGTGTAGTATGTTGCTTCAAAACGTCATACGTCTGTGTTTAAGGTGTAATCCTTTGTCATTGACCAACAACTTTGTGGTTTTTAAAGTTACCAATCGCTTAGTCTCTTACAGAGCAGTAATGATAAATTTATTACGATGAAAGAAATATTGTGTTGAATATTTTGTAACTAATTGGACTGAGAGCAGTTTCTGGGCTTGGTACTATCATACGGTGGCAACATCGCGGCGTTAAGTTAGTTTCAACATATTTAACAGTTCCTGTATCGATGTTTTGAAACGGAGACACTGCAATTCCAAAGGTTACACGGTTAACAAACAGGTGTGTCTGGAAGTACCTCACGCTCATCAACATATAGTATGATAAAACGGAATTCTTTGAATTTTGAAATAAAAACATGACTACACGTGGACTAAAATAGACCAGAAACCCACATGGAGACGGTACAACGAAATCATTGACCCATCCCTCCGAAAATCGGCAACTTAATGGTAACACTCGAACTCATGTAATTTAGCTTTTTCTATTTTCGATCCCAATTTCTATCAATTTTTCCTTCATGGTGTTAAATATTAAATGCACAGCCTATTTGCCAAATGTGTTAATCAAGACGATCGTGTTGGATCTGCAAAAGAAGGCAAAACGATTTTCATCAAATTGTTTGAACAAATAGCCAGCATGAAAGTTTAACCCCTTCAGTGCTAAGTTCCCAGAACGTTACTTTCAAGGTAAGCCGCTGAATATTTGGAAGCTAATTTGATAGCAACAGTCAAATTAAGTGCAAAATATGCAGCATAATCGTTCTTGCGTTGTAGATGATTTTTCGTATTTGGCTGTATGGGTTCAACGTGTTAAAAGTGGCCATTAAGCATTTAAGCATCGCATGTATTCAGACAATGTCAATGTTCTCATAGAAAATTACTTCTGCAGAATTTTGTAGATTATTTTTTTTATTTAACCGAGTTATCGAGCCGGTTATACCAATGGTAAATTAAAACAAATATTGTCTTCTCCTGTGTCCGCAAATGGGCATTCCTTAAGACCACTGAAGAAGCCGTTTTAGCCGACTTGAGTTTTAACCCTTTAAACTAAACCTACCAAAACCAGCCTCAGCTATTGTCTGGAGGAATGTCCATTTTGAGGCCAAGAGAAGACCATTTTTTTGAAAATCTACCACTGGAATGACTGACTCGATTACCAAAGCCAGGTAAATTTCCAGAAATACTTTTCTCGTCACCTGCAAATGGCCATTCAATAAGGAAATATTCAGATTTTAAAGAGGTTACATGCGCTATTTGTGCGCAATTGGATGTTTCTAAGGTCGCAAATTTGGTGTTACGGCTGTAATAAGGGTTTACTTACATTTCTAACATACATCAAAAGCCTTGGGAAGTTTTGACGGATATGGAAAACCTATATAACAGACACGTAAATTAGCTTGCGTGCGTCGAACCACACGTACGTAAGTATGTATTGAACCTTTACGTTTAAAACCTTGCGACATAAAAGCACGCGTGGGTGCCTCAGTAACGTCACGCGTACATATCGGGCATTAGTCTATATAGATTAATTCGTGCGTCAGTATGTGCATGTATGATGTATTGAGTGTTAGTTTCAAAATGTCATATGTAAATCAATATTTGATGATCCCTAGTTGACATCGATAGTTACTAGAGACATGGTGAGTCGTATGAGAGTGATCGGATCCGATCTGCCACTCAAATATATAACGCCATAATCAACTAGTTACATGGTAACTGCCGCCATAATCATATATTCTCTTGTTAGCTGACTTCATGATCAAAATAATGTAGGTCAGGCAGAAAATCAGCAAAGCTTCGCCACGAAGCTTTCTGAAGGGTGGAGTCCAGCCTACCCATCAATCATATGACGTCAACATCAAATACTTGACGCATAGGATGACGTCAAATCAGCTACGTCATGAATGCCATAGCTAGTTTCGTCATGAACGCTTACTTGATGACGGACTAAATGTCGTCGTACGAATTGTATGTCTTACCTACTTCATAAACCTACTTAGAATACCCCAAACTAATTTGACTGGGAGCTGTTGCCATAGGCAACAACACCACCCAGTCATATTAGTTGCAACCAACTTAACAGCTTACCTCCAGTCTTATGAAATTTGAGATTCAAAGAGTGCATGGATCGATCGATCCCAAAACGGGAACAGCGTGAGTGGAGCTTAACTAGAGATGGTCGGGGCATAGCTCAAACGGGATTCATCCATTGTTTTTTCACGAATCTGTCATTTAATAAGGATTCTGTTGAATATGTTAAAGCTATTTTGAATGGGGGGCTGTTGCCGCTATAGGCAGCAACACGCAATGCCAAATTAGTTTCGAAATATTCAACAGCTTACCCGTATACTTACTTTGAAGCAAGGAATCTAGGAATCTAGAGACCAAAATGTTAAAATCAATTTAATGCTAGTTGGAATGGAGGAATCCGGTTTTAGCTATTGCCCGCCCATATTTAGCTAGGCTCCACCCAAACCTGGCCCGTGTTGATATCGATTGATCCCTGAACTTTGCGACTATAAATTTCCAGAAAACTATACTGGTAAGGTGTTGAATATTTTGAAACTAATTTGATTATGGCAGCAACAGCGCCCATTTAAATTAGTTTCAAAATATTGACAACACCGTGTTTATCAAATAGTAAAGACATACAATTCGTAGTTTCGCATACCAACGCTTAGTCCGTCATCAATTAAGCGTTCATGTCAAACTTATAAGCATCATTCATGACGTAATTGATTATGCCGTCATCTTGCACATCCCATAGTTGATTATGACGTCATATGATTGATGGATAAACTGGAATCCTTGAGCGGTGAGTAGTTCGAAAATTGATCCCGTGTTAAATATTAAAGCATTATGATATTTCCGTGGCAATAAAAGATTTGAACGTAGTCTATCATAGTATTTTCAGATTTTAACAGCGAGTCGTTGAATAGACGGCACCGAACCTGATTTAAGCTTTGCTCCATCGCGTTTGATAATCAACACGACCATATGAAGAAGCAACTGTGTCCATGAAAATTTAATCTGCATATGGACATTTTCTATCAGAAAATTTAAATTTTCTTGAACAAATTGGTTGGTTACATGGTTAAAGAGACGAATATTTAAGTTCACTGGAGAAACATGCGTCTGTTGAGGATATTTCCAGCTAAGCTCCGCCTACATTTTCAAGCCTGTTGGAATCGATTTTAAACTTAAAGATCGAAATGTCCAGAGTCTAAATTTCAAGACGGTAACGATACAGATAAGCTGTTGATTATTGTGAAACTAAATTTGATTAGGGGTCGTTGCTGCAAATGGCAACAAAAGCTCCCAGTAAAATTAGTTTCAAAAGAGTCAACAGTATGTTTCCTAAATTGCAAACTCATCACATGCATGCAACTCGTACACAGCATGGCAGGCGTTTTCTAGTTTCGTCACGGATCTGTGCGTCATTTTGATTGTGACGTCAGCTAACCCGTTACGTATTTGGTTCTGGCGTTGGTTACTTGACCACATATCGGTTCCCCTGCCTATGGAAACAACGGCTCCCAATCCAATTAGTTAAAAAAAATTCAACCGCTTTCATCCACAGCTCTCTTGAAATTGAGAAACTTAAGTTTCACGGTTTAAGGGGGGGTAGATAACTACATATGGATGCGAAACTTAGTACGCTATAGATTTATGCACGAATTAAATGCGGACTAGGGGCATGATCATTACCTGTTGATCCGTCTGACCGCTGCATGCCGCCAGACAATACTTCCGATGAGCAATAGCACTGGATCTGCTGAATATTTTGAAAACAATTTGACTGAAAGTTGTTGGTGGCTAAGCCACCAACAACTTTCAGTCAAATTGTTTTCAAAATATTCAGCAGATCCAGAGTTAAACTCCGTGGAAAATGTAACTGTGTGAAATTCAGCTGACAGGCAGTTAAGATAAACGGAATTCCTCATCAATTGTTCAATACGATATCGTTTTGTGGATAATATTCGACTCACAAACATCATACGAACAATTACTGGTGTTATTTTACGTCTTTTCGGTTTAGTCAGACAAAGGATCATCGTGATTATTTTCTTAATGAACATGGACAAAAATTACGAGTGCTAAGGAAGGTTGATAATTCAATAATATAAACTACCTTAAGAATGTGATAAAAGAGGGGGATGTCTTTTACGCGATTTTTGGTGAGGCTTCAACGCAAAAAATAAACACGCGATGCCAATCTCATTTCCATATGCACACATTGTATGACTCGCGATTGATTGCATACAGACGTATTCCCCGTGCCACACGTGGGCTTGCACTTGTGTCATTGACTGGTGGTAGGTTTGCAAATGTTGCGGTAATAAGATGTTGGAGTCTTGGATAGTAAATGTACATTGATCTGTCTACACACGCCCCTGTTGAATTGTGCTATTTGCTCTCAGTTACGTGTAATGTAATTGCTTCTCGCTCATTAGCAAACTCACTACAGCAGAAATGAATGTTGTGTGTGTGTACGTGCGTGTGTGCGTGCGTGCGTGCGTGGATGCGTGCGTGCGTGCGTGCGTGCGTGCGTGCGTGCGTGCGTGCGTGCGTGCGTGCGTGCGTGCGTGCGTGCGTGCGTGCGTGCGTGCGTGCGTGCGTGCGTGCGTGCGTGCGTGCGTGCGTGCGTGCGTGCGTGCGTGCGTGCGTGCGTGCGTGCGTGCGTGCGTGCGTGCGTGCGTGCGTGCGTGCGTGCGTGTGTGCGTGCGTGTGTGCGCGCGTGCGTGCGTGCGTGTGTGCGCGCGTGCGTGCGTGCGTGTGTGCGCGCGTGCGTGCGTGTGCAAATACGCGTCCTTGAATGTGGAGTCGTATCAGGATTAACCCACGCTCTCGTTTCTGGAGGAGCGTAGCCGTACATCCACCAAATGCGTACGTCACTATTCTCGTTAGCATTCATGCTGCACATATTTGTGCATTCACCTATATAATAAGGATAATAGATGCAAGAGCATTTTCATGCGATTAAGCCAGTACACCTGCGCACATAAGCAATGCCTTCGATCAGCAGTTGCAAGCTATGTGAGAGAGCGTTTGCCCGTGATATCGCGCATGTGTGCTTTCTGCGAGCCCGCGTGCGAACATATCCACATTTTATTTTCATTAAAGATTATTTATCCATACATATGGACACAACTGCGTCACTTCCATAGGAAACGATGCCAATTTGAGGCGAGACTAGCAACTTAATGGAGGCAAGAAACATAGATCAAAGAACAGAGACAGGAGAACATAATTAATATGGTTTTAAAAGCTTCTCTGAGCTAGGAAAAAGGTAAAACTGCGCCAACAGCTCTCTTTCCATATTTGGCATTTTAATTGGATGTGTATTTGGAGGCACAACCTAGGACGTTGTCTACCATATGTTTACGATCACGTGTGTCGATGGATAGGGGGCATGGGTGGTGTGGTGTCAGGTACTGTATTCCAAACCTTTATTCCGGACGATTGTTGGCTAGCTCGTTGCTTGTGATCCACAGCCGACAATGTAACCATCAATACTCCAGAATAAAGAGCTGCATTCAGCAGAGAATATATCTCGTTCGAAGAGAAATGAACAATGCATAGACAACTAGAACATTTTAGAAAGTCTCACTATATTTAGGTAACAAAGAAATTCCAGGATATAGAAAAGCTACTGTGGTAATATGATCCAGATATTTTTATCTGAATGAATGTGAACTAGAGAAGAATTGAAGAGAGCGGGTCGACTCATCTCGTTGCCTCAGTGTTTGTCATGTCATCTACACCCTGACATCTGAGTGTCCCAAGTCAAGGTCTCAGTGTCCCAAACTGAAAATCTTGTATTCCAATACAATTTTTCTCAATTAGAATGGGACATGGAGTCACAGCTATGGATTATTGGGCTCTCATGCTAGATGTTGTGGGTATTTCTGTGCTAACCCCTATAACACAAATTAATGTTTAATAATCATACACGATTTTCAGGTGTCCAATGGGACCAACTTACACTACTTTGGGGGTCCCAGGTTACATTTTGGGGGTATATACCATCAAAAGGAGCCTTATTGGGCCCACTGCATTGATGGCACTATTGCTCGAGTTTCTGTGAAAGAAAAGAAGAAGAAATAGAAGAACATGTTGTCATTTGCATGGCTGCTGCAACATAATGTAATTTACACGTAATGCTGAAGCCAATCCATAGAGTTAGCTATGTCACTATGGCCGCGTTCGCACTAGAGAGTCAATCAGGAATACCGCCATACTAATGTATGGCGTTATTCCTGTTTAAGTCTCTAGTGAGATCACGGCCCAAATCACCTTTCCGCCATCGGATTACCATGATAGTGTTTGACCGCAAAACCTTAGATATATAAGTCATGTTTAAGTGCTGTCTTTGAGGATTTGTACAACTACCGGGGTTTTTTTCAGATTTAGATATTTCTGTGTGTAGTTGCCAACATGAGGCGCCCTAAACCCCATTAGTCGATAGCAGGTTGAACATTGAACATACAATTTCGTAAGAAATTACTCTTATCCCATTGAGCAATGACTGCGGAAGAGAGTGGGTAGCGAGGAAGACTCCGGTATATTGAGGTGAGGGAGAAAGTGTGATGGCTGAAAGGATGGTGGAGTGGCGGAGAGAGGGATGGAGGAAGTAATGCAAGGAGGGAGACAGAGGTGGAGGCTGAAAACGCCCATTGCGACATGGTAATTATTAGATTCGATGTCAAATATGTGGGCTAAGCAGATGAAGAAGAAGAAAAATCAAACGGACAATGAAGGCGCTCAATGACAGCAGAAAAGCTGTTTTGCGGCTACTTTTTCTAAATGCTTAAATAAATAGAGACACGTTTACAAAAGAAGATGAAGAAGAAGATGAAGTAGTGAAACAAGGGGAGTAAATCTGTGGCATTCCTTTGCAGAACCCAGTATCGTGGCCAGATGTACATTCTGAGTGTTAATGCATAAGAGACGAAGTTGACATAAATTCAAAAATGGTGATTAAGGCGAAAATATTTGAACACAATAGTTCTTATTTTCCCCCAGCTGTGCCATATCGTGTACTGTATATTAGAGGGATCCGATCTGTCACTCAATTAGTTGACGTCATATTCAGAAGAGGGGTTCATTTTTAGCCATACCCACCCATTTCCAGTTACTCTCCGTCCCCGCGTTGTGCGTGTTGGGATCGATCGAACCTTGAAGAAATCCCAGAATCATAATATCAAGGTAAGTATGCAGGTAAGATGCTGAATATTCTGAAAACTAATTTGACTGGGCGCTTTTGCTTCCTATGGCAACAAAGGCATCCAGTCAAATTAGTTTCAAAACTGTCAATAGAATGTTTATTAATTATGGCAAATCCATTAAGGAAATACTATTCGTTCACTTGACGGACTTTTCCAGCTTCATGACCGAGTATTTCTGTCAATTATGATTGTGACGTCAGCCTATATGCAACGTAATTTATTATGGAGTCATATAGAGGCTTAAGTAATCGGCAGACGTAAACTCGTAAAATTGCTCTATAAGCGCTCAGAGCAATTTTTTATAAGCGCTATATAAATGAGCCATACAATAAATAATAATAATAATAATAATAATAATAATAATAATAATATTAAAAATAATAATAATAATAATAATAATAATAATAATAATAATAATAATAATTCATCAATTACGCCAAAGGTTAGCCGACGTCACACTCATAGTGACATATACCGCTCAGGAAAATATATAAATAAATGATTGAGCCATATATAGAGACAACCCTTTTGTGGAACGGTAGATGGATCCGATGTATCACTTAAGTATATTACATCATAATTAAACTCGGCACATGATAGCTGGCCTTAAAATCGAAATGACGTAGTTCCGTGACGAAAAATCGAAAATTCGGTTGTATGTCTTTTGGTGAATCTATATTCCAAATTACATTATGTTGAATATTTTAAAAATAATTGGATAGGCAGCATAACCAGCAAATTAGTTTCAAAATATCCAAGAGCTTACCTGTACAATTACCGTGAATTTGGGATTCTGTGCGGACAGGGTTCAAAGGATATAAATGGATTCAACCCACATACGGAGTGGGCGGAGCTTAGAGATAAATGGGTGTTTCATAGCGAGAAATATATCCCTCTATTTTATCTTTGTATGCCCAAAGCGATCATAAAGTTATTAAAGAGAGATGAGCTGCGTTCTTTGCGTACTATGTTAATATATTAATATCTGTATCTGATCGGTCAGTCAAGTTTTCAAAGCCACAGCCACAACTTTATTTGTAACAGGACTAGCTGTACATTGCCTAAATCTTGCTTGTCACTTGAAAAACCTCAAAACACGTCTTTGGGCGGATAGTA
The DNA here is from genome assembly GCA_034401795.1 of Chaetoderma sp. LZ-2023a. Taxonomy (NCBI): domain Eukaryota; kingdom Metazoa; phylum Mollusca; class Caudofoveata; order Chaetodermatida; family Chaetodermatidae; genus Chaetoderma; species Chaetoderma sp. LZ-2023a. The sequence continues at coordinate 64,555,172 of CM067363.1, read as the reverse complement.
ACGAGCAGATACATATTTTATGTGAAGTTTATCATGCTTCACAATAAAAACAAAATCGACTAACCTTGAACCCTGTGTTTTGACACATTTACCTCATTGCTATATTTATAATTTCACTTAGTGGGTAACCTACACATCAACGTTAATCCATTCGGATATGGTTGCCACGACAACGCGTATAAGTGTAATAATATTAGTATGCACCGCCGTAGCTGAAAAAAGGAAATGAAAATTGCAGAGAGAATCAATACTTACTAAATGGAACGTCTAATGAATTGCCCTATTTAGGCACGCGCGACATGTAGATATCTAAACTGTAAACCGATCACATTATCAGTTATTTGTTTTTTACGTAGCATGCTTCCACTGAGAGCTTTCGACTGTTCACTTTATATCTCATGTCGGAAAAGGCGGTTTGTTTGTTTGTGTGTTTGTTTGTTTTTCTATCTGTCTGCCTGTTTGTCCATCTGTGTGTCTATCTGCGCATTATCTTTGGAGTCCAAGAAGGTAGAATCGTCAAATTTGGCAGATCTATTCATATTGTAGATGGCCAGGCAAAATTTAGATTGAGCTCAAGTTGCGCGTGTTAAGAGTGCAGTCTCGACAATGCAGTTTCTTCATTCATGGTCCAACACATCTTACTAACATACGCCCACTCACATCGCCCAGCTGTGCGTGGCCGTACGTGCAGATCTTTGGTCTCTTTCTACGTGAACTAATATTACGATAGTGGGCTGCCCTCCGCCAATCAGGTTTCATTTATTTCCACAGCTCATTTATATTTACGAAGCTTCGTTAATTTAGCGCATATATTAGGTGAGGCGATTGGCCGTGGTGTTAGTGTGGTCGGCTGGTAATCAGATGGCTTAAGAGCAATCGGTGGAAACAGGTAATCGCCTTCACTCCTCTGTGCCTCTCTTCTCCTCCCAGTATAAATGGGTACCAGTGTAAAAACTGGGGAAGTTACCGATAATAGACTGAAATTAAAAAACCCAACCTAGATATGGCGGGAATGAGACCTGGAATCAGGGACTCGATAGACGCCAATCAAACCAATAACTTCTTCTAGCGCAGATATCAAAAGCCAGCGAGAGCGGTACTGGATACGCTTTCAGTACTGAATACGGGAGCAGAGCGGGAGGGCGAGACCGTACAATATGACGATGGGCCCATCAACGGCATCGGTTTAGCAGTAATAATTAAGACACGGACATTTAAAAAAATCGCAAGAGTGATGGAATCATCAATTATCAACCCCATAATTATCATACGAATGGTCACGCCACTGCCTTCGGTGATGAAATGGCCACTGACCTCGCAAGGTATACAGTGAATCTTTTAACAAATTCGCACTAATGCAGGATAAATATTTTTGATTAAAATAATGATTCATCCGAAGAGATGAAGAAATATGTTCAGTAAAGTATGACATCATACATGTGTAATATAACCTGATTTCTTGTGTTTTGCTTTTCTTGCGACAGAATGGGCCATTCCATGTATAGCTATTCCCTGCCCATCTCTAACTAAGCTCCACCCGCACCTCGCCCGTGTTGAGATCAATCGATTGCGGCACTCTCTGAATCTCAATTTCCAGAAGACTCTACAGGTTAGCTGTTGAATATTTTGAAGCTAATTTGCCTTGGTACTGTCAACAGTTAAATCAGTTTCAAACTATTCAACAGCATGTTTATTAAATAACAAAGACATACAATTCGCACACCTTGTTGGACTATTAAGCGTTTATGACAGAGTAAATTGAGTCATTCGTGCTGTAATTGATTATTACGTCATCCTACACGTACGTAGTTGGTTATGACGTCATCCTACACGTACGTAGTTGGTCATGACGTCATATGATGCGTTGTTTTCTATTTAGCAATCCTTGGCACTTACAGAACAGAAATCACCAATGCTTTCTAATGTAAGGAGTATTCTGTCGAATGGTTTGAAACTAATTTCACTGGGAGCTGTTGCTAACAGGTTCATGTCAACATATTTTCAAAGTATTCAACAACTTTCCATAGGGGTAGTGGAATCCTCCGCTTTTGGAACTGGTGTGAGTGTGTGTGTGTGCGTGCGTGCGTGCGTGCGTGCGTGCGTGCGTGCGTGCGTGCGTGCGTGCGTGCGTGTGCGTGTGCGTGTGCGTGTGCGCGTGCTTGTGTGCGTGCGTGCGTGTGTGCGTGCGTGCTTGCTTGCGTGCGTGCGTGCGTGCGTGCGAGCGTGCGAGCGTGCGTCCGTGTGTGCGTGCGTGTGCAAAGATATGAGTTCTAGATCTTGAATGTGCACTCAGGTTGAAACATCATGGCGCTGCATGCCATAATGCTAACCTGAGTGGTGTGGTGGGTGGGCTAAGAGTTGCAATAAAAGTCCACAGCTCAAAATTGTAGAAGAAGATACTTGGTCGGAAGCATTTCGAATGACAACCTTTGAGAACAATACACACATGTTTGGAAAAACATACCTATTATGTTTTTATTGTTCGCGTTACTAATGAGGAGTATTCTTTTCGTCTTGGTGTCAGTCTCAGTGTCGCTGTATCGTGCGAGCAGGCTCTATCACGTACATGTCTTCCTGCGTTGATTCACAGTATCGTCATGATCAAAAGGTGATGGCGATTCCGGTGGATAAGGGATCATAAAATATTCAATCTTTAATACGCTGATTGATTATATGATGCTGAACATGTGTGGGACCGTCCCTTTGATCATATTGGCGGTGTTTTGCCCAGTAAAGGCCCATGTTATATCATGATATCATCATAACACGATGGTGAGATGGCGAAGTATGTATTGCTTTTTACTGTATTACTTCCATTTGACTAGAGGAATGCTCCCAATGCGGTATTTGTTGCTCTTACTCTAGATAAGTCTTGCGGAGATTGAACGCTCGGGCCAGTTAAAAGATGAAGAGGATGACGGATAGGCGTAATTCCGAGTGTTTTCATAATCTTTTCCTCGACTATACAACCAGCACTTAATCTGGGAAACACAGTGCTGGTGATGATGCGAGTGTGTAGACGGGTGGAGGGTCTCCTCCCAGAGGAGCAATTTCTCAAGGGCTTTGAACATCTTGTTCCTGTCTACGGCATCAACAGCTTTGCTCATCTCGTGCACTAGAACGTAGATTGTGCAGTCACTTGAAAGTATTGCCCTCTCAGCCAAGAGTTGGCTACACGCCAAAGATTTGTTCTGCGGCGGTTTCCGGCACATTAATACATGGTTTGGTCTCTTGCAATCCCACGGTCTTCTTATCAGACATAGTGAGACCTGATAGAAACACATTTAACCAAACATTTTCTTATGGGTCTCTCTGCATTCCTGGAATCAGCCAGCGGTGTGAGCCTGGAATCAGCCAGCGGTGTGAGCCTGGAATCAGCCAGCGGTGTGAGCCTGGAATCAGCCAGCGGTGTGAGCCTGGAATCAGCCAGCGGTGTGAGCCTGGAATCAGCCAGCGGTGTGAGCCTGGAATCAGCCAGCGGTGTGAGCCTGGAATCAGCCAGCGGTGTGAGCCTGGAATCAGCCAGCGGTGTGAGCACACAGATTTGTAGTTCAGTTGGATTTTCTATGTACATATTTGATTTGCAATGCATGAACATTTTCTATTACACAAGTTTCCCTATTATTCATGTTCTTGTTTACTTTCCTGTATTCCATCGCCAGTGAAGGGAATGGTCATACATGTTAGTGGATAGATACTATGGTCGGACTGGGCATATCAATAGGTGCGAGAATCATTTTGAAATGGGCTAAATTGCTAAAATGTCACCTATCATTGCCTACAGTCGAGCCAAATACATGCACAGAGCGCGGCTTAACTAGAAATGAACCCCTCTATTAATACCATTTGATTGATTGATATAGCATATGTGCATGACATAAAGTTGTTGCTGACACAGTCAGATTATTATCGGAATAGTTAGCAAACATCAAGCTAGGCCTATATCAGATACCATCTTTCATACGTGAACAGAATTGGCCTATCCATGTTTAGCTATACCCCGCCCATATCTAGCTAAGCTCCACCCACACTTCGCCGTGTTGGGATGAATGCCCTAACAATCAATTTCCTGAAAACTATACAGGTAAGCTGTTGAATATTTTGTAACTAATTTGCCTTTGGCAGCAACGGCGCCCAGTACAAATTAGTTTCAAAATATTCAACAGAGTATTTATTAAATAGTAGACATACAATTCGTACAATAACGCAAAGTCCATCTTCAAATATGCATTCGTGACGTACTTATCGACGTCATACATGACGTCTTTCATTATGATGTTATTCTAGACGTCGCGTAGTTGATTATGACGCCATAGGATAGATTGATAACGGTCTAATGAATGAGCTAAACGAATAGCATATAATGAATTTTAATATAATATGGGATGAAAGGAATACATAAAATTTCGACGGAAAAAATTACCCTCTAGGTATAGAATACCGTGAGAAATCCATGGTCTGTTGTGTATGGTGCACTAATGCGTTGAGATTTGAACTTCAAGTTGCCAGCGTTACCACTGCTACAAGAACCGGAGTGAACTCTTGCCGAGTGCGCGCATGCGTGCGTGCGTGTGTGCGTATGTGCAAATGTGTGCAGAAGTGCGCGCGTGAGTGTGTGCGTGTGTGTATGTGCGTTCGTTGGTTCGTGCGCGCGTGTGTGCATACGTGGGTATGTGCGTATGTGCGTGTGTGCGTGCATGTGTGCGTGCGCGCGAGCATGTATGCGTGTGTGCGTCCGTGCGTGCAAGTTCACGTGAGTGTGCGCATGGTGCATGCGTTCATGTGTGTTGTGTGTGTGTGTGTGTGTGTGTGTGTGTGTGTGTGTGTGTGTGTGTGTGTGTGTGTGGTCTGTGTGTGTGTGTGTGTGTGTGTGTGTGTGTGTGTGTGTGTGTGTGTGTGTGTGTGTGTGTGTGTGTGTGTGTGTGTGTGTGGGTGTGGGTGTGGGTGTGTTGTCCCGATCGAGGAGAGCCGTAACCAGGGGAGGTAAATCTAGCATTTCGTGGATAATTAGCGTATTGGCTAAACAACTGACACTGCCCAGTGTTTGGAGGAAATTAAAGTGCAATTAGTGTCCCAATGATCGCGCCAGTCATTGTAGTGCTAAATTGTCCAAAATTGTCTTCTTGGTAGGCAAATGGGCATATTCTATTTTTTTTAAACATTGACAGGTTATGCCAGGAGCATGTTTGCAATCAACCAGTTATAACAACTTCTTAAAAGCGTAAAAATATGTTAGTTGAATAAATGTTGAAAGTAATTTCTCTGAAAGCTGTTGCTGCCTATTGCAACTTCTGCTTCCAGTCAAATTCCAGTTTCAAAATATTCAACAGGCAGTAAATATGGGTCAATAGGCAGTAAATTTGGGGTCAATTAGTTAACTCTTTCAAGGACAGAAAAGCAGAAAGCTTAAAATTTACCCTGCATATTGTGTGAAACTAATTTGTTTGGAAGCTACTGCAACATAATTCCAGGCAAATTTAATTCAGAATATTAAGCATTCTGCATAGTTATTTTAAAATTGGGAGTAAACATTGTAAATGATTAATAACGCTGGATTTCAATAGTGTGAAAGCACTAAATTACAAATATGTCTATCAAGCATTTGCCATTTTTTACTAGCTGTCACCTACTGTCAAACTACGAAGTAAGCCGCTAAGCGATTGCCTATAAATGACCGACACGACAATCAGCGACATCGTTTCATTTTGGTTTGCAAATCCCATTTTACAATTGATGCAAGCAAATACTGACGTTAATTGTCGAGCTTGATTCTGATATATTAGAATTAAGTACCGTGCCTTTTGTTTTGAAATGCATGACACATTACTTTAAAATTATACAGACTATATGTTCTAAGCTTGTGTCTTCCAAATTTAAATGTGGAAGATATCCATCAAGTGCCGATGTTATGAAGCCATCTGTCAGTTAGCCCCTTTTTATGCGGATGCTTCTGTGGATCCGGTATCTGAAAATGTTCCGTACCCTTTCCATGACCGTTTCTATTACCGCAAGCCCACGCCTGACATGCGGACACGCTGCGATTTAACCATCTCATACCAGCACTGACATCTGCAATCGTCAAGTTGAGGAAGCAGGTCAAGAGAGGACTATTTTTGAGAATTTACAACTAAAAGAAATTGTCTCAGTAAGCGAACCAGCCATTCCAGTGGTCAATTTTCAAAAATAGTCTTCGCTTGGCCTGCAATTGGACATACAATAAGGAAATATTCTGATTTTCCTGACAGAATTTGGTCATTAAATGGTTAATTAATATTCGGCCTTCATAACGCGAAGTAAACAGGTACTTCTAAAGCACTGGCGATATTTTGCTGGTGTGTCGTTGACGTCATAATCTCGCGATTTCTCGCTCTCGTTGCGAGAAAATGGATGCGCCCGAGGAGTCACGTTTTCGACCGTTTTGGGCATATTCATTTTATTATTTCTCGGCAATGGAGCGGTGTATTTTTAATTTTTTTGCAGCAACTATTTCTGATTATATTATATTTTTAATTGACTTATTCTCGACTTTCACTGGAATTTCCCTTTAAGTCCTACACTCCCAACTTCAAATTCTGTCCAAATCAAAGATATTTCTGCCACTTTAGTAAATTCGTTATAGAGACCTAGCAGATGATGTTTACATTGCAGTACAGGATGATGGGACACATTTATGGAGAATCGTGCTCTGCCGCTAAACTGTTTGCATGTTGTTGGTTTCCCGACAACAATCATATACTATCGATTCAGATAATAGGCTACAACATCCCTGATAATGCCAGTTACTGGCCTTGTTCTGCGCCAATACCGGACCATATTGGACTGGTATTGGCCCAGTACCGGCCCAGTAACGGGCGCTACAAGGGGTGCAACAGATAAACAATGCATCCTACTTTATTATTATATCGCTCCATTAAAGAAGAATGTTCACATGTTATGGCCATACCAAGTTTTTCGTTTTGCAAACCTTCTTAACTTAATTTTTCCATATCTTGAAAAAATGCTGGAATTCTAAAACCCATGACAGCCGATCCAACACGTATGATTATACATGTATGATTCGTCAAAATCGGACGATGTTTGGTCATGTGTCATACCTTTCGACAAGTCGAATAATACACACAAAAAAGTCGGACAATCTTCAACTTTCGTACGACGGCATCAAACGTGTTTGATGAAACAGCCAATCATATACCGGAATTTCAGTCACGTGTTTGTGTTGATGTCCGTGGTTGGTAGCCTCCTCCACCAATGACCGATGCTGTATGATCGTGTATGATGCACATGAATAACATACAAAGCATTATCATGCATATATATTCATACATGCTGGATCATCTGTCACTGACTTTAGGTATTATTTTCAGTATGCTTTCTATTGAGCAATTTTTGGCAAGCAAGTCCTCATCACGTGGAATTCCTCAGCATTTTCTGTAATCACCATTCGTTCTCTGCAGATGTGTTAACCCTGTAATGGTCATTGGAAAAGCCCATTTGAAGGCCCAATCGTTAATTGCCCAGCCATTCCACTGATAAATTCTAAAAAATAGTCTTTGTTGCGAAAGGTGAACTACCCCGACCACCACCTCCCGAACGTTAAAACTTAAAATACACATGTACGCACCCATATGCGCACGCACACACATTTAATTATGTTATGTTTATTATTATATGAGTTCTAATCTATGTTTATTATTATATCGTTACAGATCCCACCTTTTGTTTTATGTAAATAAAAGTCTCACATCACTTGTCATAGTCGTAATTTTATTTACATAGAAATGGAGCGATTACTGAGACCAGAGAAGCTGGACACTGATCCGAGCTCGAGTTTAGCAAACAAGAATTGGCTCCACTAGCATCGGACTTTCATAAACTTTCTTTCTGTCTTACCTACCGAGAATCTGAACAAGCTATACATATTAACAAACCATGCTAGCGCTCGGATATATGAGTGCATCGATCATTGTACTTCTTATGATAAAGCGATCGCTATTCTGGAGGCCCTGTATGTAACACCTACCAATGAAGTTTTTGCCCGTTATGGGCTTGCCACTCGATACCAGCAGAGTGGAGAAATGCTCCACGAGTTCTTCCAAGCACTCAAAACACTGTCAAAAGACTGCAACTATCAGAATGTTACGGCGGTAGTATACCTAGATGAAGCGGTACGTGATGCTTTCATTACTGGACTCCAGTCAAACGCAATACCGCAGCTCCGAAACTTCATCTCTGCCTTCTTAGCCTCAAGATGAACACTCAATTAGCACTCTTGCTCATGCAGAAAAATATAAGAAGCCGTTAGCAATTGACTATTCACAAACCATAAACAGTTTCACACTTCTTGATGCGTATCCCTTACCGCGTATAGATGACACTATTAATAACATTGCACAGTATCGTGTGTTCAGTACAATTGACTTGCGCAGTGCATATCACCAGATTAGCATAAAGGACTCTGACAAACAGTATACTGCATTTCAAGCAGGTACTTCTCTCTATCAGTTCACTCGTGTACCCTTTGGGATGACCAATGGGGTTACCTGTTTCCAAAAGGTAATGAATGGTAACATTGACGAAGAATCTTTACAAGCAACCTTTTCGTACCTTGATAATGTGACAATCTGTGGTAAAGATCAAAACGAACATGACATTAATCTCCCCTAAATGTACCCTCAGGAGACATGGATAAGGATCTACACAGATGGATCAGCCAAAGATGCAATTAGGAGCGGAGGTGCCGGACTGCACATACAGTATCCAAACGGACAACATGAGTCAGCTGCAATACCGACAGGCAAACACTGCACAAACTACAGAGATGAAGTCGAAGCACTGGTCCATGCAGCTAATACCATCAGCAGAACAGCAGACCCTATTGGACAGATTGTCTTTTTATCTGATTCCCGCTCCGTCCTTGAGGCTATCACCAAAGGTAAGCTGCCACAACTTGAAAAAGCACTACAAACCATCAAATGCTTTCGGATAGCATTGCAGTGGATCCCCTCACACTGTGGAGTCCAAGGAAATGAGGAAGCAGACAAGATGGCAAAGGTGGGTGCAGAAGAGAATCAGACAGAAAACATGGTTACGCATACAGAGATGAAGACTATCATCAAGTCACTCTATAGAACACCTCAATCAGAAGATGCCTACCATCATCTCTCGAGGCCAGAGCAAGTGACCATTTTTGGTCTCAGAACTGGACATAACAGACTAAACCAACACATATACAGGCGGTTCCACCTTACGACATCGCCCGCTTGTCCTTGTGGAGAAGCAGAACAGACCACAGAGCACATACTTCAATGTTGCAGTACGTATCAGCTGCTGAGAGAAGAGATCTGGCCTTTGTCAAGCTCCTTTCTTGAAAAGCTGTATGGGCCTGTGGAAGAACTGCAGAAAACCACAGATTTCATCTTGAGAACGGCTCTCCAAGTGTGATACCAGCGATCGAAAAAAAGAAGAAGAAGAAGACATTAATCCCCAATGATTCCTTGCAGCTGCTTCGTGACGGCAGATTAGCTACAATGAAGAAAAGTGTGTGTTCTGTACTCGAAAGTTGTCTATTCTTGGTTCCATCATAGAGGAAGGAGAGAATAGACCTGCTGCAGGGCGTCTGCGTCCGCTCCAGCAGCTTCCTCCTCCTAACAATATGAACATTCTACGTCGTACTCTATGGTTCTTTTCATATTATTCTACATGGATCCAAAGATTCTCTGACAAAATTAGGCCGTTAGATATTACCACTACCTTTCCTATATCAGGAGAGGCTAAAATGCTTTTGAAGGTCTTAAGTATGACATTGAACAATCTGTAGTGTTACCTATCGATGAGAACATGCCATTTGAAGTAGAGACTAACGCTTCAGATTTTGCCATTGATGCCATCCTGAACCAAAATGGCAGACATGTGGCTTTCTTCTCTCGTACACTCCATGGCTCAGAGATTAGTCTGGCGTCAGTAGCAAAGGAGGCACTAGCTATCATCAAATGTATTCGTCACTGGAAGCATTACCTCATTGGTAGACACTTTACCGTTAAGACTGGTCAACGTTCAGTTACCTAGATGTTTGATATGAAACATAGGGGCAAAATAAAAAATGATAAGATAATGTGATGGAGGATAAAGTTATCGTGCTAGAGTTTTGATATTGAATACCATCCTGGAGAGGATAGCTTTTCACCAGATACAGTCTCTCGCTCTACATATGCTTCAGTCTCAGTGCCTGATCTATATGAACTTCATAGTGCACTGTGCCATCCTGGTATAACTTGGATGAACCATTTTTTGAGGACGCGTAATCTACCATATTCAATTGATGAAGTGATGCAGATGAAAAAAGCTTGTAGGGTATGCGCTGAGTGTAAACAACAATTCCACACACCAGTCCAGGTTCATCTGATAAAGGCTACGCAACCTTTTGAATGCCTAAACAGAGACTGTAAGGGCCCATTGAAATAAAACAATCAGAATCGATATTTCCTGAATGTTATTGACGAATACAGTAGGTTCCTCTTCGTTTTTCCATGTAAGGATGTTAGTACACAAACAGTGATTAACTGTTTATACCAACTATTCTCTATTTTTGGGATGCCAGCAAATATCCACTCCGATAGAGGGTCTTCATTTTTAGTGATGAATTTCGTAGATCCTCTCTGACAGGGGTATCGCAGCCAGTAGGACAACCAGTTACAACCTTGCAGGTAATGGCCAGGTTGAAAATTACAAATGAGCAGTCTGTAAGGCAATAACTACTGCCGTCAAGACACGAGGGCTACCAATGGCATATTGGCAGAATGTGTTACCAGCTGCCCTGCACTCCATAAGGTCGTTACTCTTTACAGCTACCAACTCAACTCCTCATGAGCGGCTTTTCAGTTTTCAGCGACGTTCATCAACTGGGAGTTCTGTGCTCACTTGGCTTTCAATTCCTGGACCAGTACTATTAAAACGCTACGTTCGCTCCAGTAAGGATGAACCACTTGTAGACAGAGTCGAGTTACTCCATGTCAATCCTAAATATGCACACATCCGTTATGAAGATGGATGAGAGACTACAGTGTCAGTCAAGCACTTGGCACCACATGGGGAGATGCCGCTGAAAGATAATGTTCTGCCCAACTCGACTGATTCGCCGCCACGTGGCGATACTCCCGAAACGAGTGGTATGGACTTCACTGGTGAAACACATTCCAGTATGGATAGTGAGAAACGTGTCAGTAATACTCCTGAAGAGTTGTCATCAGTCGAGACCTTCCAGCAACCCCTCCGGCCTTCGACGCGCAACAAGTGTGCGCCTGATTGGCTTGGCTTATGAAAAATTCAAAAGCAAGGTGTAAATGTTGTGAAAAGTTCATTATCCCGACACCCACCTCCCGAACGTTAAAACTTAAAATACAGATGTACGCACCCCTACACGCACACACGCATTTAATTTTGTTATGTGTATTATTATATGGTTTCTAAACTATGTTTATTATTATATCGTTACAGATCCCACCTTTTGTTCTATGTAAATAAAACCCTCATATCACTCATCATAGTCATCTTATCACATCAGTCTTCTCTTGGGATGCAAATGGACACTCACTGAGAGACCGAGTTGGATTTTATTGTTCAATCTTGACAATTAACATGGCGAAAAGAGTAATACCGTAATCGCTTAAAACGCCTGAGCTTGAAATTGTGTATTATTTTTTTTTTTTCCCCATCTCCGATCTTGTGGTTTGTGTGGGAATTCAGATTACGCATGCGCATCCTAAGACTATGTGACAAGCGCATTCCCTTACCATGGAAATCGGTTAAAATTATATGTTCTGAGAAGCAATATACAGCGGCCAGAGTAAGTAAAAAAGGACATTACAGTAATTGAAAATATAACGAAGATGTAAAAAGCAGATTTTCTTTGAAAATTAGACTTTCTGGGAAGTAATTTTCTACATTCTATGTAAGCAATAAGTGCGCTTACTATGTTTGAACATATTCATAATATTTACTATGCGTCACCCCCATCCCTCACTGCCACCACCCCGCCACCATTGACCAACAACCGATGTTGTATACCCCAACCCAGCCCAGTCGCCAACCTAGCATCTGGATTTAGCTCAGGAACGCAATCCGCACCAGAACAAACGCGAGTTCGTCTGGAGGCAAGGTTATCTGAATGCATAATATGACAAAACGCATGAATCCATTGGATGGTACAACTGTACGATCTACCATTCTGTGATCTCTTTCATCCTACCACCAGCACATCATAGCCACAAATAGTGGTGGCTCCGAGCACAGTTCCTTCACAACTCCGTCAACCACGATCGAATTCAGATTACGCATGAGTATGGGACTCGTTCGTCATAACCTTAACCTAAGGACTTGCTATATTTGCTTCGAAGGTGAGCGAGGGCACTTGTGGTTGTGGCACGGAATTAGCACATGTAACCTACTGCGTTTGAAGCAGAGAAATTAATATAATTGCAATCAGCCACGCGGACCTCTGTACATGCGACAGTAATTATATGCTCTTCACAATACGGAATTAGTAAACATTACCAGGAATTGGTCAAAGAGCATTAACTGGATATCGACTAAAACACTCACGTTCTTAGATTACGAGGTGAATATTGAATTGATATAAATGCCTTCTAACGGGTTATCAAGTACGTTAGGGAAAACCCTAATTATTTCATATACGTTCACCCCTTGAACTATCAAATCCATAAAGTGAATTATTTACTGTTGAGTTTTTCCTGATAACGCAGCATACTGGGCCGATGCTGCGCCGATACCGGGCCGATATGTTGTCGCCCAGCGTCGGCCCAGTAAGCTGTGTCATCTGGGTTGTATTATCAGAATCGTCTATCAAGTGCCATTTAGCAAGCTACCAACAGCAAGAGTCTAAAGCATCACCCTTTTCAGAATAAACTAATGTATCCCTCATTGCTGATTTCCCTTTCAATATTGTCGCATATACGTTGGCGAGGCCATGCAAACAGTGGATATAAAATAATAAATGGATGGGTTGGATGCCGAATGTCGGCCTGGACTGACCGACTGTTGTCTGATAAATGTAGACGAAATAACTCGGTTAGAAGTCTATGCACAGATATGGATGTCAACTGATGAGATGGGTAGACGAACACTTCAGAAATTGAACGAGAGCTTGTGATGGTCAGCTAAGCGCTTTGACGAGCACGCCACCTTTTATTTGTCAACTAATCAGAGAGCACGATGGTGACAAATATGTGGCTAGATGAAGATAGGAACAGAGGCGGCATACGGAATGATTGGCATAGAGATAGAGCTTTAAGAACAAATGCATGAATAGCCATACATCTAAATGACTGACTGTCTAACTGACTGACCGACCAACTTCCTGACTGACCGACCGACCAACCGACAGACTGACCAACTGACCGACAATCCAAATGAGCAAACGAACGAACGAATGAATGAATGGATGACCGAATGACCGACCGAGTAACATACCGATCGACAGAATGAGCGAACGAGTGACTGACTGGCCGACCGACGGACTGACTGACCGACTATTCAACTGAACGAACAAACAAAACAAATAAACGAACGAATGATCGACCAATAGACCGTGACGACACCGGCGACGATGATAAGGGCTGATGCGCTACAGTAGCCCCTACCGTCATCGTCGTTGCCGTCATCATTGTCGTCATCGCTGTTGTCATCGTCGGTGACAGCGGCCACGGCGGCGGCGGCGGCTGTTGCATAGAAATTGTGATAGTACTACTGGCAACGAGACCATGCAATGAACTAGACGATAATAATACTTACTCCTTGTCTGTCTGTTGTTCGTGCTTTCTCTTTTACCATTATCGCTGATCAATTGTCTGACTATGCCTAGTAGAACCTTGGATTTCAGTTGTCTGTCATGTCTCTCCGTGGACTCAGAACTATCCAGGTCATCGGACAATACTGTGGAGAAACACAAGAGGGATAAGCATGTTAAGTGGATTTATTATTACAAATCAAAGCAAATGCGTTCTTCTTGAACAGATATAGACGGTATCAAACGAGTTTACCAAGCTTAATAAAGGCCATTTTGAAAGAGCTTTAACTAGCTCAAAATGGTATTTAGTAAACTAGGCTCGTCTTTTCGATATCCAATGTGGACGAATTTGCGATTCTATAACGTCGATCACTGAAACTCCAGTTTAGATCCTTCAATGGCGTTCGATCGTCACGAGCGGCTAATCACACCCTGACGACGAACACGTTGGACGTAATTTGGACGTGTAATTTGAACTATGAGAGAATTTTCCAATAATCAAACTTTATTTATTTGCATAGCTACACATATATATCGACAAAATAGCTTATGTACTGTAAGACGTCACAGCCTGTATGGTTATGTAATGGCGTGCGTCACTAGCTCTTAGCTTCGGCGTGGTGATTTCCAGTGCCGCGAGAACTGCCATGTTATGATTGGCCAATGTAAACTTACTTTCTCACGTTAACAGCCAATGAAAATAGTTCGCTGCATTATTAAGCGGGTTCATAGTGGTAACATGAAAAGAGCTAAAAGCCTTTGTTTATATGATAAATTAATCTTCGCGATCTCTCAGCTAGTTATCTTTAATATCAAAGCCGTGTAGAAGCTTGTTTATGTGATAGATGACGATTTGCAACGACAAGTGATCGCTGAACTAGACACTACACTATGTAGAGCACACTACATGTGGCCTCTTAATAAAGGCTATTTGTCATAATACATTTTCTTCCGGCACATTAGAGGGCGTCTCTCAAACTTTCTCAAAGAGTAATACTAAATATAGCACTCTGTTCGCCATATAAAACATGCTATTTTATTGAACAGTTTGAAACCAATTTGACGAGGATGTGTTGCTTCCTTTGAATGTATGGTTGCTGAGCAATGGATGAACCCAATCTGTCACTATAATATGGACGTCACAATCAATTAAGTCACATATAGGCAGACGTCACACTCATAAGATATAGACAGTGCTTCGACAGGAACCTGGAAATGTCCGCCAGGTGTACGAAGTCCATGTCTTTACAATTTAACAAGCATTCTGTTGAATATTGTGAAACTAATTTGAGTGGGCACTGTCAACAACATCCCCAGTCACATTGATTTCAAAATATTTAACAGGTTAGTTGCATACCCCGGATAACAAGACTGTGTTGGGCCACCGTTTGCCCAACGTACATTGTAATATTAGCCCAACATTCGCCGTCTAGGCTGCCCACCATCATTCTGCTCATTCGCCGACCGTTGGCTCAAGATGTTGGGCCAACGCATCCACTCAATGTTGGTCCAACACAATCATATAACATTGGCACAGCATTGCCAGAATAGGTTGGCCCAACATCATTCTGCTCATTGGTCTTACATCGGGCCAACGTATTCTACAAATATTACTGCAACATATTTAACAAATTGGCAATAACAGAGACACATTTGATTATCAAAGTCATTGGCTTACTGATTTTAGATAAACAGTAGGCAAAAGCTTTGACCCAAACCCATGTATCTAACATTTATAACATACATTGGCTATACGATGATGGGACAACGTTGGCCCAAAAATGGTAACCTAACATAATGTTGCCACTCTAATGCCAACATTGGTCCAATGCATGCATATAATATTTATAATATACATTGGATATACGTTGTTGGGTCAACGTAGGCGCAGCCACTGTAACGCGGTGTAATCTTTTTATTGTCATAGTAACGATGAATCAGTGCATGTATATAACATTTATAATATGCATTGGCTATACGTTATTAGGCCAACGTTGGCCCAATAAGTGTAATCCAACTGTAATTTTGTCACTGTTAGGCCAACGCTGGCCCACACCTTTGTCGTCAAGCGGCGCCGCTGCCAACCAATTGTCAACATAGCCCCCCCCCTTCCCCCAATGTCCAATAACCAGTGGCGATCGTGCAAACCAATAACCAAGGTTGGCCAAACGTAGTAATGTTATCTGGGTAATAATTAACGAGATTTGGATTCTGGGAAGCCAGGATGCAAAGTGTATACATCGATCGCAACTCGCGCAAAGCATGGGCAGAGTTTAACTGGAGATGGGCGGGGCATACTTAACGTGAATTCATCCATTTGAATCCGCGTCGCTCGTAAGCGTATTGTTAGCCGAGAAGAACCATCGTATAGAGGTTTACGAAGGTGTGAAGTGAAGTCAACTAACGTAAGCGATGGATGTTATGTGCAGTTTTCAGCAAATCAAGCAAAATCATGTCTTCATTAAAGATATGCGTCAGACTCGATATAGGAAATTAAAGCACGATCGAGTAAACCGATTTAAATTTACAGTGGCACGTTTTGAGAAGTCTATCACGATAACAAGTTGAGCATATGCATATAACTTTCTATGTAGCATGTGCCTTCAGAATTACTATATGTCTATCTTCCAACTATTACAGCATTCGCTGCAGTCCGCACGCTGTGCCCGCGGATTACCAGATATTTTCGAATAGCTTCGACAATACCAGTCAAATTACGTTATGTCCTTTCAATAATAGAACTACAGGAACTATTTCGTAAATGAACATGATTATTTTGTCACCGATCCAGGTACAAATACTCAGGCTATGTAACACATGCAGCGGAAAGTATGCCCCTACTTACTACGACAGCACCAAGCAAACTTACGTCAAGGGCACGTCGTTAGACAGCGCTTAAACCCGGTAGATATATACGCGATTGGTTTGCTAGTGTGAATACGTGTACCCAACAGTGGGCACACGCAAATTCTGATTGCCTTCGCTTGATACTAAACTCCAACACTTGCAGCAGTGGCGCCGGAATGCAATTATGTTTGGTGACATATATTCGGTGGGTCCGGGAGGGTGAGTCTCACTCCAGTGAATGTGGGGGTCCGAAATTGTTGAAATCTGAATGCTCTCAGATGGCTTCTCCTGCATTTCTGGAGGTGAATATGAACTAAATCACGCGCAGATGTCATTTTCGTGACAAAGAGACGACTATATTTTTAAGAATTACAACTAGAATGACTGTCGCTGTTATTGAGGAAGCCTAAATATTAGGGTGTATGAGTATATGCATCCCCCTCAAGACCATGATTTGGGGCGTGTCTTCCTGCACATCCTCCACCCCACCCCCACCCGCGTCCAGCGCCTATGCTGACTCGCAGTAATTGTGCGTAAAATAGCATTGCTTCGCAGTAGTGAGGCTAATATCATTCCAGGCGCCAAAATCCATATCCTATATGAGAGTCGCTTTCTATTGAAAGATCACGTGTCTATAATGTTTCATTTGTATCATGGATAAGCCGGGATAACGCAGCTTGCTGGACCGATGCTGGGCCGATATCGGGCCGATATCAGATATATATCGGGCCAATACGAAAAGCGTGGGCGCGGTATCGGCCCAACATCGCCTCAGAAAGCTGCGGCATCTCGGAGGTTGTCGTCTAAGACAAGTGTAGCTGTAAACATTTATCTAACTAATATTATTGACGCATACCAGAAGATTGCAGATAGCGCTTCGCACTTCAAGTCATACTTTAGACGATTCTCTGATGTCTCAACATAAAGGCTCAATTTCATGTGGGAATTGCTGCTTTCTAGAAGCTGTAGACGGCATCGGATTAAGCCATTTTGTCAGCAAAAAATGTGTTAGGCTATCTCTCTGAGCGGAGAAAACGGTATTAATGATACTAATTGTTCACTAAATATTCACCAAAATAATTTAATGTTGTCGTTGTTGTTGTTGTCGCGGTCGCCGTCGTCATCGTTTTCGTTGTTGTTGTTGCTATCACTTTCATTGTTGTTGTCATTGTCAGTGTCGTTGTCGTCGTCGTCGTATTATTATTATTATTATTATTATTATTATTATGATGATGATGATGATGATGATGATGATGATGATGATGATGATGATGATGATGATGATGACGTTGTTGGTGTTCTGCTGCTGCTGCTGTTGCTGATGTTGTTGCTGTTGTTGTTGTTGTTGTTGTTGTTGCATATGTTGCTGCTGCTGGCAACGGTACTGTTGTCATCTTTCTCTTTCCCCTCCAAGCTAAGTTTTTATTTAATAATTTTTTAAGCATATCTCATATTATTCTCCACATAGTGCTTGTACGTATAAATGAAACTTAGCAACGTATTACAGTATCCGTTATGATGCCGGAAACCTGACGTCGAGTCTCCAACAGGGCTTTGTTACGCCACGTCGATTTTTATCATAATTAGAAGCATCTCTGATACGTCGATGCCTCAAATATTATGATTTATGGAAATGGTGTCGAGACGACTGACGTTTCAGATTATTGCGGTGTCTCTAAAATGATCAGGATAAGACCACCGAGTCTAAAACGGTTTGTGATGGCAAGCAATGTAAATACAGAATGGTAGGATAAATATCAGAGCAATAATTATACCGGAATAAAGTGACAAAATGTGATCACGAAATAACTTAACACGTTTCCAAAAACAAATTAAAACGTACTCTTGAATATTTCGAACATAATTGGATTGAAAGACAAAATTGTAGCAACTTCTGTCTTTCTCTTATAAGCATGTTAACTTTTGCATGAGCCATACCGTGCATGTTGTGGATATTGGATTGTGAATTATCTACCTACATTTATGACCTCTGACCTCGCGACCTTTGATTTGACCTCGTTGTTGATGCCGCCACACCTTGTCAGATGTGTATGTTCATTCATCTTTGTAAATATGATATGATGGACGGATGTGTAAGTGTGAAAGTAATGGATGGGAGAACCAGACCCGCATGCAATCTAAAGAAAACGAGACCAGTAGGATCCTGTCTAGTACCATACTACAATATGCTGGTCTCAACTTGCCCATTTTCTGCACCCATACCTCCTTGTCATCATCATTGTGTGGTCTCTTAGTATGTAGGAACGTATGTGCTGTCACCTAGTAAGTGTACGATGATCTTGTGAAATCCTTGTCGTTCTAGATGGCTCTGCCGTGCAGGATAACACAATGTCTCCTGGTTTGAGAGCATTAGTCTAGCCGGATCCATCCAGATAGTTAGGATGCATTTTCCTAGTCGTCATGGATCAATTCATTTTAGCTATGCACTGCCTCTTTCTAATAGGCAAGCACCGTCAACGAATTGCATGTTTTGGGATTGATCAAACCCTGAACCCTCTGAATCTCAATTTTAGAGAACTATACACGTAACCTGTTGACTATCTTTAAACTAATTCGACCGGGCGCTGTTGCTGCCATAGATAGCAACAGCGTATAGTCAAATTAGTTTCAAAATATTCAAAGAATTATTTTAAATAGTAAAGCCATGCAATCTATCCAACGGACGGACAAGGTTCATGACGGACATAGTTATGGCATTCAACACGTATTTTGATTGTGACGTAATTCATTATTACGTTATATACTTGACTGACAGATCGGAGTCATCCATTCGGTTGCTCAATCGACCACATCCGTTCCACGTTTGATCACACTGTATGTAGCTATGCATTTATAGAAGAAGTGTAAGAGATTTGTAAGGGTTGATTATCTAGTTCTAAAGTTGAACATGAAAGAGTAGCCGGTACTCAAATCAAAATCATAAAATCAATAACTTTGAACGGTTCTCCGCACGAATCAGCATTCCATTATACGGAGATAGCGGTCATTCGCTTTCCAGAGAGTGACAAGACTCTGCAGTCGATGCGTGTTTCTTCAGGTTTATGGGAGTGATCTTAGAGGCTGACAAGTCAGTTGAATATTGAACATTCGCACGAGCATATCGCATACAGAGCATTACAGGTATGCATTTGGAAATGCGACATTGACGTAAGAAACTCGAGAGTAAGTTGACACTCACTTTATCACAATGAGGGCTGCTTTAGCACGTAGTAGGTCATCAACCTCAAAGTATCGGTATCATGTAATATCAGTAGCATCTGATGGAATATCACTCTGCCTTCATACTGCGTGTGGGCGCGGGCGTATGTAACAAATGTCTCATTGAATTTTCAACTGTTTATCTTTTCTATCTTAGTCGATCTTGAGTTTGTTTTGAGGATTTTTGTTCCCACATCCCTTTGCATTGTGTGATCGTGTTACTAACACTAACACTAATACTAACCTTAACGTTAACGCTAACACTAACACTAACACTAACACTAACACTAACACTAACACTAACACTATCGCTAACCATAAACTTAACACTAACCCATAGCCTAATACTAACCTTAACGTTAACACTAACACTAACACTAACACTAACACTAACACTAACACTAACACTATCGCTAACCATAAACTTAACACTAACCCATAGCCTAATACTAACCTTAACGTTAACGCTAACACTAACACTAGCACTAACACTAACACTAACACTAACACTGACGCTGACGCTGACGCTAACACTAACACTAACACTAACACTATCGCTAGCCATAAACTTAACACTAACCTGTAGCCTAATACTAACCTTAACGTTAACGCTAACACTAACGCTAAGACTAGCACTAGCACTAGCACTAGCACTAGCACTAGCACTAGCACTAACACTAACACTAACACTAACACTAGCACTAGCACTAACATTAACACTAACACTAACACTATCACTGAGCCTACGCCTAGGTCTAATCATAACCCACACCCTAGTCTAAATCCTAACCCTAAGCCAACAGTATACGAAGCAGAGTCGGCACACAGAAGGATATTTGCCATTGAAGTTGGAATCTTCCAGAGTTGCGAATCTCTATATCACAAACGTGGATGCTTTAACGTGTAATAGGGCATCACATTTAAAGTCAAGCTACACTGTAGTAGCAACTGCAATTCTTAATGCAATATCTGTTTGGCAGCATACTGCTCGTCATGTGTACAAGAAATTTCCTCTTGAAATTTCACTGAACTCTTCACCTTTTTATCATGGTCGATATTAACGATTTGTTTGATAATTTCATATTCCTACCCTAACAATAGCAACAACACTAAATCTATCCATAATCCAAAGCATAACCCTAAGCGTAGCCTTAAATCTAACCCTAACTAGCACTAAGCCACCCAAACCTACCTCTAGCATAACCATATCCCAAACCTGACCCCAACCTTAAGTAAAACCTTATCTAACTCAATCCCTAAGCCTAATCTTAATCCGAATACTGATACTAACACTATCCCCATCCTTAGCTCTAGCCCTAGCTGAGGCCCGAACACTAGCATATTTAGCCATATACCTAACATTAACGGTAGCACTAACCGTAACCCTAAAACAACCATAAACCTGACACTCGACCTAACCCTAACACTAATCATAACCCTAGCCCTAGTGCTAGCTCTAATCCTAGTGCTAGCCCTAACCTTAAGCCTAACCCTAACCCTAATCATAACCCTAGCCCTAGTCCTAGCTCTAATCCTAGTGCTAGCCCTAACCTTAAGCCTAACCCTAACCCTAATCATAACCCTATCCCTATTGCTAGCCTAACAATAACTCTAACACTAACAATAAACATAACCCTATAACCTAGCTCTAACCCTAACCCTAACCTAACCCTAACCCTAACCCTAACCCTAACCCTAACCCTAACCCTAGCCCTGACCCTATCCCTAGCCATAACCCTAACCCTAACCCTAACCCTATCCCTAATCTTAAGCCTAAACCTAACGGTGGCCCTAACCTTAACCCTAACCCTAACCCTAACCCTAACCCTAGCCCTGACCCTAGCCCTAGCCATAACCCTAACCCTAACCCTATCCCTAATCTTAAGCCTAAACCTAACGGTGGCCCTAACCTTAACCCTACACTTAACCCTAACCCTGACCCTCACCCTAACCTTAACCGTAAGCCTAAACCTAACACTAACCATAAGCCTAAACGATTAGCAGGTGATATGACACTTATGAAACTGTTGATTTAATATTAGCGTAAAAGGTAGCCGACGACATAATCAAAATGACGTAGGCTATAGCTCCGTCGCGGAAATCGAAAGGTCCGTCACGAGATGCACGAATAGTATGTCTTTGATGCATTTACAATGTAATAAACATTTGCTGAATATTTTCAAACTAATATAACTGGAAAGCTGTTCCTGTCAAATTAGTTTTAAAATATTCAATACTGTAGCCTATATTATAGTTACCTTCAAATTTCGATTCTGGAAATTTCGGTCCCGGAGACTCAAATAAATTCTAATGCGCAAAATATTGGGCGGGACTTAGCTGGCAATGGAAAAACCTCTAAGTTGACGCTGCCATTTGAGAACTACGGCAGTATACAGCATGTATACAGCATGTATGAAAAAGCAGCATGATTTTACTTACCTACCTACCAAACTATAATTACCTCTATGCTTTTGGCTCACAACAATCGCTCTGCCTCGGTTATTTACAATGTCCTAACGCTATCATAAATCATCACCGGAAGAGAGCGGTGTCATTTATCTGACGAGTCAGTTTCCGGTGCCCTTCATTGACTAGTTCCACTTCCGGCTGTGATATTAATACCGCCGTATTATCAGCTTCCACCTTTCACTTCCATTAGTGTTTAGCTCGTGACACGATTCGAAATTCTTTTTTGATTTTTTTATATTTACATTGTAATTTACTAATGGAATGATGAAATAACTAATCTGCCAAATGCATGGCTTGTATTGAGGCCGACCACAAACAGACCGTATACGACATCGAGGCAAGCATTACCTCTGTATCATTAGATATAAACACTTACAATTTCGTTTTGAAAGCTATTTGATTCTAGAATCATTAAATCAGATATTTCCTGATAATGCAAGGTACTGGGCTGAGACTGGACTAATACCGGACCAACGACTAGGTACTGACTCAGGTCTGGCCCAGTAACACGCATAACCATGACTATCGTCTATATACCTGCACTTTGTTTGGGCACTGGGTGTAAGCCTGCAGCACAACTATTTCCAAAACATAAACATGTTGGTTATTAGAATTTCTAACCAGGAGTAGTAAATGTACTGTTGAATATTTTGAGCTTAATACGATTGAAAGCAACTGTTGCCTTATTAGGCAGCAATGGCATTCAATCAAATTAAGTCCAAAATATTCAACAGTACGTTTTATTTTGTTTATGAAACATGTAATGTTATCGCTGAGCTGCATTGCGCATGCGTGTACGAGCTGAGCAAACGCATACCGCATGCATTATTCATCAGGGCGACGAGTAGAGGAATCCACTCCGAGCTATGCCCCGCCAATCTTAACTAGGCTCCACCCGCAATTCGCCATGTTCGGGTCGATCGATCCCTGAACTCTCTGACTGTCAATTTCAAGAAAACTATACAGGTAAGTTATTGAATATTTTGAAACTAATTTGACTGGATGTTGTTGCTGCCTATGGCAGCATCAACGCCCAGTCAAATCAGTTTCAAAATATTCAACAGCATCTGTATTAAATAGTAAAGATATACAACTCGTACAACACCGCTTAATCCGTCATCAAGTAAGCGTTCGTCACGGGCGTATTTATGTTATTCATGAGGTCATTGATTATGACGTCATCCTACACGTGATAGATGTACAGCTAGTACAGTTCGTAATCAAGTTAACATATTTCTAAAACGAGAAACAAACGCATCTTAGTTAGTACGTTTTGAACACGATCTTAGAAATGCTCGGAAGAATATTTTGACTATAAATGAATTGGAAGACATTGTTGCTTTAGGTAGCATTGTCTTAATGGACCTTTTCATTTTTAGCTATGCCCCGCCCATCACTAGCTAAGCTCCACCCACACCTCGCCGTGTTGGGATTGATCGATCCGCAAATGTCCGAGCTATCAATTTCCTGAAAACTATACAGGGAAGCTGTTGAATATTTTGTAACTAATTTTACTGGGTGCTGTTGCTGCCTATGGCAGCAACAGCGCCCAGTCAAATTAGTTTCAAAGTATTCAACAGAATATTTATTAAATAGTAAAAGCAAACAATTTGTACAACAACGCATAGACCGTCTTCAAATATGCGTTCGTGACGTACTTATCGACGTCATTCACTATGATGTCATTCTACACATCACGCAGTTCATTATGACGTCATATGACGGGTGGGTACTCTGGAATGATAGTCAGAATATTCAACCTAACGTATTAAGTTATTTCTGAGAGGTACTGTAGGACCACATTATCTAGAAATGTTTGTCAGAAAAGAATATACACATATATATATATCCTATACTGTTTCCTCTGCCCGCTAATGAAGACGTTATTGGCTGGGCCATATCGATGCTGAAGTTAATTCAGTCTGTCACGGATAAGTTCCCCAGTTTTCACAGCGGTATCCATTGTTATTGATATGGAGTTTGAATAAGTTCAGCCGACTTTACTGATCAATTGATTGAATCCAATTTATTGATCAACCATATGAAGTCGCAATCAACTACGTCGCGTGTAGGCTATGAATGGCGCGTTTTAGTCAGTCATAAACTTGAAATAGACCGTCAAGTTGTACGAATTGTTTGCCCTTACTATTCAATAAACATTATGTTGAATATTTTGAACTTATTTGACTGAACGTTGTTGTTGTCAAATTAGTTTCCAAACAATCAACAGCTTACCTTTATAGTTTTCTGGAAATTCAGTTTCCGAGAATGTAGCGATCGATTGATCCCAACACGGGAAAAGCCTGGGTGAAGCATCGCTAAAACTTGATTCCGCCATTCGATTGCTAACGGAGTGTTTGTTGCTGATAGATTTGAATGTACTAATCGAAATTCGTACAAGAGAAATATGTATTTATTTACTTCATTATTTAAGCAATTCTCGACTGACTCTACTAACAATGGACCACTCCAGTATATCCATCAATCATATGACATCATAATCAACTACGCGACGTGTAGGATGACATCCTAATCAGTGACGCCATGAATGACGTAATTAAGTTCGTCATCAAGGCCTAATAGTTTACGGACTAAAGCGTTGGTATGAATTGCATGGCTTTACTATTTAATAAACATGCTGAATATTTTGAAATTAATTTGACTGGGCGCTGTTGCTGCCACAGGCAGCAACAGTACTCAGTCAAATTAGTTGCAAAATATTTAACAGCTTACCTGTATATTTTTCTGGAAATTGATAGTTAGGGAGTTCATAGATCGAGCGACCCCAACACGGACAAGTTGTGGGTGGAGCTTGGCTAGAGATGGGCGGGGCCGGATAGGTCTATTCAGGCGGTTAATATCAATCAGTCTCTGCCTCTTTCGTATCGAAACGAAGTCCTTTGACTGCGCCGTCAACTAACAACGCCTCGGTGGGGGCGTTCTACACATACACCACGCTAATCAAACCACGACGCATTTCTGGTTCATTTAACACCTTCGATTGGGATGTACTCTACGTTACGTATCCAATCTAATAGCAGATAAACTATATCGTCGTAGCAGATATAAGTGTCATATCGATGGCACTGGCCTGGATGTCATTTCTAGCGTATAAATAAACGTTTTTGATGTTTTTCGATACAATACAACAGGTCGTGGGCATAATAGTAATAGATCTTATTTAGATGCCAATGAAGGTAGCTATTCTGAATCGTCTTAATATTTTTAGTCAACAACTTCCACAGTTTTTTTAGCTGTGACACGCGACTTGTGCAAGTCGGTTTGTTGATCTTTCTGTCTGTCTCTCTGTCTGTCAGTTGGTCTGCTAGATTGTTTACGTTTTTGTCACAGTCGTCACAATTTTGAGCACGATGTAGGGAATATTCTGTTGATTATATTGGATTAATTTCATTGGAAGCCATTGCCGCTTATAGCTCATCGTGATAGGTGAAGAGAGTAACAAACGTAACATCTTAGGTAGTATGTCCCGCGCATTGTCGTGATTGTCAGGTCCGGAGTTATTGCCCATTGAAATTATTGTCCTGTGGCTTATAGCAGTCAGCCAGTTGATGTACGATGTTATTCTCCAAATCCGGCATCTCCAGTTCTATAGCGCGTATATATTTCTTATGATCTACCGATGAAGGTAATAAGGCTAACATCAAAGGAATTATATATATATGTATGCGTCAGTAAAATCGTATGTGTACCATGGCTAGCTTTGACGATCACTGACCTCCAAATATAGAACAACATGCGTTGACAAAATAGTTCGTTAGTAATCGTTTTAGTTACAAATTATACAAGCTGCCGGCTATTTGTAACACAATTTGACTGACAGTCTCTAACATCAACAACTTCGAGTCAAATTACTTTCAAAATATTAAACAATGAATGTTTATCATCAGTAAACTATAAATTAATTCTTCACAAAGACCCACAATTCTAACACTTTTAGTAACGGAGCTACGCCATTTTGATTATTATGACGTCATTTATTTGAATGTCAGATAAGGTCCCAATATTAATATACTGTGACTTCTTACTGGGATAGGATGAGTAATGGATAAATCCGATCTGGCACTCAAAGTATATGACGTCATCATCAATTAGTCCCACATCACACGTAGGCTGCTGTCATAACCAAAATTGACAGTGAACACTCCGTAACGAAACTGGAATAGTCCGGCAATTGTGGGAATTGTATATCTTTGCTGGATTTACTATCTAATAAACATTCTGTTGAATATTTTGAAATTAATTTGTCTAATTGCTGTTGCTGTCATAGGCAGCAACAACACCCAGTCAAAATAGTTTCATAATTTACAGCAGCTGTCATGTTTAGTTAAAATGAAATTGTGATTCTGGTAATTAGGGGTTCAGACTATATTAATCGATCACAGCACGCGCAAATCATGGGCGTGGTTTAGCTACAAATGGGCGGGACATATCGAGACACTGGTCTGTCTGTTACTTCGTTGCCTCGCCTGGAAACATTATTTTAGATATCAACCTTAAAGAGGCGTAGTCATGAGGAAGGGAACAAGTCAGACAAAAAATGAATCCCCTTTGGGTTGTTTTATAACATGAGTTAGTATATGCAGATACATAATATTTACAAGATTTGAAGAATCGGATCATGGGCCATAACGCCAAGGTGCCTAATTCTCCTGAGTCTACGCGTACTTAATGGACCTTTCCGGTTTTAGCCATGCCCCGCCCATCACTAGCTAAGCTCCACCCACACTTCAGCGTGTTGGCATTGATCGATCTCCGAATGGCCTGATTATCAAAACTCTACGGTTAAGTTGTTGAATATTTTGTAACTAATTCGACTGGGTACTATTGCTGACTATGGATAAGGATAATACGGGTGATGCTTAAGAACCGGAATGTGCGGGCCCACATGACCAGTTTGAACACATTTGGTATAGATCGCTCGAAATATTATAACACGTGCTGACTGAATAGTTTACTATTGATTTCTGTAAGAAAACTCGTTGCATATAACATCAAAAAGTATGTCACATTAACTTAGTTTTTAAATAGCCAAAACATGACGAAACGTACAACTTATATACGATTTTCCCCCAGTAGTCCCATTTCTTGTGGAAAATGGCAATGGCCAGAACTCCAGTCTGTAGCAGGTGCGATTGAACGTAATTCTAACGTTACAGTTAATATTGTCTGAATGAAAATCTTAGAAAATCTTAGAAAATCTTAGTTTTTTCTTTTAAAAAATCGTCCGGAGATTGCCAAAATGATACTCCTCTCTCTCTCTCTCTCTCTCTCTCTCTCTCTCTCACTCTCTCTCTCTCTCTCTCTCTCTCTCTCTCTCTCTCTCGGGCATATAAATACTCAATATGATGTACATGTATTATAATATTTAATCTGTTTATACGATTACTTTGTTATTTTGTGTATATGGTTATGTTTGCCGCCTTTACATTTTTTCTGTAGAGAGAGGGCTTTTCTAAGTTTCGAACAACTTGTGCCCAATCCCATTGTAATATATGCAATAAAATATGTTTTAAAAAAACCCAGTTAATATTACATGTCTATATATTAGCCCAGCCAAAGCAATAACTTCGCTTACCTCTCAATAAAATGATGGCATAACTGCTCAGAGAATACACCCTACCTGTAGACTAATCTGCGATGGCTACATCATGTCATTTATTTATTGTTATTGATTAGACCAATTAATCAATATACAGAACGCACACAATAAAACGGATCCTGTCTGGACTCGATGAAAGTCGTAACTGAAGACAGCTGTCCGCATTCTATATAAATGGGTTACCATATTAAATGGGTTTAAGGTCTTAAGATGGCGGTTCTTCAAGACGGGTGGTCGTCCGACAACCCGTCTTAAAGAACCACTATTTTGTGGTCCCCAAAAGAGGGTGTTTTGTATAGATATATTCGCCTGTGCATGTAATGATAGATGCGATGTGTGGCTTCCGTTCGTAACCCGTCATGGCATAATGGCATTACATGATGCTAGACGATGAAGAGAGTGGAGCGACAGAGGTGTCACTTTATTCCGGATAGCGGCAGATTTAGTAAAAACCAATATCCGTGTTTTGTTCATCTTGAAGGATGTTGCCAAAGGCGCAAAAATTACATTAATGCAATCAATATCGCGCGTTAACATCAACACCGCAGATATACGTTACGTCGTATGCACGCACGCACGCACGCACGCACGCACGCACGCACGCACGCACGCACGCACGCACGCATGCACCCGCGCCACCCGCGGCTATAAACATTGAAAAACAATATAAAATGAAATGCATAATTGTACGATAAAGTTTCAAATCCTTTCTAACTCAGACAGGTTCCCGATCACATAGAACACAACACTTCATACAAAAAGGGCGACTACTCAACGGAAACACAGAGGTAAAGATGTCAGATGTTAAACCACGTTTAGACAATTATTATCATTAATATACTTGAATGGTATCAGGATTTGAAACCAGATCATCCGCGCCGTATTCTTAATTCTACTGCATACAACATTTTAACCAAGAAAGACGAAAACACCAAAATTATGCACGATTTTATATAAATATTCTGTTTAGTAATTTGAAACTAATTTGACTGGGAGCTGTTGCTCCATATGGAAATAACAGGATCCTGTCTCATTAATTTCAAAATATTCAAATATTAAATATAGTTAAATTGAGGTTGAAATCTTGGGAATGCAGGGTTCAAAGCGTTAGGAACTCTAGAATCTAGACGAACTAGAACAGACGAATTTATTGCTAGCTATGCCCCGCCCATTTCTAGCTAAGCCCAGCGCGCCTTTCCGCGCATTGTAATCAATATGTCCCAGAATCCCATGTTCAATGTAACAATAGAGGTAAGGTGTTCAATGTTTGGAGACTATGGCAACAACTGGCATCCAGTCAACAACTTACCTTCAATATACTCAATAACAAGGTTACTAAATAGTAAGGACATACAATTCGTCCATTTGACGGACTTCTCAATGTTTATGGCGGAGCTAGATACGTACGTATGCATTGTGACGTCAGCCGACATATGATGTAATGGAGGAATCCAGTTTTAGCTATGCCCCACCCATCTCTAGTTAAGCTCCGCCCATCTCTAGTTAAGCTCCACCCATCTCTAGTTAAGCTCCACCCATCTCTAGCTAAGCTCCAACCACACTTTGCCCGTGTTAGGATCGATCAACCCCCGCACTCTCTGAATCTCAATTTCTAGAAAACTATACAGGTATGCGGTTGAATATTTCGAAACTAACTTGACTGGGTGTTGTTGCTGCCTATGGTAATTCGTACACCCGGATTATTAAGCGTTTAAGGCGGACTAAGTCCATTTTTTTTCAGTTTCACGATATAATTCATTATAGCATCAACCTACACGTCACATAGTTGATTATGACGTCGTATGATTGACTGAGAAACTGGGTTCATGAATTGATTATAACTTCATGTACTTGATTGGCAGATCACATTTTTCCATCCAGAATATCAGCATTCCTTGTAGATGATCATCTAGTATTCCTTCAAACGTTGCGCGTGCTAGGCATTTGTAAGCATATCTTCAACAATACACTTATTAACGGCCATCTTTTACCGAGAGCGCCTCAAAGCTGGAAAATGTTCCTTGTTTCTATTAATCATTTCATCTTCACGATTTTACCGGAAAATTATAATTTGTGCAAACTAAAACACGACTTTCATAAATATAAATTATAAAAACAACTTATGCTGTGCTGCAATTGGCTATTCCTCAGATGGCCTATTGGTCGTCTTGGCCGTTAATGGAGCAATGGTCACGAAAGTCGAATTTTGTTCTTGACTACTGTCCATTTTCAGACCAACAGAAAATTTATTTTTGAAAATTTACCACGGGAATGACTGGCTAGATTATCGAGCCAGTAATTCCAGTGTTAAGATTTCAAACATGGACATCTCTTGACCTGCAACTGGGCATTGCTCAAGACCACTGTAAAGGCCGTTTTGGACGGCTACACCTATACAGGGTTAAGTCGAAGGAAAAAAGCCCAAAGATAACTCGTTCGCAATGCAAGCAGGGTTATGTTAAATATGTTGAAACTAAATTTGACGGGAAGCTGTTGCTGCCAATGGCAGCAACAAGTTCCTGTCGAAATTGTTCCAAAATCTTTCAACATGATACCTGAATGGTTGTCATGGAATTGAGATACCGGGGCCCTAAGTTTCAAATACGTAAGCGATTGAATCCCCTGTCCTGAACCCCCTCCCCCCACCCCCTGTTTTCCCAGATACATTACCAGATTGCAAATGGTATAAATCAATTTCTTCATAGAAATCGGATATACACAGATTCAACCAATATTAATTTTAAAATATCAAACATCTTGAGTAATTACATTGCATTTGTTAGAACTTCGATATCGAGGTTCAAAGTGTTACGTGTCTTGAAACACGGATTCCTGTACGTTTTAGTAAATTTCCTGGAGAGTCGCACCTTGACCGTGACCGAGAATTACAGGATATTCAGCAGTTTCTGTGCGCACTGATTGGCTGTACTTTCAATATTGCAACTGGAGGGGAAGTAAAGATATTAATTAATTTCCCCAGTTGATACTTATGACCTTTACGTTTTCCATATTTGTGATGGTTGCGCATATCAAAGGATTAGTTAGTATAAAAGAGATTACAGCTTTCGCTGCTGTGCATCAATGATTAATATTTACAACTGGATCAGATGTCACTTGCAGCTACTATGATTTACACATCATTTAAAGGTGATATTGTACCAAGGTTCTAACCCATTGGCCTATTTTTTTCTCTTCTGAGACGAGATTTCTACTTTTAATTTAGATATTTACCATTATTGCTATGAAAAAGGCGAATCAAAGGAGACCTGTTTAGAAAGAATTGCGTTTGTTTTGCTACAGGCGTGGTTTCGCAGACTTGAAAATCCATCTAGACCGTAATGATATAAAAACAAGCACACTCAAACAAGATGCGGCTGATTGGCGATTGGTTGATAACTGTTAATTATAGTTTGCCGGTCGACATTGTCCTAAACTTCCAAACGTGTCCAATGATTAGTTCAACAAAGAAGCAAAGGTCACGAGGTCTTAAACGGCAATGGTTACATTTCAGTTAATTGCAAAATAAAGAAGATGCACAAGATTCAAGGTTCTAGATTCAAGATTATTTATTCAATAATTCCAGATAAACTATATCCATAAGTCATAACAGGTTGTCCACAGAAGGCATTGCCTATTATTATGGCGGACACCGTACACACATATACACAGATATTATATATATATATATATATATATATATATATATATATATATATATATATATATATATATATATATATATATATATATATATATATATATATATATATATATATATATATTTGACAAGATAGAACTTACATAAACAATTCATAAATTCAGACATTGCAAATAGTACTTCCTTATTAACCATTTGACCCACATAAACAGTTTTAATTATCAAAAACAAAATATGCCAATTCGCAGACCAAGTGAAGAGTACCCGCCCTCCGCCCCCCCCCCCCCACCCCCAGCCCGGAGAGTTCACCACTTGAATGCCTGGCTTAGTTACCAAGCCAGTCATTCCAGTGGAACATCCCCAGAAGTGGACCTCTCTCAGTCTGCGAACCAACATATATCAAGACCGCGGCAGCAGCCAATTCACATTTGCAGAGTATCCACCCATCATCTGACCTCGTATGACGTCATAATCATCACATTACGTGTATGATGACGGCACAATAATTACGTCAAAAAGGGTTCCATATAGACCGTCACCAAATCTCAAATACTCCGACACGTTGTATGAATTGCATGTCTTTGTAGTTCGTTGCTATTTAAGAAACATGCTGTTGAATATTTTGAAACTGATTTGACTGGATGCTGATGCTGCCTTAGGCAGCAGCAGCACCCAGTCAAATTAGTTTCGAAATATTCAACAACTTACCTGTATAGTTTTCTTGAGATCGATAGTCAGGGAGTTCAGAGATCGATCGATCCGAACACGAGCGAGGTGTGGGTGGAGCTTAGCTAGAGATGGGCGGGGCATAGCTAAAAAATTGAAAGGTCCACTGTGGCGAAGCTTGGCTGTAAAGACGTAATCACTTGGGTTTTATTTTTGTTTTATTTTTGTTTTTAAATTTCATAGATCCTGATTTGTATAGTGCGTTATATGGATAGTAACTTAGGACAAGACATTTACATAACAGACAATCACAGAACATAGTCAAAGTCAATACTAGGTTAACACATGGATGTGTAGAATTATAGATACAACGATAAACATTTATCTGTTTAGTTAATCTTACTTATAATGATCTTCTTCTTCTTCTTCTTTTCGATCGCTGGTATCACACTTGGAGAGCCGTTCTCAAGATGAAATCTGTGGTTTTCTGCAGTTCTTCCACAGGCCCATACAGCTTTTCAAGAAAAGAGGTCGACAAAGGCCAGATCTCGTCTCTCAGCAGCTGATACGTGCTGCAACATTGAAGTATGTGCTCTGTGGTCTGTTCTGCTTCTCCACAAGGACAAGCGGGCGATGTCGTAAGGTGGAACCGCCTGTACATGTGTTAGTTTAGTCTGTAGTGTCCAGTTCTGAGACGAAAAATGGTCACTTGCTCTGGCCTCGAGAGATGATGGTAGGCATCTTCTGATTGAGATGTCCTATAGAGTGATTTGATGATAGTCTTCATCTCTGTATGGGTAACCATGTTTTCTGTCTGATTCTCTTCTGCACCCACCTTTGCCATCTTGTCTGCTTCCTCATTTCCTTGAACTACACAGTGTGAGGGGATCCACTGCAGTGCTATCCGAAAGCATTTGATGGTTTGTAGTGCTTCTTCAAGTACTTATAATGATGATAGACTGTTTATAGGATGCTGGCTAATGGGTAGCACCCTGGGGCAAGGGAAGGGGATGGACTACTATGATTGACATCAATTTAATGTATAGGCCAAAGGGTATATATCGTTCAACTGGAAGTATTAGCCAGTGGCACAACCAAACAATACGCGATGACCACAACAATCTGATTTTTATTAAGAAGGTTTAGCCAGGTTTTATGAAGATTGGTCCCGTGGATAATAAATAGACTTTTATAAGACTTTCTCAGACATTTTCTGAAAAATACAAGATGACCGCCAAACACGTTAAATGTTGAGTGATACACAGCGCCCATTTTTACGTACCAACTTTCCATGAATAAACTTTATTTACGCTTATTTGCTAATTATATCCCCCAAATTTCAACCTGGTCTGTTTGGTTGCAATGGAGAAGCCCTTTTCTCGAAAACTACGTCATCCAAGATGGCCGCCTAAACAATTGGTCAACCAAGTTCCTTTGAACAAACTTGATTCAGCTGCTGCCCCAGGTGAAGTTTCATAAAATTTGAATCGACCCCCAAGCGGTTTCGGAGAGGGAAGATTTTAAAGACGTTTCCAAAATCGGCTAAAATCTCAGATGGCCATGAATAAACCTGAATCTTATCGCCCCATCGATACGCTATGTCAAATGCTATTGAAATCGGCCGAGAAGTTCTCGAAAAAATGAATTTTAAATTTACTAGTTATATAGTATGAGAGTTTTTGCGGCCAAATATCCAAGATGGCCGCCAAACCATTTATCTCACAGTTTCGAGAGTGCAAATTTAAAATCATCATGCAAAAAAACCCCGTTTAAAGCCAATATCAGCTTCAAGATACATCACATAAAAACCCAACATGGCCGCCAATCACGTTACATTTTGATTTGTCCACGGCGGACATGTTTTGTAGCATATAAGCTTCTCTTGAATTAAGATTTAATGGCACTTAGTCCCTAATCATATCTCTCAAATTTCGGCCAGATCAGTTCAGTGGTTCTGAAAAGGAATTCTTTTTCGAGAAAACTATAGCATCCATGATGGTGGCCCGAACATTTAGTCAATCATGTTCCATTGAACAAACTTGGTTAAGCTGTTGAATTATATGATGTTTCATGAGTTTTTATTTGATCACAACGTGGTTTCGAAGAAGATTTTTAGACGTGTCAGAACAAAATCCAAGATGGCCACCTTTCCTTTGAACAAACTTGGACCCCTATGCCATAATGATGCTTCCTGCTAAATAAATATAGTTGAAATCGGCCCAGTTGGCAAGAGTTTCTTGTTTAAAGAAAATGTTGACGGATGATGGACGGATGACGGACGATGGTCAACGGACGGCAGATGGACGATGGACGGTCGCCATGATATAAGCTCACTTGATCATTCTGCCCATGTGAGCTAATAAAAATGTTAACAACTATGTTTGAATATCCTGTATGTATTTACGATTGCTGTATTATGCGGATGTAGTGGTAGATACACCCTACAGCGGCAACTAGTCCTTCTTCGCATTTAACCACTGTGGCTTGTCCTTAGCCAAAGTTTTTAGCATCGTTAGATCCATTCTTGATCTAACCGTACGGAATCCTGCTTTCTTTAGTTCACATTGAGATCAAAATACTATGCTCTTTAATTATATATAGAACCATGGAAACGATATGTATGTATACATAGAATTGCATTCATCCCTGCTTGTTGTCACACATGCGATCGTCTACTCACTTTAAACAAGCAATTCGTCAAATCTTACTTACAAAGTAACTACCCTGATAATGCAGTTTACTGGGCCGATGCTGGGCCGATACCGGGCCGATACTGAAAGTATCGGCACTGTATCACTCCAGCATCGGCCACGTAGCTGCGTTATCTGGGTATACGGGTGCCTTTACACATACGGATCGTTCTTGTGCCCAAGAATCCACCAGGACCTCCGTCCAACCTGAGGCCAACGGAGGATTCCAGTTTATCCATAAATCATATGGCATTATAATCAACCACGTGACGCTGAGTGCGACGTCATAATCGATTACGTCATGAATGACGTAGATAGGTTTGCCATAGCCAGAGCACCCAGTCACTTTATTTTTCAAAATATGCAGCACCGTACGTGTGTAGTTTGGTGGAAATTGCTAGTCAGGGAGTTCAGTGTTCGATCGATCCCAACACGGATGAAGTGTGGGTGGAACTTAGCTAGACATGGGTGGGGCATGGCTCCAACCGAATTTCACCATTGTGTTCATGAACGGCATTAGAAACATTTGGTTAAATGTGACCTTATCGTGCACAAGAGATACAATTGGCAGATTTACATTAAATTCACAGAGTGGCATTAAAGAGGGCGCAATAAATTTGAAATTTCAACTCGTTTGAGATCCTCAATATATCCTAGGACTTATATAACAATGGAGGAGTTAAGTTTTAGCTATGTCTCGTCCATCTCTAACTAGGCCCCGCCCACATTTCAAGCATATTGTGATCAGCAACAGCGTCTAGTCAAATTAGTTTAAAATATTCAACAGAATGTGTATTAAATAGTAAGACCTACACTTCATGCGACAACGCTTAGTTACGTAGTTGATTATGACGTCATATGATTGATGGATAATATGGAATCCTCCATTGTCAGAGTGACTTTAACGAGGAGACAACTGCGTCCACAAAATCTGTTCTCAGCGTATGCTAACATCGGTATGTTGATCAAAGAATTGGGATTTCTACAAGATAGGAATCGACCAGGCGTAACATTTGATACCATCAGGATATGACAGATTTGTTCAAATTTTTTCATCTAGCTGAAAGCGACGACGAAAAAGTACGCCTGGTGAGACTCCTACTGGTTATCACTAAGGTAAACATTGACGTAAAATCAGCGCATTCTGCTAAATTTAACACAACAGTGGACCTTTCCATTTTTAGCTATGCCCCGCCAACCTTTAGCTAAGCTCCACCCACACCTCGAGTTCTGAACTCTCTGACTATCAATTTCCAGAAAAAAACTATGCCTGTATGCTGTTGAATATTTTGGAACTAATTTGATGGTTTCAAAATCTTCAACAGTATGTGTATTAAATAGTAGAGGTTACTAAATATGGCCTCTTACCTATTTAACCAATGTGAATACAAATACATCCACCACCCACACCCTAGAATGGCTGCAATAATCAATAGAATTTCCACAGTGACCGTCCATACAACACCTTAGATTCATGTCAACCATTTTCAATCCATCAATATCTATTTCACCAAGCGAACCATCTCACTAGTCCATGTCCCAAAGCAAAGACTACGAACTTCAATCACTACCTCGGTGCAAAGTAGTAACGGCATCATTTCATCTTGTTTGAATACATATTCTGCGTTTTATAAATGAAATGTCGTCATATAATTTTACACTAATGTTTCGGGTAACGCATGAATAGTTTGTTTTCCGATGCTTCGTGTTCAAGCGTCAGTCTCTGAGTTTGATAAGTTCTCGTTTGACAGCGCCACTAATTACTGGTTAACGGTAGACTATTAATTACCGTGTTGTAAAGTCAGACTTTTATTATGTACCCCGCGAGTTGTTAATTGTGTGCTTACAGTCAAACACACCAGGGAGAACACCTAGCGGTTGCATTGCAAAGGGGGTGGACTTTATTACTCATTTCATGACGAAGCCGGCCAAAGCCGGCCTCTGCAGTGGTCTTGAGGAATGCCCATTTGCAGGTCAATTAATGAACTGGAGCACCATTCTAGTGGTAAATTTTCATAAAAGATCTCCACCTGGCCTGCAAATGGACATTGATTAAGCAAACATTTTGATTTTTGGACAAAATTTGGTCATAAAAGGGTTAAAAGTGAAAAACAACAACTGAACACGAAAGTCGGGAATTGAAATCTCATTAAAAATGTCATGAATAGTATGTTTACTATTTTCAACATAATTGGATTGAGAGCTGTCGGCATCAGCGGCAGCTGCATGTTCCTGTCAAATTAATTGTAAAATATTCAAAAGCTTAACGGCGCGGTTAACTTCAGATTCGGAGTCTGGGAATTGCGGTTTCCAGTTAATCCATCAATGATATGACGCCAAAATGAACTATATGACGTGTATGGCGACGCCATAATCAATTACGTCAGGAATGACGTAGCCGCGTTAGTCCCGACCGATATGTCGTTACTATTTAATAAAAATGCTGCTGAATAATTTGAAACTAATTTGACAGGGCGCTGTTGCTGGATAGCAACAACGCCCAGTCAAATTAGTTTCAACATATTCAACAGCGTACATGTATAGTTTTCTGGAAATTGATATTCAGAGAGAGTAGGGATCGATCGACCCCCAGCACGTTCAAAGCGTGGGTTGAGCTTAGGTAGAGATGGGTTGGGTATAGTTTGTCTGTAGAGAGCGGCCATACTGTAGAGCATGGGCTGCATCTGAGTGTCATTGACCGCAGGAACAGCACTCGGAATCTTCTATTTCGAATTTACTGAGTAGATGCGGTCTTATTCTGCTGTGGCCAGTTCGTACTCTGACGACGATTATCTGCTGCTTACGGTTAGGTTTGTGGACGGAATCATCTGAGCTATAGGTGGAAAGGGTCAAATGTCACTATTTATTGATTGCAGAATTGATGTAAGGTTTTGTCTTTTTACCAATGTCAAACCAACTTCTTATTTTTTCACAGGTTCCGCCTTCTATGGCGAAGGATCAGCTTGATAATTTCCATATATGTTGCAATGGCCCGAAATCCATTCGAGAACTGTTTGATTTGCGCCCCTTGTTAAAATGTATCATAGGTTTCGTTTTTCAACAGGTTAACAATAATGCAATAACGTTATAACGACCACGGTTACGTCATCGCGCAAAACAACATCCCGAGGAGTAATGCCAGTCAAATTGGTTGCAAAGGACTCAACAATAGTCAATGTATTCATGCTTTATTAAGTGTCTGACTAGTGCACGCTATCAAACAATAATTTCAATGGACAGTAACTCTGAACCTGTTCAATATTTTGAAAACAATGTGACTGAAGGTTGTTGGTGGCTTGGCCACCAACAACTTTCAGTCAAATTGGTTGCAGAGTAGTCAACATATCCAGAGTTATACTACATAGAAAATGTAGTCTGCAGAAACTCAACAGCCAGACAGTTAAACGAGGAGCGGATGCTTTTAGAGACTGCGCAACGATGCAATGAAATACTTTATGATTCCGTGTGTCGCACCTTCGTTAATTGATTGCGCGGTCACCAACTCTATCAGTAAGTAGGCCCTATTTCAATATACCACCCGCGTGTGCCGTAACTTAGAGTGCTAGTTTCTTTGTACATTTCAACTTCGTTAATTGATTATATGCTCACCAATGTCACCAGTATATATTTCAATATGACCACGCGTATATCGAAACCTCAAGCGCACACCATACCTTCCAGTGCATGCCGTAAGGCCCGCTTTCCATGTGAGCTATTCTGCTCGCGTGTTCTCGCAAGCTTTACTGCTCGCGGGTTTGTCTATTTCCATGTGGGCGAGTTTACCAGCGAATCCGGCTATTTTCCTAGCGTAGACAAGCGAATTTCAGGGGCTAGTTCTGCATATTTTTTATAAATTTTTGCTTTCCTACACACTACATGCGTCATGTCGCAAAAGTACAGAGGCCAGGTCCTGAAGCTGAGCTTTCAAAAACAGGAGCAGTTAATTGATCTGGTAGAACAATATCTGCACCCAATATCTGTGCACTCTTTTTTAGTTTGTCAACCGCATTAACTGCATCATACGAATGCGAGTTCTTTGTCTCTTGCACAAATAATACAGAAGCTGGCTCTTGTATGGCATCATTATTGCATGTAAATCTTCACACATTTAAACGCAACAAATACTAGATAACCTGCTTATCAGGCTACACGCATGCGTACACGATCAACATACATAATAAGCGAGCGTGTCAGCGGCACGGACAAGCGCCCGTGGAAATGTATATATAGGAAATGCACTAGACCGACTTTTCTGCTAGCAGAAAAGCGAGCAGAAAAGTCGCGAACTGCGCGACTTGTTTTTAAGCGAAAGAATTTCAGCGCGCTGAAAAGCTCACATGGAAATGGTTCTATCTAAATGCACTGGATCGACTTTTCTGCTAGCAGAAAACCGCGCATACAAGCTTACATGGAAAGCGGCACTAACTTCGATTTCTAGCGGTAACTTCGAGTGTATGTGTTTCTTTGTACACTTCACCTTGTAAGACTAGACAACATCTTCATACGGATATTAAGGGACAAAGTTCTTTCTCATATTCCTTGAATCAGACATGTTACTTGCTTCATATTAGACAAGAATGACCCGTAAAAATATATATTAGACAAGACAAACTCTTAATATGTTGAGCCAACAGGACATGTCTGTCTGATTTATATTCGACCGCACTAACTACTGACCTGTATAGTAAGGCACACAAACGCCGCTCAAGTTGTATATTAACCCTGACAGGCCCTCGAGCCTATTTATAATAACCCGCCACTCTTGGCCTAGTGGACAGCATTCTGGATTACTTAATTGGCGAGCTTGGTTCGCGCCCCCGTGATGGACTATGTCGCCATCATTGTAAAAATGGTCAATCATCATGACGCATCGCCTCTCCACACCTAGGAGTATAAAGTGCTACAAGCGTAAAAACTGTGATAGTTGCCTACCAGTAGCGGAAACTTTGCTAGAGACAAGTGTAATGGATATTTCCAGATTTAGTCATGCCCCGCCCATCTCTAGCTAAGCTCCACCCACACTACGCCGTGTTGAGATCGATCGATTCCTGAAGTGTCTGAACATAAATTTCCAGACATATATAGAGGTAATCTGTTGAATATTTAGAAACTAATTTCACTTGGTACTGTTGCTGGCAGCAACAGGGCCCAGTCAAATTAGTTTCAAAATATTCAAATGCCTGTTTATTAAATAGGAAATACATACAATCCATACCACAACGCTTATTCCATCATCAATTAAACATTCGCGACGAATTTATTTACGTTATTCATTGATTATGACGTCACCTTTCACGTCAAGTAGTTGACTATGACGTCATATGATTGATGGATAAACAGGATCGGTCCCATTCCATATGTTTCAGTGGCTAAAGATAAATTCGCGACGTGTTATAGTTGAACGAGAGATGGCATTATCTTGTCATGTTTGGATTTTTTCTGGGTTTGAAGCTTAATTATTTTTAATTGGTCCTTTTCAGTAAAATTTTCTCAAAATTTAGTTTTTCTACATATTAACCATAATGCAAAAACTGTATAACCATCGCGGTTAAGGCCTCGCGCAAAGCAGCGCTCCGAGTAGTAATAGACCCTACATTTCAGTATATAAGCGAGTGAGATGATATGGCATGCGCTGGTTTAATGAGTGCAATGTAATGGAGTATGTTATTTCACATGTGATAAACCACAAGTGTTATAGATTTAGATAGTACCTGTCTCTAGAGAGTTGTTTGCCGTTCCATAAAGGCTGCCGTTTATGGACAAACAGTCGATGTATTCATATTTTATTAAGTGTCCGACTGCTGCAAGCTATCAAACAATAAGTTCAATGGACAATAACTCTGGTAGTGTTGAATATTTTGAAATCAATTTGACTGAAAGTTGTTGGTGGCTTAGCCACCAACAACTTTCAGTGAAATTATTATCAAAGTATTCAACATATCCAGAGTTATACTACATAGAAAATGTAGTCCGCAGAAACTCAACAGGCAGATAGTTAAACGAGGCGTGGATCCTTTTAGAGATTGCGCAATAATGCAATGAAATACTTTATGATTCCGTGCTTCGTACCTTCGTTAATTGATTGTGCGGCCACCAACTCTATCAGTAATTAGACCCTATCTCAATATATCCATCAACCCCACCCCCACCTTCAACCCCACCCTACGCGTGTGCCGTGACTTAGAGTGCGCTCCGTAACTTCGATCGCTCGCAATAACTTCCAGTACATCCCGTAGCTTTGAATATACTAGTTTCTTTGTACATTTCAACTTCGCTAATTGATTGTATGCCCGCCAATGTCACCAGTATATATTTCAATATGAACTCGCGTATATCAATACCTCAAGTGCACATCATACATTCAAATGCACGCTGTAACTTCGCTTGCACGCAGCAACTTCGAGTGTACGAGTTTCTGTGTACACGTCACCTTCTAAGACTAGACAAAATCGGCATATGGATATTGGGAGACACAATGCCTTCACACGTTCCTTAAATTAGACATGTTACTTGTTTCAAATTAGACAAGGTTGGCCCGGAAAATATATATTAGACTTGACAAGCTCTTGAAAGCTTAAGCAAACAAAACATGTCCTTCTGATTTATATTCGGCCGCACTAACTACTGACCTGTATATTAAAGCACACAGGTTCCGCTCAACGTGAATAGTAAATTAGACAGACCCTAGAGCCTATATATATAGAATAACCTGCACCTCTTGGTCTAGTGGGCAGGATTCTGAACCACTTAACTAAACTCTCCAGTTTTAGCCACGCCCCGCCCACCTCTAGCTAAGCTCCACATACGCCATCACACGCTTCGCCGTGTGGGTATGGATCGATCCCCAAATGCTATGACTATCAATTTTCGGAAAAATATACAGATAAGCTGTTGAATAGTTTGTAACTAATTTGACTGGGTATTGCTGCTGGCAGCAACAGGGCCCAGTCAAATTAATTTCAAATATTCAAACAAATGTTTATTAAATAGTAAAGACATACAATCCGTACTACCATTCTTAGTCAATCATCAAGTAAACACTCCTGGCGAATTTTTCTACGTCATTCATTGATTATGACGTCATCCTTCACGTCCCGTAGTTGATTATGACGTCATATGATTGGTGAATAAACTGAAAAGGTTCATTTCCGTATGTTTCAGTGGCCTGAGTTACGTTGGAGAGCTGTTTGTTTTGCGACTTGTTATATTTGACCGAGAGATGGCATTATTTTGTCATTTTTGGATTTCTTTTGTGTTTTGAAGCTTAATTATTTTGAATTGTTCCTTTTCATTAAAATGTATCATAATTTTAGTTTTTCAACATATTACCAATAATGCAATAACGTTATAACGATCACGGTTACGCCATCGCGTAAAACAACACTCCGAGTAGTAATAGACCATACATTGCAGAATATTAGCACCTGAGAGATGTCTGCCATGTGGTGGTTTAATGTGTGGAATGCAATGGAGTATGTTATTTCACATGTGATAAAACCACTTTAATACAAGTGTTATAGATTTAGATAGTACCTGTCTCTAGAGACACATTTGCTGCTCCATACAGGCTGCTGTTTACGGCCAAATAGTCGATGTATTCACGCTTTATTAAGTGTCTGACTAGTGCACGCTATCAAAAATCATTTCAATGGACAATAAGTCTGAACCTGTTCAATATTTTTAAAACAATTTGACTGAAAGATGTTGGTGCCTTGGCAAAAAAAGAAAGACGAAAACATCTGCCCAAATTATGGACTATCTCGCCGCCATTTTAAAAGTGGTGCGACTCATCTCCTCTCTACAACGAGGAGTATAAATGGCTGCAAGAGTAAAAAAAACTGCGATAGTTGCCTACCAGTAGTGGACACGTTGATGGAAAAATTGCAATTGGGGATTTTAGACCCTCGTCCTCCTATTTGTGTCACATTGTAAGAGGGTTGCGGATTTTTTGGATTATTTCGATCTTGCCAAGCGTTGCGGAATCATAGTGTATTGTGGCGGAAATCCTCTAACACCTCAAGTTCGTGCCTTGTGCAAAGAATTAAGCCAAATCGGATCTGTAGTTTTTCAGATGCAGGTGCGGGCGAACGGATCGACACACACAGGCACGCATGCACACACCCACCCCCCCCCCCCCCAACACACACATATATGCACGCACGCACGCACGCACGCACGCACGCACGCACGCACGCACGCACGCACGCACGCACGCACGCACGCAGGCACGCACGCACGCACGCACGCACAAACCCGATTGCAATACCATTTTCCCCTTACAGGGATAAGCTAATAAATGCTACACAGACAATAAAGTCCAGGAAAACAAATAAATAATTCATATATTATATATGATACAACCCAGCCACCCACTGGAGACATCCGATCTGTCACTCACGTATATAACGTAATAATAGTAAATTACGTCACAAGTAGGCTGACGTCACAATCACAATGCATAAGGAATGACGCATCTGGCTCCGTCATGAATACATATTGAAAAGACATTCATGTGTAGGATTTGTATTGCCTTACTATTTCATAAACAACCTGTTGACTATTTTGAAACTATTTTGACTGGTCGCCGTTGCTGTCATAGGCAGCAACAGCGCCCACTGAAAGCAGTTTCAAAATAGTCAACAACTAATTACATGTATACTTATCTTGAATTAGGAAGTTTAGGAATTCAGGATTCAACGCTTATAAATTGATTGAAACATGCAGAAAAAAGTGGGTGGAGGTTAGCTAGAAATGGGCGTGGCATAGCTAGAAATGGGCCCCGTTATTAAGGCGCGATTTTAGCCATTCCAACCATTCATATTGCTGGTTTGTGGAATTTTCCAAGTATGGTTTTATGAACAAGATTCGCATATCACACACGCTACAGAACTCTTCATACGACCGCCAGTTTAAAAGCCCACCCGTCTTGTAGCCCCATAAGCATCATAGCATGTGTTTGATAGAAGTAGGTTGCGTGGGATGTATCATATTGGCAGGCTCATTAAGCAGAATCGATGTATTGAAACCAATTCTTGACAAACAGTTATTATCATCTCGAATTTCGCATTATCCATTGTTACGTCCATTGCGATTGCTGGGAAATTGCA
Source organism: Chaetoderma sp. LZ-2023a (assembly GCA_034401795.1). NCBI lineage: Eukaryota > Metazoa > Mollusca > Caudofoveata > Chaetodermatida > Chaetodermatidae > Chaetoderma > Chaetoderma sp. LZ-2023a. The sequence continues at coordinate 64,511,095 of CM067363.1, read as the reverse complement.
AGCTGTTATTCTAGCTAATGAACTGAATTATGGTGTATGTTTCCTCACTCAATCATATGACGTCATGATCAACTATGCGACGTGTGTGCTGACGTCATAATCTAGACGTCATAAATGATTCCCTTAAACGCTTAATAGTCCGACACGTCGTACGAATTATTTTTTTGCTATTTAAGAAACATTCTGTTGATCAGCAGCAGCACCCAGTCAAATTCTTTTCAAAATATTCAGCAGCTTACCTGTTTAGTTTTCTGGAAATTGATGGTGAGGAAGTTCAGCGATCGACCGATCCCAACACAAACGAGGTGTGGGTGGAGCTTAGATAGATATGGGCGGGGCATAGCTAAAACTGGAAAAGTCTATTATGGTGTCCGATTCGGAACGAAGCTTCTGAAAACTGTTGATGACCTCAACAGCTTTCAGCACCATTGTGTTGAAAAAAACCTCCATTAGATAATACAAGCCAATTGTTCAGTCGGTTTAAAGCTTTAACGGCTAAATTTGGCCAAAATATATATTTGCTGATTTGAATCTCCATTGTAGGGTAAGATATATTTTTTGAAAATTTACAACTGTACTGGCTCGCTAGGTCATCGAGGCAGTCACTACGGGGGTAAATTTGGGGTGGGGGGGAATGCTGTTCTCTTGGCCTTGAAATGGACATTTCTCAAGATCACGGCAGAAGTCAATATTATCGGGATTCGCCACAAAAAGGTTAATGACACATCTGTTTTCTCGTGTAAAATAATTTTCTCTACCTCCAGAGAAACGCCACATCATTCATTCACTTGTTTTTCGATCGAAATAAATGCGTCTTTTTCTGCGTTCCAAGCATCAGAAAGAGATATCTCATACATGGGAGTCATTAGAAATGCGTACGCTCAATTGCAAAGCACAGTGTTATTTTAATTAAAAGGGGAACAATGAATTAGTAGATCTGGCTTATCAAGCTAGAATCGGATATTTTTAATCTAGTCCGATTTATAGCCATTGTTGTGGGGCTCCATTGTCTGCCTGTAATATACACGGAGAGTATTTTCTGTGTATTGCTGGAAAAGGTTATTAGTAAATGTCACTGGGAAATTTGTTATTCCTTCACTTTGTCATCATCTCGCTAAATAATCGTTCATTTTTCAAAAGAATGTTATTTATGATAAGCAAAAACAGAATGCAGCTGGGGGATTGCGAGTGCACGAGCAAGGACGTGCGCGCGCGTGTGCGCGTGTGTGCGTGTGTGCGTGCGTGCCCGCGTCCGTGTGTGTGTGTGTGCGTGCGTGCGTGCGTGCGTGTGTGTGTGTGTGCTCGCGCGCGTGCGTGCCTCTACAGGAGGTGAAGGGGGTGCGTGTGAGGTGCACTGCGCGATGATGGCAGGGGGTGGGGTGGGTGCGAAAGGAGAGAAAAATGATGGAGAACTGATAAGAGGAGTCCTCATATATAACGGACCATCCATCATACTATAGAGGAACTAACTGAAACTGGTTCTTGCTGTGGTGTGCCATGCCCATAGCATTCCATGGCTGCAGGGTTAAGCTTGCACGCTGTAACAAATAAATACACGTATCTAATTGACCGGTTCAGTTTATCCATCCATCATATGACGTCATAATCAAGTACGTGACGTGTATGATGATGTCATAATCAATTGCAGCATGAATGAAGGTATTTAGTCCATCTTAAATGCCTAATAGTACGACACGATGTGCACGAATTGCATGTTTTTTACCATTTAATAAACATGCTGTTGATTATTTCGAAACTAATTTGCCTAGGCAGCAACAGCACCCAATCAAATTAGTTTCAAAATATTCAACAGTATACCCCTATAGTGTTCTGGAAGTTAATGGCCAGGAAGTTCACGGATCGATATATCCCAACACTGGAAAGGTGTGGGTTGAGCTTAGCTAGGGTTGGGCGGGGCATAGCTAAAACTGGAAATGTCTATTGCCAGAGGCAATACCATTGATCGTTAGTAAATGTCCAATAGAAGGATCTATTTCTAGCTAAGCCACGCCAACTTCTAGCTAAGCTACGCCCATGTTTTACCCGGGTTCGACTCGATTTATATTACTTTGAACCCAGAATGTACAGATTCGAAAATTCAAAGTGTACATACATGTACTTTGCCGAATAATGTGAAACAAATGTGACTGGGTCTGGGCATATGGCAGATCGTAATCAAGTTAATTGCAAAATATTCAACAGAATGTTCATTAAATTGTATATTTTAAATTCATAAACAAATTCAATTCCTACACTAATGGTGGACTTTTCGATTTTCGTGACTGGCTACACGTCATTTTGTTATGCCATCAGCTAACCAGTGACGTAACAATTATGACGTCATAGACTTCGACAGATCTGATACGCCCAGTGTGATAACCGGATATGGGCAATCCTTTAATGATTCCAGTTGGTTAAGTCCGATTTCTGTAATTAAACATTTTTGGTACATGACCATTTGCAGATCAACAGGAAAACTACTTTGAAAATGTACCACTGAAATAATCAGACAACCCGGTCTTTGATGGACTGCCCAATGGGGGAATCCGGTTAAGCTATGCACCACCCATCTTTAGCTGGACTCCAGCCACCCTATTCCCGTGTTGAGATCAATCGATCCCTGCACTCCCTGGATCTCAATTTCCTGGAAACTATACAGGTATGTGGTTGAATATGTTGAAACTAATTTGACTGGGTGCTGCTCAGTCAAATTAGTTTCAAAATATTCCACAGAAAATGTATTATATATTATTAAAGACATACAATTTGTACTGCAACGCTTAGTCCGTTATCAAGTAAGCGTTCGTGTATGTATGTAAATATTTCTAGAGCGCCAATTCCGTGACGAACTTACCTACGGCATTCATGACGTAATTGAGTATTACGCCATCCAACACGTCACGTAGTTGATTATGACGGCATATGATTGGTGGATTGACCGGAATCGTCCATTGTGATGTATTTGTATTATATACACCTGTGCAAAAGTTAAGCACCAGCAAAAACAATAGAACGTAGAAACATGATGGTACAACTAGGCTGCCATACTTTTTGTCCCCGCGTTAGCTGACATAATTCCAAGTACGAAATGCACATGCATGCATGACTTCACGCCGCTTGATGTCCGTGCGTGGCGGGAAACAGCACACGTGTTCAGTTATGTAAAAGTCCAGTTTGAGGTGTAGAACATTACATACAGATTTAGGCGACAAGATTAGGAATTTTGTGTTCATGACCGTGGTTTATTTGGACAGAGAGAATTAGCTCTTGATTGTGAACCGCTATGGCAAGACGAAGGTTAAGTGATCGTGTGAAATGGCAAATCATAGGCATGCATACCACTGGTATGTCATGCAGAGAGATTGGCAGACAGCTGAACATTAACCATACTGTAATCAGTCGTTTGATTGCAAATCATGGGCAAACTAACGAGGTGAAGGACAGGCCTAGATCTGGAAGACCGAAGAAGACTACTGCCCGTGATGATCGAGCCCTAGTACGCCTTGTTAGGAGATCTCGATTCACCAACAGCAGAGTGCTCAGCCAGCAATGGGAAACGCGCAATAGAGTGTCAATGTCTACCGTCAAAAGGAGACTGTATGCTGCTGGCATGAAAGCTAGGAGACCTGTCAGACGTCCTCTCCTCACTGCACACCACAAAGAGGAGCGTCTGAGGTGGTGCAACGAAAGAAGACACTGGAACATGAGATACTGGAGACGGGTACACTGGTCCGATGAAAGTCGGTTCCTGCTTCATGCCACAGATGGTCGAACTCGTGTATGGAGGTCCAGACGCACGGCGTACGACCAACGTAACATCATGGAAGAAGTTCCATTTGGTGGAGGTTCCGTTATGATATGGGGGTGCATCTCATTTGATTGTAAGCTGGATCTGTTGACTGTACCTGGAACACTAAATGGACAAAGATATCAAGATTCCATACTGGATAGAGTTGTGGTCCATCATTTTGTAAATCATGCACCTGGAACCCACCCTATAGTCATGGATGACAACGCCCGACCACATCGTGCTAGAGCTGTGCATGAATACTTCCGCCAGAATGCCATCGAAACCCTACCATGGCCAGCAAGGAGCCCTGACATGAACCCTATTGAGCATATCTGGGACATTCTGGGAAACATGGTGAGAAGGAGGGATCCTCCTGTGCAGAACCTACAGGAATTAACAGACGCACTCCATCTTGAATGGCAACGAATACCACAATGGCGTATCAGTCGGTTGGTGACCAGCATGAGACGTCGTGTCCAGGCCGTCATCCAGGCACAAGGTGGATATACCCGGTATTAATAATGACAGTCTCAAACTCGTGCACAGATGTTAAACTTCGTTTTCAGACACCATTAATGACAATCTAGCCACGTGTGTCAACTGTAGGGCAATAGTTGTCAGTTGTGTCAACGTAACCATATTCAGGCCTCGTTTTCAAGTTCAAACAAAAACATACAGTGTTTCCCCACCATCATAATCAACATTCCTCTAGTTGCATTATTACCTCTTGCACTAAGATGGATGGGTACATAAATGTTTATGCTATTGCTTTCTTCATAGCACATGAATATACCCTCGCATGTGCGTAAAAATAGGGTGGTGCTTAACTTTTGCACAGGTGTATATATTAAGCATGAAATCAATACTTGTCTATATTGAATTTTGAAATCTTGAATCTTGAATCTTGAATTCCCAAGATAATCTTGAATTGTTCTGGAAATGGACATTGACGGGGTCGTTATTATTATATAACGTTGTTTTCTATTAAAGCAATCGAGAAAGATGATATTTAACAGATGATTGTCTGTTTATCGTCATTCGATCTCTAAAAAAAACTGTAGGGTTATAACGTGGTATAAATGTGCGGGATATCAAAAAAGCGTTGCTAAAATAGGTGGTTATTTAATACAAGCCATTGTCATTGACCTCAACAAGCTGTGTTACAGGACCACCTTGACTTAACTATGGGTATGTTTAACAATGCATGCTAAATAGTGCGCAAACAAATGATATGTTTTATATCGCTATTGAGAATGAAGGAATTCAGTTTAAATCCATCTCTATCTAAAATCCACACATGCTTTGTCCGTATTGTGATCGATCGGCCCATGCCCGCTATGAATCTCAATTTCCAGACAACTCTACATGTAAGCTGTGACATATTTTGAAACCAATTTGGCTGGGTGCTGTTGCTCCCTATTTTACAATATTCAACAGCATGCTTATTAAATAGTAAAGACATGCAATTCGTACAGCAATGCTTAGTCCGTCATCGATTAAGCGTTCGTGACTAACCTATCTACGACATTCGTTACGTAATTGATTATACGTCATCATACACGTGACCGAGTTGATTATAGCAAACAAGTAAAGTGTGCTGGTGGATATTTTGCACATCAACTGTGCTGGAAAACAGTGCTGACTGTACCATCCATTTATGTTCTAAATATTCAACAGAACGTTTCTTACATCGTGATAAACTAACTAACATTTTAGTGCTCCTTTTTGGAAACCGGTTAACTTATCTTCTAGCTGTAAACATTATAAATAGGTAGACAATAAAATGGTTTACCATACTGTATGCCTATTCACCTTTCCAGAGTATTCATCTATCGATCTGACGTCATATGACGTCATAATCAGCTAAGGCGCGTGTAGGATGACGTCATACTCATTACGTCGTAAATGATTCTATATGGCCCGTCTTTAACTCTTAATAGTCCGACACCTTGTACGAATTGTATGTCTTTAATAAACATGCTGTTGAATATTTTGAAACTAATTTGACTGGGCGCTGTTGCTGCTATAGGCAGAAACAGCACCCAGTCAAATTAGTTTCAAAATATTTAACAGCTTACCTGTATAGTTTTCTGGAAACTGAGAGTCGGGAATTTCAGAGATCGATCGATCGATCCCAACACGAGCGAGGTGTGGGTGGAGCATGGATAGAGATTGGCGGGGCGTGGCTAAAACTGGAAATGTCCATTGTGTTGGTGATGTGCTCGCTGTAACAGATCGCATACCTAATTATAGGCTATCCATCTGCACGCGACAACGGAATCGCTCATCGGCGACCTCTCTTGGGACCTGGAAAACGTCTTCTCACCTTATCAGAAACTGAGGAATCCAGTCTTAGCTATCCCCCCCCCATCTATGGCTAAACTCTATCCACACTTCGCCTGTGTTGGGATAGACCGATCCCTGAACTCCCTAACTATACATTTCCAGAAAACGATACAGGTCATGACTATGCCGTCATTGCACAGTTAATGTACAAGATATGCAACATTACGTTTTAGTTTTATTTGTTAGTTTACAGCAACAGCGCTCAGTCAAATTAGTTTCCAAATATTCAACAGAATGTTTATTAAATAGTAAAGACATGCAATACGTCCGTCATAAATTAAGAGTTTGTGACGACCTTATCTATGTCATTCATGACGTCACTGGTTATGAAGTCATACTACACGTCATATAGTTGATTATGACGTCATATGATTGATGGCTAAACCGGAATCCTTAATTAGGCTATCCACCTGCACGCGACGGAACCCTTCACCGGAGGCCATTGTTGGAACTAGGACGGACAACTGTTCTCACCTTATTAATAATTCTTCATAATCAGGGGAAGCTAACTAACTAGATGTTTAAATAATTGATGGCCACTTGTGTCGTTAGAGGTAGGTGAGACGCGTCTGGTACTAATCGAAATAGTCACATATTAATGAAATAAGCGGGGTATGTGAAAAGGAAAGCCGCTGAGAAAAAGATACAGTTATTGAATAGCTTCAGTATTGAAGGACAGCGCGTAGCAATTCATTACACCGCCATATCATTGTGTTACTCCGTTAGTTAGTGAGTCACAAACGCTTATTTCTGGCTGTATCTAAGAAATTACCTGATGCGATTTGGCTCAAATTTTAACGCAATGAAAGAACTCGCTGTGCAGGAGGATCGCCAGACGTTCCCCGTGATCCGGACGCGAGAACTCAAATCCTGATCGGATCAGCGTCTAGATGTATGAATATTTCGGAGACTGCTGATCCAATTTGGCCTTTTGATTTTAACACATGAAATATCGTGACAATGCGCGACGATCCGCCAACTGTGGGTCTCATTCGAAAAAAATCTAGAGAATGCCAACAATCCGGAATAAGCGAAAGAATCCGGCACCCTCGGCTACAGAGATTATATGGACCTTATTTCCACTTTAATCATCCTTACCTAATTTAGTTGGCTATTTCGGCACTGCTATGCCACCTGTTGCATGGTAATGGACTCATGACCACATGCTTGTTAACAAGGCAAGACAAAAGGGCATACGAAGACTGAGGCTATGTGTTTATTAGGTTTGGGAATTGGTACTATTTTTCTGATCGATGATTGGTTTTACCTACTAATCGATGATCAATTAGTGATCGATCATAACAGTTTCTGATTTTTGTTCCATTTTGAATGCAGCTTTTATTTCATGTTCATGTCTCAACCCAAGTCACAGGTATTCCACATACCTAACAATTTAAGAAATGATCCGTTGAATATTTTGAAACTAATTTGACAAATACGTTTCAAAATATTCAACAGGTTATTGGTATGGTTGGTTTAAAATTAGCATACTATTTCAGCGTCGAAAGGGCAAATGCCTTAACGTAGACTAAGAAGTAATATTATGTTTTAAAATATAGCTGTGCAAATTTAATTAAAACATGTTTTGCCAAAAGGTGTTCGTCTTCTGCAGACTTTGTTTTCTAGCTTTAAATAGTCCAGAGAATATTAATCTAGTTAATTAATAATTAGCCAAAATAGATTTCTGAAATCATGATGGTCGTTTTGTTGAAAATGTGAACCAATCAATTATCGACCAAATCGAGTAATTGGAAGAACAATAGTGTCTAAATGAAGAAGAAGACGAAGAAGACGAAGAAGAAGAAGGATGAGGAGAAGAAGAAGAAGAAGTAGAAGAAGAAGAAGTTCAACAACAACAAAGGCAAAAAATGTCGTTCACAATAGTGTAGCGAGAAACGGATTTGCCATGATATGCATGTATTGCTATCCTATCCCATTATGATTTCAACTTATTACAGTTTAACGATCTAGCGGATACAATCTTGCAAGACGTGTCGATGCATGGCGTGCGTTCACTTACTGAGCTTCACAGAATTGTGCTAATACAAGGAAATGCAATTAATAATCACCAGACAACACAGATTTTGCTGTACACATGAAACACAGTGCGAGAAATGTGTATCACGTGTTCGTTGTCGGTGGTGATGACCACGCCGCGGCATCAATCACCAGCGATTACATACTACTGACCGATGACGATAACTAGTTCAATCATGCAGCGGATGAATCCCGTTGTAGCTATGCCCCACCCATCTCTCATGGTTTTTCCTGTGTTGGGATCCATATATCCATGCACTCTCTGACTGTGAATTTCCAGAAAACTATAATGGTAAGCTGTTTCCAAATGTTCAACAGAACGTGTATTAAATAGTATTAAATAGTAAAGGCATACAATTCGTACAACAACACTTAGTCCGTCATCAATTAAGTGTTCGCGACGAACTTGATTCATGAATTGCTAATATAAAATGGCAAGTACATGAGAGAAACTATACAAACAGTAGAACTAGTAGGATATGTGATAAAAACAATATCATACTCCTTGCCATATCCTATCAAATTTAATACACTCGTTTAGAGATCTCATTTGCTACGCTCTAACGATCGCTGCGACAGAGGCCTTGAAGGAGAACTAACCTCATATTATAATAGTTATTCAGCTGATGTAACACGTCATTCGTAAACTATACATAGAATATTAAGCTTGTTATCATGACGCTAAAGAAAGATATTTAGGCTTGAGTCGCTAAATGTTGGTACATTTCTAATAACTATGGTGGCTGTCATGATTTGCGTTTGAACCAATCAGAAAAAACTAGCATATCTGCCTCGGTCTATACACTCAGTCATAGCGGTGCCACGTATAGTTTGACAATGTGATATAAAAGCAACCATACAGGGAAGCTGGTCAATATTTTGAAACTAATTTGACTGGATAATAAAGAATGTAGTACATTGACATTTACATGACATCACACACTATCGCTTGAGTACACAAAATGTCGGTGATTACTGTTCAACGTTTACACCATATTACAAAGCAGATAATTGTGATACAAATAAGGGAATGTGTCAGGACGTTCATGATATGGAATCTATAAACTATAATCTATCGGTGCAATACAACATTTGAGATGAGATTAGCATCGCCATAAATTTGACATGAAATTGCAACTCGCTTGAGAACCTCTACATTGTAGCTCATAAAAATGCTTGAAGGTTTTTTTAAAAACCCAGAAAAAGTAACATCTTATGCAGAACAATTCTGAACACGATGTAAGAAATGTTCTATAGATTATTTTGAACGTAATTGAATTTGAAGACATGGCTGCCGATTCCGATTCATTTATATTCGAAACATCCAAAATTATTTCTGAGCTGTATTATATGTATGTTTCTTATGTTTTCTAATCTTGATGGAGATATCCAGTTTTAGCCGTACCCCGCCCATCTTTAGCTAAGTTCCGCCCACATTTCTTCCGTGTTGTGATCGATCGATCCTTGAACTCCCTGATCATCAACTTCCAGAAAACTATACATATAAGCCGTTGAATAGTTTGAAACTAATTTGACTAGGTGCTGTTGCTGCATATGGCAGCAACAACGCCTAGTCCAATTAGTTTCAAATTATTCAAAAGCATATTTATTAAAGAATAAAACCATAACATGCTTAGTCAGTCATCAATTAAGCGTTCCGTGATGAACTTAGTAATGCATTCATGACGTAATCATACACTTTAAGGTTGAGCATGACGTCATACGATTGATGGATAAACTGGAAAGTTCCATTAATGGAAATGGAAATCCTACGGCACGCTGGTGCCACTCACGACGAAGAATCCAGACAGACATCTAAAGAAAACTTTCTCACCTGTGGCTGTCACCTTATTAGGCGCGTACTAATATTTGCCTGATATACAGAATATAGGCCTTTCATCTGACATTATTATTACACTCAGTGGCACGGATTCTCATACAGGTCCTTTTGAGTGTATATGCTTCCAAAATGCAGCTTTTGACATCCCCAAAGTGGCGGTATGTCCCATGGGACTCGTGAAAATCGTGTATGTATGATTACTGCGGCTGTAGTAGTAGAAACATCCTACAGCTTCAATCAGTCCTTCTTCGCTTTTGCCCAATGTGTCTTGTCCTCAGCCGAAATCCTTAGCTTCCTCAGGTCCATTCTTGACTTGAGTGTACCGAATCCTGCTTTCTTGAGGTCACCTCGTAGCACGCTTAGCAGATTTATCCAATGACGTCCTCTCCTGGCTTTGTATTTGCTGGCTCCGAGTAGGGCGAATTCCAAGGCTCTCTGTGCATGTGTCTCTTCTGGCATCCTTAACACATGGCCAAACATGGGCCATCTTTGCGAGGCGACTTTTACAGACAGCGGCGACGTATTACTACACATCTTGTATAGTGCATCGTTGGAAATTATTCTGTCTGGACATCGATATTCAGTGATGGTGCGTAGGTGTTTGCGGTGGCAGGCATCGAGTTTGTCTAGAGCTGCCGTTGGAGCCGCCCAGCTGTTACAGTTATACAGCATCAAGGATACGCAGGTTGCATTGTATAAACATAACCTCTATATCAAGGGCAGCTTTGATCTACGAATCCATAGCTTCCAGAAGTACTGGAAAGCTATGTTCCCCATGACGCAGCATGCAGAAATGTCAGCAGTACTCCAAAGCAGTGAGCCCAGGATGTTACTTTTCCTCCATGGTTCGCCGCCACGAAGTGTGTCGTCATTTTCTATAGTTTCATGCTTTGTCGATAGGTATATGTGGGTGAACTCTGTTTTGGATTCATTCATAAAGAGATGCTCAATTTTTAGTTTGCTTGCAGTTATTGTGAGAAGTTCGTCAATGGCTTTCTTTTCCTCGCGTATGAAGTCCACATCGTCGGCATGTTCCATCTCTAGTGGCATGCCCAGTATTGACACTGGGGGTTTGGTCTTCTGGAACTTTGCCGCACAGATTTCAATGCGGCAGCAAGGTAGCAGATGAAAAGCACCGGAGATAGACCATCTCCCTGTGGGGAGCTGATTGATGTCTCAAACTCTACAGACTTCACTGACGTGAATCGTACTCTCAGCTTGCATATTTGAATAGTTCATTGCTCATGCCATCAGGTCCAGATGCACGTCCATTTTTCAGGGCTTTAAGTGCCTTCTCAACTTCTGCTGTTTTAATTGGTGTTAGTAATGGCTTGGGGTCTCCTGAGAACGGGTGCAAGGGCCCATGATCGTTGTCAGGGAACTGTTCCTTGAACCATTCCCGGATCGCCTCAGCTTTTCCCTGGTCAGTCCCGATAAAGTGTCCTTCAGAGTTGTGTACAGTGAGTGGTCGTGTGTAGTCAGTAACGCTCAGTTTTTGTGACAGTCATCCGTGGCAGTAATTTCATCTGCTAGGGAGTCTGCCTGTTGAATAGCAAGATCTTTTACGCGTTCGTTAATGTGGCGCAGAATAATATTGCGCTCCCGGCGTAGCTTGGTGCGGTCTTTACTTTGGCCACTTTGATAGATGCAGAGCCGTAACGCTTTCTGCTCTGCTGACAGATTTACTACTAGAGGGTCGTCAGTAACCTAATTTGGTTGTTTTTAAGAACATCTATGGTGCTGGTCATGGATGATTCCATAGATTTCAGTATTTTGATTAGGGCTTCGTTTGGATCGGAGCTGACATCGATGTTAGCTATCTGCTCCCCGAGGGCTTTTTTGTCTGACCTTTGAGTGTCAATTTCGCTGATGAGCTTGGGTAGGTTGTAGGTGACTCTACCCTCTTGCCTGGTATGGTGTTTATATATTAGGTAGAGATCGTTAATCTGAAGGAGTGTAATGACTAGCTTATGGCCAGAATTGAGATCTGCGCCTCCATACGAACGAGCGCTCCGGTTAAGGGTTTTGCTGCTGTCTTGCATAGTATGAAGTCTTATTTAGTTGAAGGCAGCTGTTGTAGCCTTAGAACATTTCGGGGCTTTGCGATCAGTAATGTGTCCAGTCCATGTTGTCCGGTGACGCCATGGATGTTTGAAAGCCGTATTTGTGACAAATAGGCCATTGAAACTAAAGAATGCGACAAGTGCATCTCCATTGCTGTTGCATGTGCCCTCTCCATATGATCTCATGCATAAGCCAAGTCCTGAACGTTTGTCCGAAAGTCCGAGTTTACCCAGCTTGGAGTTAAAATCTCCACACACGAACATTTGCCATCTAGCTGGGATTGTAATGGCGGAGCTCAGTTCTGCATAGAAGGAATCTAGTATTGCTGGATTCTCTTTGGCTTTTTCGGTAGTTGGGCCGTATGTGTTGACAATTCAACACTTAGTGGTGGTGTGTTTTCGCGTAGGTATAGCCAGGTCGATGAATGCAATGCGATCACTGACGTATCCAAAACTAATGACATGATCCAAGACCTTGGTTCGATTACGAAGCCGAAGCCCCGGTATGTGGCCTGTTTTTGCTCCATCATCCCTAGATTATGACCTGTCTGTAGTTGCTGCTTTGAGTGTTTGGCTACTTTAGTCTCTTAAATGCATTCAATATCGATGTTATAGTGTTCACAGTCTGCACCTAAGGTTTGCCTCTTTGATGTTGCACTCAGACCACGTACATTCCACGTAGCTATGGTAAGCTCCTGGGAAGATTGCGTCGTCTGAGGATGTCGAGCACAGTTTCTTGTTTGAAGAACGGTAGACATAATCAGAGTTGCCTCTGCATGCGCACGTCAGCCCGCAATCCTTGATGACTTAGTTTCCCAACAAAGTTGGTACTTACGGAGGCGACCGGCGTGAAGGTGTTATCTTTCTCTCCGTGCATGATTGTTAAATACCAAGTAGTTTTCTTGGCTTTTGCATAAGAATACCTGGCGTAATTCACAGTTGTGAGCCCATGGTACCTTATAACACCGGTAAGAAATACTTCTAGGGAACACCAGATTTTAGTTTGAAACCTCCAGATTTCAGCTGAGGAGCCGCTGATTTCAAGGTGCGTAGTCGCTTGGAGTTCCGAAATTTAGGTCCAATGAGAAATACTGCTTAGAACTGTATATCTTATTAAAACTGTACAAATTACTAAAAAGTCGACAATACTGATTATCATATATAGTGACCAAAATACAAATATGTCTTGTTGTCTAGAACAGCCGTAACAATGGAATTCACAAATTCAAGAAAGCCACAGTTGGAACCAAAATTAATTTTCTAGTAGTTCCTGAAGAAAAGATGCAAGTAGTTCTATATGTTTGTGACTGTCCTGTTCGCTGGTGCTAGTTTATCATCACCATACATATTCTTAAGCAGCGCGTAAGTTACCACAAATCATAGATTTATGAATTAATTATTTTCTGTATCTATTTGCCAAATCTGACATACTAACACCTTAATGGACCTTTCCCCTTTTATCCATTCCCTGTCACTCTCAATCTAAGCGTCTTTGTTGGGATCGATCGATCTCTGAACTCCCTGACTATTAATTTCCAGAAAACTATATGGGTAAGCTATTGAATATTTTGTAACTAATTTGACTGGGCGCTGTTGCTGCCCATAGCAGCAACACCGTCCAGTCAAATTAGTATCAAAATAATCAACAGCAAGTGTATTAAATAGTAGAGACATACAATCTTTACAACGCGTCGGACTATTAAAAGTTAACCACGGGCCAAATAGAATCATGTATAACGCAAGGATTATGACATCATCCCATACACCGTTTAGCTGATTATGACGTCGGATGACGTCAAATGATAGATGGATCATCTGGAAAGTTCCATTGAGCCTTTGAACCAGAAATACCAAAAACAGCAACATCTTTTACTTTAATTTAAACATTTTAAAATTTTGACATCGTAGTTGTGACGGTTAAATATTCATTGAATATTTTGGAACTAATTTGACAGGGAGCTGTTGCTGTCATGCGAGCAACATGGTCCTGTCAGATTGGTTTCAACATGTTTAGCTTTGAAATCGGGAATCTCTGGAAGTCATGCTTCAAAAACTTAAAGGAAATCTCTTTTTATCGTATGCTAACCATTCAGGTGATAGAATTTGCCAGCCATAATCCATCCCTGACATTTTAGCTTTTTATCATGCTGACGCTTTAGTAGCGAAATGTTGACACATTTCTACAGCTTGTGATGGCTGTCATGATTTGCTTTCCAACTAATCAAAAAAACCATTGCATGTTTCCCTCGCTATATACGCTCGGTCATAGAGGTGCAAGTTATAGTTTGGAAATGTGGTATAAAAGCAACCATATACAGGTAAGTGTTTGAATATTTTGAAACTAATTTGGCTGGAAGTTGTGCAACAACTTCCAGTCAAATTAGTTTCAAAATATTCAACGGGATGAGACTTACATAATAAGGAATGTAATACATTGGCACTTATATGGCATCACACATTATCGCTTGAGGAGACAAAATGGTGGCGATCGCTATTCAATATATACACGATATTACAAAGCACATAATTGTGATACAGGGTAGGAAATGTGACAGGATTTGAATTCTAGGGAATCTAGAAACCATGGTCTATCTGTGCAACACAACATTTCAGATGAGATTAGCATCACATTAAACAGTGGGTCGGCTATATTATTATATACA
>CM067363.1:64333856-64493856 GCA_034401795.1 Chaetoderma sp. LZ-2023a | reverse complement strand
ATACGATCATACTTCATCCAGGCTTTGATACAACGCATTGGCTTTGATACGTAGCCATTGGTACCAAGTATTGGCGTACCAGTCGCATTAGTTTCAGTTTTTTCAAAATTTTCAATATCATTAAATATTGGCTACATTATATTACCGCACTCACCGTCTGGTTCTAAGAGCCGTGATACAAGGCCAGCTTCCAATTGGCACAAAACGCTAGTCAGGATAAGTACGATGAAAACCGACGTGATTGCTTGCTTCATGCTGTTTTTCTGTCCTGTCCACAAAATATAGCAAATGGCTACTCCAAAGATTGTGTTCTTTCAATCTAAATACACCGGTGATGATTGTCCCCCTGAACTTGTAGTTACTGCTAAGACTAGACAGGCAGCTTTACAGTCGTCTATCTTCAAAGTCTAATCACAATCCTTAGTTAGTTTATTAAGATGTAGTTTCTCCTCATTCAAAGTTGAAAGTTGACAGCGCAGAAAAAGGCAACTAAGTTATAATGACTAGACTGTTTAAAATAATTATCCTAATTATTTTGTAGCGCTCTACCGCACGGCGTCTGATTGATAATTTGATGGTCACACTTATTTAGCGACACGCTAATTGTATTCTGCACACTACTGATAATTATGTTTCCTATTTTACGAAATAGGCGCCAAATCAACAGTTAGTTACGCGTTGTTTTAGCACTAAAATCATTTGGTTTATAACTGTTCGATTTTTTATGAAACGCGTACAGCTCTGGCCGGGTATGATGATGTTTCTAGTGGCTGTCGCAGAAATGATTTTCACCTGTTTATAATTTAGTAAATGTTATCAAATCAGCGAATGATTACGCCTTACTTTTTTCTGCGGAGGCAGTACGCTCACAGGTGTAAATAATAATCCAGTCCACTTATATTACCACGAGCAATAAAAACGTGAGCGTCAGCTTTAATTCTGCAAGACAAACAAACCTCTCGTCACGGGCTTACAGAATTTTGATATTTAACTCCCAAAACAAACTCGGATAAGTTATCAACGATGAAGATAAAACCAAACTAACTCCGTTTTCACAAACGCCACCTGCTTAAATCAAAACCTGCCAGAGAAAGAATGATTGGAGTTCCTAATTCACCAAGGGACTTGATAATATCGCATAAATTTTGCACCAAGTCTCGCGACCGCGGGAATTTGCTGCAGCAGACGACGGCTTTGATTCGTTATTGTCATCTGCTATCGGCCTATAGCGATGCTTTATTTGTTCCCAGACTATAACGTCATCGCCTTCAGTGGGCTTCTTCCTTAATTAGTTCCAACGCATAAAACATTCAACGCACGTGTTTGAGTTTCGGATAGGGCCTATTTCTTTGTTTTACAATCACAGTTTCTTCCGCGCGTTCTTTATTTTCTCCCCCCCCCCACTTTATTTAATACTTTCTATTTTTATTAAAGCTTATCGTAATTTCTATATTTGCTCAGCTATCAGTAACCACTGAGCAGCTGTTAGAAAGTTTTCCTCTAATTAACCAATATTCCATTCTTTCCTCACGTGATACAGGGATTCATTGGCGACGTGTATGAATATCGATGCATATCTTAAAAAAACAAAATTGACTGAGAATCGTTGCTGTCTGTGACGGCACCAACTTTCCGTCAACTTGCCCTTGATATAGGCAATTCGAGATCAAGCATCCTTTTGCAATGAGATTAACCCCGTTCATCATTAACTTTGTCCAAGAAAATTTTAAATTTCTCAAAGAAAACGGCGATTTACGGAGCAAGAGAAAGCTATTTTAAAAATGTATCACTGGGATGACTGGCTCGCTTACAGAGCCAGACATTCCAGTGTTGAATTTTCAAAATAGGCCTCTCTAGGTCTGCAAATGGACATTTATCAAGACTACTACAGAAGCCGGTTTTGTCCAGCGTGTATGTTAGGCGGTTAATCAACAAGCCTATAGCCACACGGAATGAAAATTGCTGGCTAAATCACCGCGATATCGAGAATGTGTATTGACAAAAATTCTTAAGAAAAATGGAAATCGTGTAAAGATTCTTGAATTACTAAGAAACTCGTAAACGACAACTGCCTCAAACCAGTTTAAGACTGCAAATGATAACCTACAAAATTGGTACACGTGACTCATTATTTTGAAATTAATTTAACTGGATGGTTATAATAGCAATGATTTTCAGAGAAAGTAATTCAATAATATTCAGCAACATTCATGTGTTGTTGCTTTAAAATCGTGTAAGATTTCCGTATAGCCACTCTACGTCCATTTCTAGCTAATCCCTGCCCATTTCTAGCTAAGCCACGCCCATCTCTAGCTAAGCCCTGTACCTTTCTAGCCATGCCCCTCCCATTTCTAACTATTCCCCGCCTTTTTGCGCGTGTTGGAATCGATTTGAAACTTTCAAACCTGAATTCGCATACTATAAATTTCAAGGCAACTATACAGGTAAGCTGGTAAGTATTTTGAAACTGATTTGACTTAGTAGTGTAGTTGTAGCGACCCAATACCCAATTTGCGCCGGTGTGACAACGGTCCAGGGCCGTTTGTTTTTTTGTCAGCGGCACACATCCAATATCCTATCTCATATTTACGCTGATATCCAATAAATGTTCACTTTATTTCTGTTGCTTAATCAAACCTAGCCAAATTAGTGTATTATTATATCCGACAAAATCTGTATTTAATTGTAACTTCATCAAGAACACACAATGCTTTCATGACGGACGTTTCAATTTTCTTGACGGAAATACGCCATTTTGATTGCTACGTCAGCTAACATATATGACGTATATGCTCATGTCGTCAGATACTCGAGTGACAGAGCAGTTGATTGTTATAGGCCCTTATAATATATTACGTCTTTATTAATCGAATTGCGATAACTAGGTTCATCACTTGATGATACTACAAATATTCGTCTGCGTGGGATACTTGGATTAACGCGTTGGTTTTTTTTATAGATTGCTAACGGTGCGCGTTTGTCGGGAAAATAGTGACCTAAAATGGATAGGTGCGATCCGTCGCGTGTAGATCAAGATACTTAATGAATGACGTATCTAGGTCCGTTATGATCATTGACGAGTTCGTCGAGTGTTCGAATTGTATGGCTACCATTTAAAAAACTATCTGTTGAATATTTCGAAAGTAATTAGACTGGGCGTGTTGCTGCCTTAGACAACAACAGCACCCAGTCAAATTAGTGTCACGGTATTCAAAATGCTACCTCGATAGTTAGCTTGTATTTGGGATTGTGGGACTACAGGATCTAAGGTACAGAAATCGACCGCAACACGCGCAAAGCATGAGCGGGGCATAGCTAGAAATTGCTCCCTCTATTAATGTATACCGATCCGGAATGTAATAAAAAGACACAAGCATCTGTCGGTCGTTCTAAGGATCTCAGATACGATTTGTAATTAGGTCGATAGAGTCTCGGTAGCTGTGGGTTCGGGATTTCTCAGATTTTCTGTTTTCTTTTATCACACCCAAAGTTATGGAATCCTAGTATATCGTCACACCCTTTTCTGTGTTAAAATGTCATCAAAGTCGGTTTGGTACTTTCTGAGATTTCTGCAGATCCAGAATTTGAAGTTCGATCCGCATCGGGATTATTTTCTTCCGATCGCCGATCACCGGCAAAATCCGGGAATCCTCTTGTACGGCTAGTTCCTTCGTTGTGTTATAATTTCAGCCAAATCGGAAGTAGAGGTGGGTTGATTAGGACCCGGATTTTCACACCTTCTTTCTTTTGTTATGTTAATTATGTATCTATGACGCCATGATTATTGATTTTGACACCTTTCTTTTCCTTTGACCACCACTGCCTTTTGAAAAGTTGTGAAAATCCGGGTCCAATTCTCCCCTATTTTGATTGGATGGTAGATTTAGAGGATGTCCATAAACCTCTGCCCCTCATTAAATCACGTGACTCCTGTCATTCAATGAGGCGTGCTTAAGGGTAATTAACGCTATGATTGACAAGGGTTTATGCATAGCGAAAGTCTAATTGACACTGTGCATGTCTGGCCTCATCTTTTCCTGGGAACTCGTTCATTCACGAAGCCCCACCCACTCGTTAAATCTAGTGACTCCTGCCATCCAATGAGGTGAGCTTAAGGGTAATTGGCGTAATGATCAACAAGGGATAATGTATAGCGTAAGTATGATTGACAGGTTACATGTCTGGCCTCATGTTGTTTTCTGACTCCTGGCATCCAATGAGTTGAACTTACGGGTAATTAGTGTAATGATCGACAAGGGTTAATGTCTAGTGTAAGCATGATAGACGGGTTACATGTCTTGATTCATGGAACTCATTCAATCATAGGCGATTAATTCTAAATGGTCGATCTATCGCGTAAGGACAATTGTCGAGTGATTGTGGAAGATGACACTGTTAGTCTAATGGATTGATCATTAAACATCTGAACCTCAGAACTTTTTAGCCATGATAATGTACAAGGGTCGATATATCGCATAAGGACAGTCGGTTAGTTATTACTCCAACAGATTAAAATTGGATAGTTGAGCTTTAAAACAACTCAGACCGCGTGTAGCGATTATCAGAGTTGTACAATGTTCAGCGAGTCAATTTTCAATTGAGTTAGATTAATACCTAGCGATTACATTTTTAACATGCCTCGAGTGGGCACGCAATATTGGGAAAAATTCAATCCTATGTTGACTAAGTTATAGGCTATGGTTTTCAATGTATTATATGTTTATGCATATGGGAGACACGGTTATAAGATCCATATCTTATCGTGCTTTCATTGGAACAAAAGTAAAATCTGTTTAAACCAACATCAACCAGCCAAATTAGTTTCGAAATATTCAACAGCGTACACTTATAGTTTTCTCTAAATTGCTATCCAGAGAGTTCAGAGATTGATCGATCCCAACATGATCGAGGTGTGGGTGGGGCTTAGGTAGAGATTGGTGGGGCATAGGTAAAATGGAATGGTGCAGGTCTATTCCAAACATTAGCCACTTTCCTGTTTGCATACCCTGAAATTGTGATAAGGAGATTTTTTCCTTGAAAAGGGTCTAAGAGCTCTACCTCAGTATTTTATATCTCAAACTTCCAGATATTTCATCTACCTTTCGTCTGTCTGTCTCTCTTTCTCTCTCTCTCTCTATCTCTCTTTCTCTCTCTCTCTCTCTCTCTCTCTCTCTCTCTCTCTCTCTCTCTCTCTCTCCCTCTCCTTCTCCCTTTCTCTCCCTCTCGCTCTCTCTCTCCCTCTCTCTCTCTCTCTCTCTCTCTCTCGCTCTCTCTCTCTCTCTCTTGCTCTCCCTACGCACCACGCATATACAACCGCACACCTTGATGTATGTACGCCCATCCGCCCACCCGCCAGCTCGCCCATCCGCACTTTTGCATATATGCAGTCATGCATGCACGTGCACACGCATGACCGTGCATATACATGCACGCCTGTATGTATACACACATGCATGCACTATGTCGAAACGTTTAAGGTGATGCATAATGCATGATCATGACAGCTAGTAAATTTGTGATAACTTTCCGTTAAGATTATTTTAAATTGCAACATATTCCGCTTATATTTACACTTTTTGCGCTCAGATTTGTATATACGTATTTTGATTATGTTATGGAGAGCGTCTGCAGACCGGGAGAGGATTATTTTCGGGAATTGCCCCTGTAATTACTGGTTAGGCTATCTAGCAAGTCATTTCATGTTTAAAAGTAGTCAGTGGCTAGTCTTCTCTTGGTCTGCAAATGCAACATGAGCGAGGTGTGGGTGGAGCATAGCTAGAGCTGGGCAGGACAGAGCTAAAAAGGGAACGATTATTTAGTATGCTGTGGGCAATCGGATATTCCATTATAATCGCTTAACAGACCATCAAGTCGTACGAAATGCATGTCTTTTACTAGTTAATAAACATTATGTAGAATAATTTGAAACTAAATTGACTGGGCGTTGTTGCCACTATAAGCAGTAACATCGTCCAGTCCATTTACTTTAAAAATATTCAACAGCTTACCCATATACTTTTCTGGAAATTGCTAGGCACATATATTACCGATATTAAAAATTGGTATATTCGCTAACACATTTTCAACAAGTTTCAAGTTTATTGAAGTAAAACTCCCGGGTCACTATAACAATGTGTACGTTCATGTTAATGAAAACGTAATGACTCAAGTAAGCATACACGAGCTTAGCATTCACCCAAGGCAATATTGGCAACAGCTGGGCTAGTAAAGCTACATGTTTCTCTATTTGTTTACGCACCCCATACCCCCACACCCAAACATTGTTATGAATAACGATCATATAAACCTTAAATTCCGGATGAGTCATTAGTCAGGTATGCCAGGTCTCGGGTTCGACTATGTCAAAATTATAGATCTGGGAATAGCAAAAAAGGGCTTTGAAAGCTATTTTAGCCTACATACACTAAAACAATTTAAAAACCCATATTGTTATAACATCTGCAGACAAATCAAAACTATTTTTATGTGACCGTCGTTTAATTCATGAGGGTATTTTCCATAGCATATATATATATATATATATATATATATATATATATATATATATATATGTGTGTGTGTGTGTGTGTGTGTGTGTGTGCGTGCGTGCGTGCGTGCGTGCGTGCGTGCGTGCGTGTGTGTGTGTGTGTGTGTAGTGCAGTACAGTTCAGGGGTAAGATAACATGTCTATAAACATGAACGGAAAATATGTTGTGTATTTAAGACATAATTTGATTTGAAGATACTTGTGGGATTAGTCACCACTGTCGTTCAATCCAGTTATGTTCAAAACATTAGACAGTATGTTTTATTTTTTGTTTTGTAAACGTGTTAGGTTATTTTCCTAACTGTACTGTAACATCTTTCAGCAACATGATAATATACACTTTATTTAACTATTTAAGACCTAATTTGTTCAAAAAATAAAATATTTACTCATTGAATGTCAATTTGCAGACCAAGAGAAGGCTATCTTTAAAAGATTACCATGGGAATGATGTCAATTTGCAGACCAAGAGAAGGCTATGTTTAAAGATGTATTGTTGGAATGACTGGCTCAGTTATCTAGCCAGTTATTCCAGTGGTAATCTTTTTTAAATAGCCTTCTCGTGGCCTGCAAATGTTCATTCCCAAGACTACTAGAGGCGCCGATTTTTAGCTGGTTTCATTGTGAAATGGTTAATCAGAGCGCATAAAGCCCGATTTTTAGAGAAAACATGATACGGTTAATGGATTTGCGAACGCATATGCAGCCACACAGATTTGTGGCCATACAGGCGGCTGCACCTATGGTTGCAAATTTATACATGCAGCCGAGGGTGGTGGTCACTTGTACATTTAAAACTATAGCTGCACATGCAATATTGTGGCCATCTGGATTTGCAGTCGCATGTGCGTGTGAGTGGGTGGTTCGAGTGTACAACCAGTCCTATAAAATGCCCCAGATTCAATCCCTTTTTCACTACAGTTTCAACAAACCAAAGGGCCGGACGTGTATTTTATCTATATAGCAGTTAGGGAACCAGTAAGAAGATTTTCACAACTACAACCTGGAAAAGACTTCACCAATAAAATTTAGATTAAAATAATAGGTTTATCCTATAATCAATATGCCAATACATAAATGATTCGAATTTGATTCAACTTGTGCTAGGTCGCATGACCTGAAGCGACATAAAACCTTATTCCATAGCAATGAAGATAGCGAGAATCTAGAGAGTGAAGATAAAGAAATGACAGTGATGAAGCATGAAGATGATCTTCGTCTTCTTTTCGATCGCTGGTATTACACTTGGAGAGCCGTTCTCAAGATGAAATCTGTGGTTTTCTGCAGTTCTTCCACAGGCCCATACAGCTTTTCAAGAGGTTGACGAAGGCCAGATCTCTTCTCTCAGCAGCTGATACGTACTGCAACATTGAAGTATGTGCTTTGTGGTTTGTTCTGCTTCTCCACAAGGACAAGCGGGTAATGTCGTAAGGTGGAACTGCCTGTACATGTGTTGGTTTAGTCTGAAGCATGAAGATGATAAGTGAATTGATTCAGAGAGTCAAACCTGTGATGACTCAACAGAGTCTGAGAGCGTTGATGCCTTAGCGGAATCTGAGAGCGATGATGAAGGTGATTATGAAAAAGAAGACATAGACAATGACTCAACGGTGTCTGAGACCGATGATGAAGGTGAAAAAGAGCCATTAGCCATATTTCAAAATATTAAGCAGGACTTAGATGCTGAACAGTCAGGTTTAGAAGATGGGAGGCTTGTGGATGTGTGTGTGTGTGGGGGTGTGTGTGGGGGTGTGGTGATGGTGGGGGTGGGGTGGCGGGGGTGGTTTGGGGGGAAGGGGGTGAAGTGAACATAGACCCCCAAAGGTGTAGACAACGAGTCTATTTCCGTATATACGGATGCTTTAGTTACAAAGTGTACTGACATAATGCGCCAGTGGAGAGGATTACAGAACTGTACGCTCACCAAAATAATTTGAAGAGAAACCACAGATTTTATCAGTATGTATGCAACTTTCTAGATGCTGACGTTGAGGATGACACTTATGATGACGATTCCGGTGGTGATGATGATGGATCTGATACTGAAAGTATTGATATGACTGATGCATAAGGTATTAGTCTACCCGTAGATGCATGGATCCCCAGAACATTGACTATTTCTAAATGCTAGTATCAGAACCAATATGCTTATCCTATGTAATATGCTGAACCCAATAGCATTATAGGTATTGACGGCGATCTTAACATCACCACGGCCTACTAACACTCACACACGCACGCCCGCATGCATGCATGCATGCACGCTCGCACGCACGCATGGACACGCACGCTCGCACGCACGCACGCACGCACGCATGCACGCACGCACGCGCACGCACACGCACACACTCCACATGCGTGCACGCATGCCCGAACGCACATACACACACATGCACGCATGCAAGCCAGCAACCATGCACGCACACATGCCCGAACGCATGCATGCATGCATGCACGTGCGCAAGCACTCCCGCATGCATGTACATACATGTGTGCACATGCAAGTGGGTGTGGTATGCACCCATTAACCATTAACCCAATGTATGGTTATTTTGAAAATTCAAAAAAAATATCCAATTGTATTTTTGTATTTGTAGTTTTTCAATTGAACCATTTTTGACTGAATGTTGTGGCTGTTACTCTGAACAATCATAGGATTTGGAAGTCCCAGTGTCATCTTTAACCACATTGCAATGTCATCAACTCGCTCATAGCTAACCGTTCATGATGAAGATGGACAAAACCGGCTTATACATTGGTCTGGAGAAATGTCCATTTGTAGGCCGAGACAAGATGATTGTTGAGACAGTCATTCCAGTGGTAAATTTTCAACATATTCTTGTCTCGGTCTGTCAATGAACATTCAACAAACACATAATTTAATTATCTTGATCAAATTTAGCCATTAAAGGGATAAAGTAACACGAATTCCAGGATTACAGCATGGAAACAATGTTGCTGGAAACTGTTGCTGTCTTAGAGAGAAACAGTTTGCAGCAACATTGTTTCGAAAAAACAACAATACTTGTTGTATAAAGTGGAAGGTAATTAAGTAATATACCGTTATAATAACATTCATATCATTCCATGTAATAGAGGGATCAATTTAGCCCTGCCCACTTCTAGCTATGCCTTTCTCATTTCTAGCTATGCCCCGTCAATTTCTAGCTAAGCTCTAGCCCATGCTTTGCACATGCTGGGGTCAATTTCTATACTTTGAACCCTGATTTCTCAGAATCCCAAATTTCAATATAACTGGAAATGTCATACTGTCAAACTAGCATCTGCGCACTGTGATTTTGTCTCCATTGTTGTGCATAACCCGACCCAGCCCGGCTGCACACCTATGAACAGGCTACAGTTGTTGCAATTCAATTCAATTATAATACTATGTGTATCTGAGAGTAAGTAGTTTTATCATTTATACATTAATTTATTTATTCGTGTACTTCAAAGAAGTTACCGAAATACACTTGAATTGAATTGGTGTAGCCTCGAGATTGTCTTCAAATCAAATTATGCCCAAAATACAAAATGTTTTCTGTTCACATTTATAGAAATGTTATTTTACCCCTGAGCTGTACTGTATATAGGCAATTGTATGGAAAGAAAGATAATGAATTAACCAATGACGCAGCTATCTAATTACCTATCCAGAATTAAATTCAATTCATAACAATGTGTCAGTGTGGGGTGTGGGGAGCGTTAGCGAATAGAGAAATGTGTAGTTCTACTAGCCCAGCTGTAGACAGTATTGCCTTGGGTGAATGCTAAGCTCGTGTATGCCTACTTAAGCCATTACGTTTGTAATAACTGGATTGTCCTCATCGTTATAGTGACCCGGGATATTTATTTCAATAAACTTGAAACTTGTTGAAACTGTGTTAGCGAATATACCAATATTTAATATCACTAAAGCGGGTGCCTAGCAATTTCCAGAAAACTATATGGGTAAGCTGTTGAATATTTTGAAAGTAAATTGACTGGGCCATGGTACTGCTTATGGTGGCAACAACACCCAGTCAATTGAGTTTCAAATTATTCTACATAATGTTTATTAAATAGTAAAAGACATACAATTCGTACAACTTGACGGTCTATTAAGCGATTATAATGGAATATCCAATTGCCTGCAGCATGCTTATGGATCATTCCATTTTTAGCTATGCCCTACCCACCTCTAGCCAAGTTCCACCCACACCTCGATCGTCATGCATTTGCAGACCAAAGAAGACCAGGCACAGATGACGTTTAACCATGAAATGACTTGCTAGATAACCTATCCAGTCATCACAGGGGCATTTACAGAAAATAATCCTCTCCCGGTCCGCAAATTCCCTCCATAACAGAATCATAATACGTATATACAAATCTTAGTGCAAAAAAGTGTAAATATAAGCTGTATCACAAATTTACTAGCTATTATGGTCATGTATTATGCATCACATTAGACGTTTCGTCATAGTGCATACATGCGTGTGTATGTACAGGCATGCGTGCATATGCACAGTCGTGTGTGCATGCCTGTGTATGTGCGTATGTGCAGGTGGGTAGGTAGGCGTGCGGGCAGACATGCGTACATACATCCGTATGGGCATGGTGTGCAGCCATGCACACATGAGAGAGAGAGAGAGAGAGAGAGAGAGAGAGAGAGAGAGAGAGAGAGAGAGAGAGAGAGAATAGGTAGATGAAGTATATGTAAGTTTAAGATGTAAAATACTGGGGTAGATCTTTTAGACCCTTTTCAAAGACAAAATCTCCTTATCCCAATTTCAGGTTAGGCAAACAGGAAAGCAGTTAATATTTGGAATAGACCTGAAACGTTAAATTCTTAGCCACGCTCCACCCACACCTCGATCGTGTTGGGATCGATGCATCTCTGAACTCCCTGGCAAGCAATTTCCAGAAAATTATAAGTGTATGCGTTTGATTATTTTCAAACTAATCTGACTGGTTGATGCTGGTTTAAATAGATTTTATTTTTGTTCTAATGGAAGCACGATAAGATATGCGTCTTATAAGTTATAACCTCATCTCCCATATGCATACACATATAATATATTGAAAACGGAAAGACCCGTAGCCTATAACTTAGTTAACTTAGGCTGGATTTTTTCCCAATATTGCATGGTCGCTCGAGGCACGTTAAAATGTAATCGGTAGTTATTAATCTTACTCGATTGAAAATTGATTCGCTAAACTTTGCACGACTCTGATGATCATTACACGCGGTCGGAGTTGTTTTAAAGCTCAAATAGTCAATTTTAATCTGTTGGAGTAATAACTAACTGACAGTCCTTACGCGATATATCGACCCTTGTACATTGCCATGGCTACAAAGCACAGAGGTTCAGACGTTTATGATCAATCCATTAGACTAACAGAGTCGTCTTCCACAATCACTCGACAATTGTCCTTACGTGATAGATTGACCATTTAGAATTAATCATTCATGATTCAATGAGTTCCCTGAGTCAGAAAAATGACAAGTCCAGACATGTAACTGGTCAATCATACTTACGCTATGCATTAACCCTTGGCACACGCCATTGTACTAAGTACCCTAAAAGGTCCCCTAAAATGTCACATACCTACTTAGTGAAATTGCATAGGAAACCCATGATAGAAATCACATGCAAAAGTTATTTCGTGAAAACTAGCCAAGTTTTCCGAAAATAGCAACATTAAGATTGAATTTATCAAATTTGCAAAACCCACCTGTAGCCTTATGACGTCATCGGATGAAGGCGTATCATAGAGCGAGCGCCTTTGTTTACATTTGTCGTAGTAGAACTCGCGTGTTTTAGTTTAATCCACAACTGCGTAAGTTCAATATAATTTTTATATTTATTAAATTTGTTATTTGTGTCTGGCTGATATATCAATATATAATATACAAGTCATCAGATAACGCTTACACTAAGAAAGTCGTATCAGAATTCAAGTTACGCCCCGAGGGGTCCTACTTATAAATCCGGCGGTGGTTCAGCGTGAGTACCTGAAAATAATATTTTCGGAAACAAGAATAATATAACTAACGCATTGGGCTTATCGAGGGGCTGGGGTGGGGTGGATTGCCCGGGTGGTGGGTGGGGATGCTCAGATGGGGATAGTGATCTGAATAAGTCCGCCCGGGCGCCAGTCGGGGGAGGGGTGTTTCAATTTGAAATCTAGAGACTACATTTTAATCGAGGATTGAAATTTTTTTGTCTGGACAGTGATATATTTTATCTAACCGTTGCATTGCTGGATGATAAGCTATTTGACTGAAGGTAGGATAAGAATTCATGGAATATTTGCCTACCAGAAAAGCGTCGTTTAGAGATTTCTGTAGGCAGGTTAAAACCCGTCCTTAAGAAATGTAAATTAACCGTACATTTTATACTCACAACCTATTAGAGATGGTTTATCCTTCCATATGAAGGGTTGGAGCACGGAAAAATGTAAAATTGTCAGCTCTGAGAAGCCTGTATTCTGAATGACACAAGAGCATCTTTAGGTCCTACTGTGCTTTAAAATTTAGATATCTTCATCTTAAGTGGACTTAATGATACATCACAATTTTGTTTGGATCCTAATCGGCACATGTAATCTCATGTATGTTATAGCATATGATCTACCTAATTGACGGCATAATGCAAGAACTATTACGTTCATTATTAAAAATAGGATTAAGTTGGATTTTGAAAAAGAGATGAGATTGGACCATGATCCCTCGACAGCCCACATGCTACGGGAAAGTGACATCCCGCCCAGCCATCTATAGACCACCGCTCTCTTCATCACTGCATCTGGCAGACATGATTGCTATTAATTGTTTCTATATAGGCATATAAATAAAGACGAATAAAACATGTGTAGTTGCCACATATTTAAAAAAGGGAATGATAGCCATTGAAGACATTGTGTGCCCAATTTGCAAACAAAATAATTGTATGTGTAAGTAATAGTGGCACAGCGTACATATAGATCCTGCTCGTCGCGAGTCGTGAGAATTGTTGAGTTAGTTTTTTAAACGCTCAGGTAAAAGTTACGTTTTATATTTATGACTCAACAGCTTCACAATTATTTCTTCATGCTCATGACTCATGGATGTGGGTGGGTTGGATGGCGGTCCAACGCCCAAAAAACCCTTCGTTACGCCACTGATTCTGATCATTGCCTATTGTTGTGGATGGGCTGGGAGGGTGGTCCGGCAACGCCCAAAACCCATTCTCTACGCCATTGGTTCAGATCTTCAGTTTTCTTAGGGTTTGCTTTAGATTTTGTCTCAGAATAAGAGGAAAGATTCGAAATCCTAGTAGACCTACAGGCAGGTAAACTCACGCACGCACCGCACCGCACGTACGCACGCACGCACGCACGGACGGACGGACGGACGGACGCGCACGCACGCACGCACGCACGCACGCACGCACGCACGCACGCACGCACGCACGCACGCACGTACGCACACATACACACACACAGGCAGGCCCATGGGCAATACAGTTTTTCTAGGGATCGGTAGGGAGCCAAGGTATTGAATATGAACGAACGCATTAGTTACCTGTATTATTTTATCATATAAACAAGCCTTCTAGCCCGTTCCATATTTTTCGATATGAGCACAGGTGCCATATTCAACCGAGTATTTTCATTGGCTGTTGGGTGCGCAACCGATATACATCGACCAATTAAAACATCGATTGATGTGAGCATGACGCGTAGGGATTACTACACGGTACTGTTTTACTACCATTTGTCATTCATGAAACGTCATCGCAAAATGTCATCGTTTGACAGTTTATCAGTCGGTAGCGAAGTAACGATTGATTGTCGTGGCTATAATTTTCAATGACCAGTTAAAATATTATTTAACGGCTGACATCGCCAGATTTTGCGTTTCTCACTATATTTTGCTGCGCATTCAGTATTTGTTATCAAGTAGTGGTGCGTCACAGCGGCGGTATCGATTTCACGAAAATCAACAATGAGAAATCAGATTAAAAGTCACATCAGCAACTATTGGCAAATATTTCAAAATTACAGTTTATATGATAAATAAAATCTCAAACTCGATCACTTTTCATATCACTATTGTGAACCTCGTTGAAAATGATCAATTTTGCACTCGCTAAAGCTCGTGCAAATTGATAATTTTCAACTCGGTCCATAATAGTGATATGAAAAGTGACCTCGTTCCAATTTCTCTATATATTACCCTCGGACAGAATGGGCTATATAGAAGAGGATATATTGCATTCGGTTCTGTCTATCTCTGCCTGCGTTCGTGGGAGATTGCGTACGTGCCCTGATCTCGATCTAATTAAGTGACACGATATATTGTTGCGACTAATGGACGGCTTTGTTAAAGAAGTAAAAAAATTGAGAACGACAGGCTGACCGACCGACAAAAAGACTGACAAACAGGCGTATACTATACAATTGCGAGTTGCGACAAATTACTTCTGATCATATATTTAGCTCAGGGCTTAGCACAAGAAAGCTTACTATCTTGTGCTAGGATTTTCGAATGCGGGCACTGATTGGCATCTAAGGTACTGTTGGTCCGTTTTGGCGCAATTTTAACATAAGATATTTTGAAACCGTGTGTTAGGATTCCTGTCACCGTGTGTTAGGATTCCTGTCACCGTGTGTTAGGATTCCTGTCACCGTGTGTTAGGATTCCTGTCACCGTGTGTTAGGATTCCTGCCACATTGATCGTGGTGCGTAAAAGATAGTCGAAAAATGTGGATAATTCGAAATTTAAGAAAATGTGACAAAACGGTCTGTCGATGGTCTGCAATCTGTGATTGTTCTCATTACTGTTAATGGCACTGTGTTACCCGTGATTAACCCCTCTTGTCTTAACTTAACACGTTAATGGTCAAGGCCGCCAAAAACGTACTATGTAGTGGTCTTGAGGAATGCAAATTTTTCATCCAAGGAATATGATTTTTGAAACTTTACGACTGGAATGACTAACCGAGACAGTCACGTCAGTGGTAAATTATCAAAAATAGTCTTCTCTCAGCCGGCAAATAGACACTAGGCTTAGGAAAAAATGGTTTTTCATGACAGTGTTCATGGCCATGCCGGACAAAAAACAGCACCGGTAGTGGTCATGGATAATGTCTATTTGCACGACAACATAATGTTGTTTTTATCAATTGTATTGTAAAAATTATTATTTTCTTGAAAAAAGGGTTAATAAGTAGAATTACACTTCAATCTTGGAGCTTGTATTTGTCGTTGGCGTAATTATAGGCTAATATTTTGATAATTCCGCCTTCTGCCTTTGTACTTAAACTTTTGAGAGCAAAATCATGAGACCTCTTCAGGACTCTCCCACCAACTCAACCACCAACTCATCCACCCACCCACCTACTTATCTACCCATCCAACCCACCTACCCGCACTCACTTTCATGCATGCACGCGCGCGCAACCACTCGCCCGCCTGTTTTGAACAAGACACAGATAAGGTAGAGTAAACGACACTGTCTGTTTGGTTGTCCGCCCCATGGTCGGTGTGTATGTTCGTCCATCCGCCGGCACCCCGCTATCACCTCTAAAATTGTTAGGCGGAATTCAACGAGTCATCACAACTACCACCCGTTAGCTGTTTGAGGCCGCCCTTGCCCCTCAATACAAATGTCTTTTCTCAATCAGCAATCATATGGGTAACTCACATAGCAAATTTGTTTGAATTGCATAAAACGGTTTCGGAGGAGATAGCGTAGTAGTAGTAGTAGCAGTAGTAGTAGTAGTAGTAGTAGTAGTAGTAGTAGTAGTAGTAGTAGTAGTAGTAGTAGTAGTAGTAGTAGTAGCAGTAGTAGTAGTTTGTATTATTGTCAAGTATTAGTTCTAGGAACCCTGTCATTGACCACGCATTGGCACTAGAATATAGCACAGTCGATATTGGAATGTAATTTGTACATTTTTCAATTTTCGACCTGAGCGAGGTTCGAACAAGTCAATTTTATGGCACAGATTCGCCTATTGTTTGGGAGCCGAGTAGCTTACCCACTGGCCCACCATCCAGAGGACATAACTCCTCTTTGACCAAACCAGTTTTCAACTACCCGGCTCAAAACCACACGAATTGACTGTAACTGATAGTGTATATTCCAGACGTGCCAGTAGTAGTAGTAGTAGTAGTAGTAGTAGTAGTAGTAGTAGTAGTAGCAGTAGCAGTAGCAGCAGCAGCAGTAGTAGTAGTAGTAGTAGTAGTAGTAGTAGTAGTAGTAGTAGTAGTAGTAGTAGTAGTAGTAGTAGTAGTAGTAGTACTAGTAGTAGTAGTAGTAGTAGTAGTAGTAGTAGTAGTAGTAGTAGTAAGTAGTAGTAGTAGTAGCAGTAGCAGCAGTAGCAGTAGTAGTAGTAGTAGTAGTAGTAGTAGTAGTAGTAGTAGTAGTAGTAGTAGTAGTAGTAGTAGTAGTAGTAGTAGTAGTAGTAGTAGTAGTAGTAGTAGTAGTAGTAGTAGTAGTAGTAGTAGTAGTCGAAGTGAACGCACGCGTTTATTTAGCTCTGCAATTGCTGGCCGAATTTGCTAGTTTCTAGCGCGATTTTGTAGATAAATTTTATACATATATTGCGTATTAGTATTTCCTTTCAAACTTTATGTTTAATTTGTAAATTCCTGTCTTGGTTGGAGCGGATTTTGTGTCTCCATTTGCTAACGGCACTCCTCTTAGCTGGCGGATTTCCGCCATTTAATAGGACGCCTCTTACTGTGGTCAATGCAATAAATTTCTTCCCGCGCCAGTATGCTATTTCTATTGTTCGTTGGCAAGCGCATTATATTTTGGCAAGATCGCTTGAGTGAGTTGATTTTATTCCTTTGTCATTTGTAAGCGCAAGCCTAGTACTTTGATTATATAAATCTTTATAGTCAGTTGGCTGTCCCTGGTCAACTCGAACAGACTAACAAATATATGACTGTAATATGTTAGTATGCATTAGGAAACCACTTTAATCGGTTAGGTGTTAGTGAACCACTTAGAAAGTGGTTCAAACTAACAAATATACGATTGCTCGACGAGGTCCTTGTCGTGAAGGGTGAGGTGTGTAATGTGGAGGAAATAGATTCTGATCGTCTATTAGTCAAGATGAAGGTTCCATTAGAGATCCCAGATGAACGGGTTATCAATGAATTGATCAAGTATGGCAAAGTGGACAAAGTATAACACGAGACCTATCCATTTGATCGAACCTTAGAAAATGGCATCAGAAGAACTTGGTTCGAAAAGGTAGAACAACCTCTCCCAAGCAAGGTCACCATAGATGGTCGATTTATCTTGCCATTATGGTAGAGGGGGCAAATCAAAGAGTGTAGAATCTGCTTAAGCACAGAACATCTTGCAACAGATTGCCCTAACAAAAACAAATGCCTAGTTTGTGGATCATCTGATCATTTTAAGTGGCAATGCCCGCTGAACAAATATGTCAAAAAGGGTGCTGATAAAAGTGCAGAGCAAGTTGTCTCTAAAGAGAATATCATAGAACCGGTAGCTGCTGAGATTGTAGCTGAAATCCATACTAATGGGAAGCACGTTGCTAAGGAAAATGTCATCGAACCAGTAGTTGCTGAGATTGTAGCTGAAGTCCATGTTAATGAGAAGCATGGGGAAAAAACTAAGAATCCAATCGCTGTAGTTGCAGGCGATGAAATAGAGGTTCTAGATGAGGGGCTAAGTTTTACTCCAGTAACAAGTCAATCCAAGTCTGATGTCAGAGAGGCTAATTCCACACAAGTTGAAGATGATGATGATCAATACCCTCTGGAAGAGAGTTTTAATTTAGGACAAGTAAAATTCAGGTCGCAAGACACTGAAACTAACTTTGATTTTCCACTGAGTACACTCAATCTAGACGATTTCAATAATATAGAGAAAGTAATTGGTGTCTCGGATCGATTGAGTGGAACAATGCGACAGAAAGATGGAGAGAGTTCTGAATCAGAAATAGAGGAAAGTGATATAGAAGACGATAATATGTCAGTCGCTGAATCTGATATATCCATTCAAACACAGAGTTCTAAATCACCTGATGAAATGGTCATGTACAGGTCAGAGGCAGGAGAGGTGTTAGTTCCATAAGTGACGGCAAATGGTGTTAAATATAGGCATCTGCGTCATGATTCAGATATATTAAAATATAAGTATTTGGAAAAAGTTGAGCTAAGTAATGCAGCGTTTGTGAGTAAAATAGATAAATGGTCTAAGAGAGGGTCGAAAAAAACAAAATCTAGTTAGCTTAATAATGGCGGTTATACACATCATTTTATTACCTTTTATGCTAATTTGCACACTCAATTGTAGAGGCTTAAATAGTGACATAAAGCAACGTCACTTACTAGAGACTCTGAAAAATGAGCAGATTGACATTGCTTTGATACAGGAAACAAAAATTCAGAAGTCAGAATCATACGATAATTTAGAAAAGATTTCTGGATCCAGAATATTCTATTCATTATCTCAAGATAATAGTGCAGGCGTAGCAATTGTTATACTCCCTCGTTGTTCAGCCTATGTAAATATAATCTCTTCAGTATCAGGTGCAAATGGTCGCTGGGTGAGAGTCACACTAGATATACAACAAACACGTATCACGTTGCTGTGTATATATGCACCTGCATCTCATCAACTACGTCGTAATTTTTTTAAGGAGATGTCTACAACAGCACTAGATAACTTTAATTGTGTCATAGACAAAGAAAATGACAGGAATGCAACTTCAACTTATACTGATACATCACATAGACTCTTAAAAGAAATATGTGATAATGAAAATTTAGTTGACACCTATAGAATATCAAAACCTCATGGTAAAGATCTTACATTTTTATCGGCAGATGGTAAAGTTGGTTCAAGGATCGACAGAATTTATGTGAATAGTTTGTTGACAGGGTACTGGAGAGATGTTAATATTAAGCCAGTCGCATTATCAGATAATAACATGGTTTGTGTAACCTTTGCCAATGCTGATTGGGTAACAAAAGGGGTTGGGTTTTGGAAATTAAACAAAACACTGTTGGGAGAAGAATTTTATAAGAATAATATAGAGAGTTGTTGGCAACATTGGATTAATAGGAAAGCATCATATACGAGCACATTGCAATGGTGGGAGGATGTAAAACTGGATTTAAAGTATGTTTCCCAAAAGTATGCTATTAGAAAAGCACGTGAAATATGCAAACGCAAGAAAACACTTCATCGATCACTGATGAAAATTAATGCTAAAGTAGATAATGGTGAAGATAATTATTATGAATTACTGGTTAAAATTAAAAGTAAAATAAGAGATATAGAACAATATGAGTTTGAGAAATATCACGGGCAATAGATAAGGTGATGTGCTCATTAAACATTCCGGATGGTTCACCCGTCTTTACCAACAATGAAATGAGTACTATTGTATGTACTTACTATGAGTCATTGTACAAGTCAGAGGGAATTGATGAAGATGCAAAATTGGATTTGTTAGCAAATATAGACAAAAAGGTGTCAGAGACAGGTAGTGAATTTTGTGGTTAACCCTTAACACTAGAAGATTTAACTAAATCCCTTAAAGGTCTGAAACTAGAAAAAAATCACTGAGGTGTGATGGCCTTCCAGTTGAATTTTACCAAACGTTTTGGCACCTCCTAAGTCCAATAATGGAAGAATTAGCCACTGAAATCTTTCAGAAAGGCCATTTACCACCAACTATGGCTAGGGCATATGTAAGGCTAATATATAAACGAAATGACAGACGTCTAATTCAGAATTACAGACCAATTTCTCTACTATGTGTAAACTACAAAATAATATCCACAGCACTAACATTGAAACTAGGTAGTGTTTTAGGAGAAATCATTGGAACAGAGCAGACATGTGCTGTACCTAGGAGGACAATTTTAACCAATACCATGTTAATAAGAGACCTTATACAATTGGTTGAGAAGGATAGCATCCCTTCAGCTGTGATTGCCTTGGACAACGAAAAGGCATTTGACTGTGTGGAATGGGATTTTCTTTTTAATTCTTTGCAATCGTTTGGGTTAGGCTCAAACTTTATTAAATGGGTTAAGATTTTATACACGGATATCAAGAGTAGCTATTTATTGAACAATCAATTATCCATCGCCATTATTATTTGTTATTGGCATAGAAAGACCACTTAAGCTGTCACAATATGCTGATGACACAACTGTGTTTGCTAGTTCAAATATTGATTTTGTAATTTTAAACCACGTACTAGAAAAGTTCCAAAATGCATCTGGTTTGAAAATCAATAAAAGAAAATCCAAAGGATTATTTGGGGGCCATGGAAAGAGTGGAATGACCAGCCACTTGAAATCAATTGGTCTAATGATACCATTAAGATTTTAGGCATCTATTTTAGCAGGAAACTGAATACAACACAAAATTGGAATGAACGAGTATCTAAGCATAAGAGAATATTTGCAAATTGGAAGCGTCGTCGTCTTTCAATTTTTGGTAGCGTGTTTGTTGTCAACAACTTGGTATTATCTGGGCTATGGTATACAGCATCTGTTGTACACATGCCAAAACATGTAGAAAGGGAGGTTAATGAGTTGATATTGTCATTCATATGGGAAGAAAAGAGTCATTTAGTTTCCCATCGTGTTCTCAATAATGCTAATGATTTAATTGATATTAAAGTAAAATGTGTTTCTTTACGGTTAACATTTTTGAATGATCTTATTACATCAGATGAGATGTGGGCATGTGTTTCACGAGCTCTCATGGAGAGAATTGTAGAACCATTTCTGGCAGAGCATGTTTTTACCTCAAAGAAGCCACCTCCGAATAGCCAAATGATACCAGATGTGTTTAAAGATCAAGTTAAGGAGTTAGAAATATTTGACAGATACATGCCTCCACCAAGGTGCTGGAAGGAAGTACTAGAACAGCAATTGTTGGACAATAGTAATATATGTTATAACAATGCAGTACTTTATCTACCGTCCTCTGCAAAATATGGCGTTCAACATTTATCTGATATGATACACCCTCAAACACGTAGATGGATTTCAATGCAAGAAGTAGCTAGAAAAACACATTGAGGCATATAGATGTCCAGCATTTGCTAAATAAAATAAAACATGCTGTACCAATTGAATGGTTTCGTCTGCCAAATGTAAATAATAATAGTTTGACTCCACAACCTGCATTAGTTCTTGATGATGAGATGTTAAAATACAAGATGAGATCCAAGGAATGGTACCACATTATGAGACGAAAACAAGTAACACCCCCATAGCAATTAGGAGATGGGATGACTCAAGCTATAAACCATCCAGTTGGAAAAATGTATGGAAAATCTTACATTCTCCATACATACCAAATATGGCTCGTGATTTAGTGTGGCGATTACTACATCGACGGCTATGGGTGGGACACTTGACATACAAGTGCAATATTACGACTTCTGATAGGTGTTACTTATGTCAAACAGACGAGGAAACAATCGAGCATTTATTTGCGGAATGTCCAATATCGTCACAATTTTGGGACTATATCAGCCAAATCTTGGCACAATTTTGAGCGAAGCCCATTGTTCTAGAAACGCATGTAGTCTTATTTAGAGAATTTTGATCAAGCGGTGTAAATATCATAAAGTCTGAAAGGACTATTTTAATAACAATGCTAACTATAGGTGTTTGGGCCATTTGGAAACATCGGTGTGCAAAGACTAAAAATCCATCTATGGGCAATCACAATAGAGCAATAAAGGCAATATTTCGTTCATTGCTGCTGAATCATATTCCTTGCGAATATTTTAGATTAAAGCAGCATGGTAAAGAAAAAGTATTCAAGGACATATGGTGCAAAACAAACATAGTTTCAATAGAGTTGGGAATTGTAAAAATAAATGAGCCTGCACTAGCTTAAATCATTTAATTACGACAGCTGATTTATCTGTGTCTTTTAATTAATCTGTGTCCTGTAATTCATTTTAGTCTGCACTTTGATATTGTTATGTTTAATAATTCATGTTAACAAATAAACAGACTGTGGTAATTTAATAATCAATCGATAAAGTAAGTTGTCATTGAATTATAAAATTGTCGCATGTAATTTTAGAAACTTGCACAGGGTTTTATAGGGCTATTTGTTCCCGGGTAATTTACAAAACATTACAACAAAGTAAATCAAAAATGTAAACAAGAGCGCCATCTATTTCCATCTATTTTTCTGTAATTTTCCTGCTGACTATATATGTTATGCTACCCAAATGCTACTACACCCGCTGATCTTTAAAGAATCAGCCCACTGGCGTCAATGATTGACTTATTTGTCATTGATTAACGAGTCACTTTTCATTTGTTGAATAGTTGCACTCGCCACACGGGCCTACTACCACACATGGATTGAATGGTCATTTACAAAACCTTACAATAAAGTAAATTGAAAATGTAAACAAGAGCGCCATCCATTTTTCTGTAATTTTTCGGCCGATTATATGTATTATACTACCCAAATGCTACTACACCCGCTGATCTTTAAAGAATCAGCCCACTGGCGTTAATGATTGACTTATTTGTCATTGATTAACGAGGCACTTTTCATTTGTTGGATAGTTTCACTCGCCACACGGGTCTACTACTAGACCTGGGTTGAATAGTAATGCCTTTGTTAAGTAATGCCTTTGTTTTGCTATCGGAGCTTTATCAGCCTATTGTTTTGTATCTATACCTTTTAAGCCATATGTATTTATAGATTGTATTAATGCTCATTATTTATCTTTTGTTTTGGTGTTAGATTAATCAGGCTTACTAGTTCACCAGGGTTTTTTCTGGGGGTTTGCAAGCCTTTTTAAAGGAGTTCCTCCGTAAAGTTTGTCTAACTGCATCAGTGTCGGTTTTACAGGAAAAAAGAAGAAAAAAAGTAGTAGTAGTAGTAGTAGTAGTAGTAGTAGTAGTAGTAGTAGTAGTAGTAGTAGTAGTAGTAGTAGTAGTAGTAGTGCTACTTAATATTGTGCATTAAGCATGTTAAGTGTGTGATTGATTACTGGTAAAACTGCTGAGTAAATATGCTCATAGAAATTTGGCGAACTTGTATCTGGTCACGTCACGTCACGAGAGGGGTGGGGCGGGGGTGGTGGGGGTTAGATATGAAGATTTTGGTATCACATGTATACCAATGGTAGGAAATTAAAAACATTGCATAATTAAAAGTAGTTAAAATTTTGTTTAGAATCGTGCATAGAAATTTGGCACCCCCAAACCCCCCCCCCCCCCCACCCCCACCCCCACCGCCCCCACCCCCACCCAGCCCGCCCCCCCCCCCCCCACACCCCCCCCCCCCCCAACCCCCCACCCCACCCCCACCACATCCACCCCACCCACTCTCGCTGTTCCTGCCTCCTCGTTTCCCTTTCGCTACCTTTCTTACCACGGAACGAGGAGACTGATATTGTGAAAATTAGGAGATATTCAGGTTTCTTGCGGGTGACATGTGAAATGAGTACATCTCTTTAGGCATGCGTGGGCCAGTGCGACCATTCACACCGCTTACGAGCGGTGCGGTGTGAATGATCTTTTTGGTTTGGGCAGGTCTATTGGGGTTGGTCATGGCACGCGTGTCGCCCGCGTGCAGTTTGAATGGTAATTTTATGGATGATGGAAAGGGGCTTGGAATCTCATTGTATAAGACAGAACTCTGTTCGTTTTTATGACAAGAAAAACAAACAAACAAAAGAAACAAGATAAGAAGTAAAAAAACACCAAGGAAATCAAAGATGATCCTGACAATTGAGGGTGTGATAGAGGATAGTAAATAACGATGAAGACATATTGAAATAGGAAAAATACAGCATAAATATTGATGACAATATTAGCAACGATAATGATGCATGATATATTTGTTTCTATAAAATGTACAAAATAAATATTTATATAAGCCTTATATACTGTCCGCCACACTATTGTAAATTATGTTTACACTCAAGGGCCGATGGCCTATTGTAGAATAAATAGATTATTATTTTATTATTAATATTATTATTATTATTATTATTATTATTATTATTATTATTATTATTATTATTAGTATTATTATATAACAACCTGGAAGTTTCCCTTGTGCTTCCGGCGCCACTGACCGTAGCGCTCACTATATGTAGTAACTCATTAGAAATGTTAGAGTAACATAATGTATGATATGATCTATAAGCTACTAATTTGATGTAATCGTTACATCTGATCAGAAGGATCTGCCCGATAAATTCAGTCTTTTGCCGGAAAATCCTCCAATGTCCTAGTCCATAAGGAACGGTAATTGCCAGAATAGTAACCCCCCCCCACCCACCCCAACCCCACTCACCCCACCCAGATCCCACCACCACTACCAACGCCACATTCTCATGCGCATGTGATATGATGGCAGATACATGAACGAGCTCTGTAGACGTTTTGTATATCAAATATTGATACCATTTAAAATATATTGAGAATATCATAATACACCATTTCTCCTAGATTGACACGTAAAAAATTATATTGCGATAGCGCTATTACTTTCTAAGGTACATACACTTGAACGCTCATACCCTGTGCTTTCTAGGCAGAGTTGTATACGACAGTCATCGTCTCGCCTTCATCCGATGACGTCATAGCGTTGCGCTCAATTACGTTTTGTTTTTCCAAGCGGGTCAAAATTCCCGACTTTGAGAAGTAATTTTGTCTATTTACCAGTCGAGATTCTCGAAATGATGTATGTACATCAACTTATAGTGCTGGCCCCAATATCTTTAGTGGTATATATATATATATATATTTTCGAATATGCATTTTCCGGGACCTTTAAGTTCACCTCATTGGATGCCAGGAGTCAGAAAACAAGATGAGTCCAGATATGTAACCTGTCAATCATACTTACGCTATACATTAACCCTTGTCAATCCTTACGCTAATTACCTTAAGCTCACCTCATTGGATGACAGAAGTCCCGTGATTTAATGATGGGGAGGGGTTTATAGACATCCTCTACATCTAACATACAATCAACACAGGGGAGAGTTGGGCCGGGATTTTCACACCTTTTCAAAAGGCGGTGTAGATCAAAGGAAAAGAAAGGTGTCAAAGTCAATACTCATGACGTGATAGACACCTAATTAGCATAACAAAAGCAAAAATGTGTACATCTACTATCGGATGGGTATTTTTTAGATACAGCCTGTAACAAGTTTTAAGGGACTGGCTGACTGACAGACGGACGAATGGAACGACTAACTGACTAACTAAGAGGCATGGCGGTTTATTGAGCTGCTACCCGCAGCTAAAATGATATTTGCCACACGTCGTATAAAACCAATTGTTGATTTTTTTAAATTGTGTGGATGAGATTTTAAATAGCTGAGGTTATAATCAAGATAGTGAACTTGTTAGCTGACGTCACAATCAAATAACATGTATCCGCTACGATATATAGCACAGTTCTGACACTAAGCTGTTTATATGAATGGCTTTGCCGTGAATTTACAATTCAATACACTTTCTATTGAATATTTTGAAATTAATTTGGGAATTGATGCTGCCATAGGCCATACGCAGCAACACTCAACCAGTTAATTTAGTTTCAATATATTCAACAGCTTACCTGTATGTCCACCTTGATGTGCAGGGGTTGGGAACGCAAGGGTTACATGCGTTGAAGCGATTCCAACGTGCGCACCATACTCCTCGGAAAGAATTCTTCCAAAACTGAATAAAAAGTAATTTTGAATATTTTGAATTTAATTGGATTTGAAGACATAAAATATTCAATAGAGCGTTTCCAACATCTTGTTCAAAATAGTACTAATAGTCCAGTCAAACTAACACAGCTTTGACAAAACCTGCCACTAACTGAGATGAAATGAAACCACTTAGAATCTGTACAGTAGGATCCCATAGGTGATACATAAAAATATAATAAATCTTTTGAGTAGAGCTTGTTGAATTTAAGATGGCTGCCAACATGGCTGCTAATCGAGTATAATATGGCATACGTATCTCGTGAACGGTTCATAATATAATATTTAACATGCTCCCTTAACATGTTAACTTATTTATGAGCTGTTTTCTACAATCTTAGATAGAAACTGTTTGGGCATGGCTAGAATATAGATGCTTTTATTGACTGAACGGCGTGGTTGCAGTAGGCAGTAGCAACTTTCAATCAAGTAACTGTCATCATTTAGTAGGTTAGCCACCAGTAAAAACAAATTTTAGCGTATCAAAACAGAAAATTACTTTCGCTTCACGTGTAATTGATTGCATGAGACGGATGAGTTCCTGTCCATTCGTGCCCAAAGCCTCGTGTCATTTGAGAAAGGTTGATAGGGCCATGATAAATTTGATCAATTTATTAGATTGCTACATTTTTGCGTTGTGTACTACGGAGCCCCCTAACGGGAATGAGCAAAAAATATTTTCTTGATTATTTCGTGCGCACGAAATATTATTTCGTGTTTCACAAAATAATAAACTGTGCTAACGAAATAATATTTATGTGCACGAGATACTATTATTTAAATTTCCACATGTACATTACGGGGAGTGGGGGTTGGTGGTGGGAGGGGTGTCCGTAGTGTACGATACTGTCTCGGAGTGTTAGTTTTACCCAGACTGCTAACTCAGTCATTACTCCAGCAAAGGAAGGTACCTTTCCAGTCTTAGCTATGCCCCGCCCATCTCTATCTAAACTCCACCCACACTTCGCCGTTTTGGGATTGATCGATCCCGAATGACCTAACTATCAATTTCCTGAAAAGTACACAGGTAAGCTGTTGGATATTTAGTAACTAATTTGACTTGGTGCCGTTGCTGCCTATGGCAACAACAACGCCCAGTCATATTAGTTTCAAAATATTCAACAGAATATTTATTAAATAGTAATAAATGTTCGTTGTTCGTACAACAACGCATAATCCGTCTTCAAATATGCGTTCGTGACGTACTTATCGACGTCATTAATTATGATGTCATTCTACACGTCAAGTAGTTGATTATGACGTCATAGGATCGATGGATAAAGGGGAAAGTTCTATTTGCTCAACCTCCAAGCAATTATTAGCACCTATCATACAGACCTCAGAGAGCGTATTGCTGAATATGATGTTCTGACAACCATAAGGTTAGTAATAATTAAAAATGGTATAAAATGATTCAATGATGAGCTGAGGTAAATAGAAAGCAGTCGAAGATGCTGACTCGCGCGTTTGGCACTCTGTTTTGGCAATGCACTTAGTGACGCGTGACCTAGATAGTTGATCCGTTCACCCCACACTCAAAACAACCATAAGCAGTGCTAATATAGAGGCGTGTGTCACATCCGATGATTCTATCTGTTTGCATTCCAGAATTATGTCCAAAATTTATATTCTGGTTTGTACATCGTGACCTCATGATTTAGTTATTTGATACTTTATCCTGCATCTCATATGAACTCTAGTCACATATAGGATGAATGCACGTGCCGAATTTGGTGATTCTTCCCACTCGCGCTCTAAATGTATGGCTAAAGGTGTATTCTGGGATGCAGTGAGTAATCGCTAGTGTTGGGAATTGGTACTATTTTTGTGATCGATGATTGGTTTTATATACTAACTGATGATCAATTAATGATTGATCATAACAGGTTCTCATTTTTTACCAATTTTGAATGCATGTTCAAGGATAATAATCCATTTCAAATCAAGTCGCAGGTATGGCAGATTCTTAATAATTTAAGAAATAATGTCGTTGAATATTTTGAAACTTATTTGACTGGAAGCTTCCAGTCAAATAAGTTTCAAAATATTCAACACGCTATTGCTATGGGTGCTTTGAAATTAACATACTATTTCAGTGCTGAAAGAATTAATGTCTTGGACTAAGGAGTAATACTATATAGTTTAAACAATTAAATTTAAATTCTTTTACAAAAGGTTTTCTAGCTTGACCAGTTAAAATATTTTCAAGTCAATTTATAAACAACCAAAATCGATTTCTCAAATCATGATCGATCGCTTGCTTGAACATGAAAACCAACCAATCATCGATCAACTCGATTAATCGGAACAACACTAGTAATCGCGCGACATATGTATTTGACCGTTTGCCCGCGAACTTATTTTTTGCATAGTGAGCTAAAATATGAATAGATATGGCAAATTTGGTGATTCTACCTTCTTGAACTCTGAAGCTATCATACGGATAAAGAGACAAACAAACAAATAAACAAACTGTCAGCATCCACAACAATACTCACACATGAAATTATACTATGCGATAATAAAGTAGACTGCAATCGTGGTATAGATATGATACAATGACATAATGGTATACTGTATAGGTATGCATATAAGTGTATTAATTTATATTAACTTGCCTCCGATCAATGCCACTTTATGGTCAGCAAATGTGTTCACATACATTTACTTTCATATGCTATTGCATAGGCTAAATGTAATAGAGAACTTGAACTTGAGCATAGGTCGATGATTCGGCATGGGCCGACGTGGACCATGGTCATGCCAGATAACATCACAGCTAAAGATTATCGTCATAAAATGCTTAGGCCGGCCTGGGCTCTGGGAGATGTTGATCCACCACCATCGCATTGCATAGCAGATACGATCAGAGAAAGCTTTAAGACCCAGTTAATGAGCCAGACGATAAGCCACTACATCCATTTGTACGTGGTCCGAGTCCAATAAAACGCCAATCCATACAACAGAGGTTGAGAAGGCACTTCAGGTCCTAAGAAATAGGCATGCATCATACAATGAACTCTAATCATTCCGGTGATAGCATCTTCAAAACTATCACGCACACAATAAACTATACCTTCACGCAGTACCGTTCATCGACGCTGTTAGCCGAGGTACCCTTATCGCTCTGGACAGATGAAAGAAGGTTCCTGCAAACCTGCGACCTATATAGTGCTCCTCAACAGCATCCAGAATGCCTTGTCCTGTGTGACGCTGTGCTCCATCCAATAAAAGACAGAAAGTTCCAATGAAGCCTACCAATCTGGCTTCAAACGAGGAAGCAGCCACACAGACATTGTTCTGATGCAGCGAATGCCGTGTCCATAATCATCTCCAAGTACTGGGACTTTCATAAGATGGGAATCGATATGGCACGGACCTTTAATAACACCAAAATGATCAAAGATCTGAAAGTACTACAGCAAGTCAGCTGTAATGGGGACGAGTTGCTACTAATCAACCTCCGATTGACAAATTCCGAGTTGTAAAAAGCCAGTAAAAAGTGCAATCTGCAGCATTCGAACCCTCCTGTGGTTTCAATATAGCGATCGTCTCACTTCGGTACATGTACATTTTACCTTGTCACCCCCTCTAAATTATGCTATAGCACTCCAGAAGACCAACCCCACCGCAATCTACACTGAGCATCCCACTAGAGATCGAAGTACACAGATGGTATAGACTTCATAGATGAGGCATAGATGAGGCAAAGAAGCCTCTCACTAATCTTTTCCCTATAGCTTTAAAATAACTCAAGAATGCTCATCTCATCATGAACGAAATCCAAGACCAAGGCCACTCATGTAGATCTATCAGCGACAAATGAACTGTGACAAAGGCATTCCGCTATGTAGCGGGGAGAAATTGAGGACGAGAAAAATCATGGGTTCACTATAATGTGCATCTTCTATGACATGGTGATACGTTGTCTCGCAGGGAACATTGACTTCCATTCA
The DNA here is from genome assembly GCA_034401795.1 of Chaetoderma sp. LZ-2023a. NCBI lineage: Eukaryota > Metazoa > Mollusca > Caudofoveata > Chaetodermatida > Chaetodermatidae > Chaetoderma > Chaetoderma sp. LZ-2023a. The sequence continues at coordinate 64,463,628 of CM067363.1, read as the reverse complement.
TTTCGGAAACTAAGTCGGTGGACCATGGATCCAATGGGCCAAAGAACTATGATTGTATGATGCGACATTTGTATCACTGATGATGTACTGCTGTAACCGCTTGTCAACACTGAAGGCAGTTCTAGAAAATTTGGATGCCTCGAACTACAGAAAACTTCGTACTATAGACAAACATCACTGGCCTAAGAGTACAATCCCCAATGCCTCTTTATACCATGTGTATAATGCAGTCCCGCTGTCAGTGAAGCAGCTCAACAAAGACTGTCTATGTTTTTGGCATGTTTAGCGAATGCTACCAGGCACGCCTGCACAGAAACCCTTGGAATTTGCTGTACTCTGTGCCAACATCTACAATGTTCACGGAGGACGCCATGCACTGCATTAACCTGCTACGTGTTCTATGTAACAATCTAATAGAAGTTGAACTGGGTACACTTATGACAAAAAAGAACGCGATGGAGCTAAGGATCTGGGTTGCGCGGACCAGAAAAAGTTGAGGCCAGGTAGCCGCAATCCCGCACTTGTCCCCGTTCAAGGGGGGCAGGTCGGCAGTCGTCATGCACGCTATCATCCTCTCCTAATATTATTCCTTCTGGCCCGGGAGGGAGCGCAAATCGAGCTCAGAGCTCGGTCCACCGAGGCAGAGACTATCCATGCTCGTTAGTCCCCCAGGTATCCTTCGAGTTTCTGTACTACACGCAGGGCTTGCGATCCCATTCCCACCACATGGGTTTAGGGCTCTTTTTCGAGACGTGCAGGTCCGGTTGGACATTTCTGACATGGTTAGGTGCCTGAGATCGACGAGTCATCGACGACACAGGTTCCATCCCTGCAATAGGTATGCTGGCCTCATCCACACTGTCGACGGGATGGAGGTCAGAACGCTTGGAAGTCATCCTTGTCCTGGTCATTCTACGAGGTCAGCTCCAGATATTTCCTTCAGTCCGAGCGAAGGAGAGTAGTGCAGCTGTATATGTTCGTCCTAGCAGAGGAGGAATGGCGGGAGCAGTTAGCGATGCCTCGGCGATTGAAGAAATCGCTTTTGCAGAGGAGGTGGTAATGGTTCGTGTGGTGGTGGTTTCGGCAGTAGCGGTTTCTGTTGTGGACGGGTGGTGGTGGTGGCGGTGGTACAGGTGACAGGAGATTCAGTGGTTGTGGCGTTGGCAATGGTTCTGTTGACGGGAGCTTCAGTGGTGGTGGTGTAGACAGTGGCTCGGATGGCGATGAGGGAGGCGAATCTCCCTGGCGTGCATGGTCGAAAAAGCATCCCCAGACCGATGAGGTGCATGCAGATGTATTGCCTGCGAGGTGGGAGAAAAGGGCCGCAGGTGGCTCTCTTTACCATAGGTGGCTTTCGATTGTTCTGCATGCGTTTGAGACCGCCACTTTTAAGCATCTCTCTCGGGCGCTAGTGTGTCGAGGAGGGACAGGAGGGAGAAAGAAGGCACGCGGGAAGTCTTGCTTATGTTTACATTTTTCTAAGCCATGTGCACGGTATTTTAATCATTGGCCGAAAGTAATGCACAGGGGCGATGATGGGAGCAATTTGCTTCCTGATCATCAGAGACCCCTATCCGAACCAATGTCACTACGGAGGTTGAAGGGCCTGTAAGGTTGCGGGAAATGGCTGTCTCTTAGGAAAGGGGTCCTGAGCCAGAGGAGCAAGAGAAAGAGACAACATGTTTTTCCTATCTATCCCAGGCAGTCAGTACGTCGCTAATGGTCACCATTCGTTTCGTCGGTCAATATCTCTAAAGTTAGTTAATCGTGAGAGTTATTTATAACTGAAAGCTAACTATTTCCTAAAGATCCACTTACGGTGGAGTGGGAGAAGAATCCTACTTTAGTGTCCTGAAGAACCCATGGGGAGAAGAAATTTTAGCCATTGCCGCCTAGTTGATCCGATGTTCTCAGCAGACGTCCAGAGGCGGGTCTTCTGTGCCTGCCTAGCTCTAAAGGTTTGAAAGGGATCCCATACAAGGAGGTGCTTTTAGTTATTCAATATGTTTTTGTGGGTTAAGGCCTCAGATGGCCGCAAATGGATGCGATCTGTTAGATTATGCGAGAACACGTTTCCTTGTAGGGTCAGGCGAATCTTTGCCTCAGAGCCTAAACCAACTTGAGCGATGTCAAAAAGATCTTGACGTGGTCTAAGGGGCAGTCCTTCCGAGTTGCAGATGCACAAACAGGCCCATGTAATTAAAGCAGATGCAGCAGTTATTCTGGTTCGCTCACAAGAAATGGTGTTAATGGTGTTAATAGCTGGATCATTTAATTAAATCTACGTTTATCCTGACCACTTGTCAAGTGGTCTAAAAACTAAAAGGTTCACTAAGCAACAGAGAAGAGTTACACCGCAGCGAGTGGTATGAAATTTAGACAGCGAAACCTTCCATGTAGAAAAGGAAATGTAAGGGTCACATACCCGTCTCGGTGGTCAAAAGAATGGCCGGGGTTAATCGAAGCCTTGAGCAAAAGGTATATATGGGGAGCGGTCTTATGTAGCATGAAGCCGTATCGCGATGTCGAAACTGTTTGCTATGGTGAACTGGGAGATGCGGTGAACCGAGGGGTACAGCTTTCCCAGTCTTAACAATATATTCTACTCAAAAGTGGCTCTTGGCCAACATTGAAGCAGTGCCGACCAAGGTGTCTCAATGCGCGCAGCGATTACAGGAGCTTCGACGGGATCTACCTGGGAAAAGCAGCAGATAGTCTGCTGGCAACTGCTATAATATTTAGGGGTAGTCTAAGTGAAATGTGTGGGGCCTACTGAACAGAAGAACTAGCCTTTTTAGCAGGAAAATTGCGCAACGTGCTGAGGGCGACACCTACTTAGAAAAGCAGCAAATGGGTGAACGTCCTTATTTGTATTAAGGAATAATTATAAAAGTGGCGCAGCTGCAATGCTAGTATTTGTCTTCACATTGAGCGCTGAGCGAGACCGTCATCTTTAAGTTGCGGCTAAGACGGGTGATCTCTTTTAGAACGTTCCTTGAGACAAAAATGGAACATCTGCTAGGAAACGATAAAAGAATGATAAACGGCATTGAAGGCAATATATCTAGAAATCTGTAAGAAATAGAGAACTAGATTAGTAAGTACATTTAAGATTTTATCACACACAGTTCAAGTCCTAAAGCATGGTAGAAAGTTCACAGTCATGGTCGTAGAACAGTTCCGTGGATGTGGGGTCTAGGCTTTGCTATTGCTGGAGTTGCTGGCTCTTAAGCAACCTTGGTAGCTATATTCCCTAGATACAACATCACATGGTGATATCCTCTATGGCTAGAGATCACAATAAGCCATGCAGGCGGTACTCTCTTAGAGTGGATGAATGTTCACATTTCTTCACAGAGAAGCGGTCACAAGAAAGGCAGCATGGAACAAGTCTGTTTATCTCAGAGGTATGTGACACAAAGCAGAGCGGTAGAATTAGTATCGACTTCCTTGAAAAAGTGCTTTCGTCAAGGCGGGATAGTTCGTGAGAACGAGTCGGTAAAATGCAGCAAAGCCGAATCCAGTCGGAGGCGATTACCAAGCTGAGGTTTCCCAAGCTTCTTTGCAGTAGACGATGGGCGGCAGATGTGTTTCTAGGCGATGTTTCGGTGCAGGAAAAATCAGCAGGTACTGCCGGAATGCAGTCTAATCTATTCTTTTTGAATGTCAGGCAGCGGAGTTTCTTGAGCAGTGCAGGAACGGTTGAAGCATCTAAATTTGGAGAATTTAGGCTGTTAATTTGGCTGCTCTCTATTGTGGCCGATAAAACATTGGGGCCTCTCTGTCGCCTTTGTAGATGACGACCCATCCCATGCAGTTACGCTCAAAGTTCTGCTGTACATTCCCTGTCATACTGAATCAGACAAGCGGAACAAATACCGTCAATTGGGTCGTTGGCGAAACGTACAGTGAGCATCCTTTCAGCGGTTAATCTTAAAGTGAAGTTATTGGTTTGATTGACGTCTATCGTGTCCCTGACTCCACGGCAAATTCACGCCATTCTATGCTGGATATATTTCCGTCTATTATTAGTAAATTCCCCAGTCTTTACACTGGTACCCATTTTTACTAATGAGTGGAGAGAGGCAACGAGGATTGAAAGAGATTGCCTATGTTTCCAACGATCGTCAGTTGGCCGAACAGAGTGGCGATCAGGGGTCGCCGGTTTCACAGCTCTGCCCGTTACCGACTGCGCTAGCACCTCCTCTTCATTCATGAAGTGGCGGAGAGAGAGAGCAGCTTTTATACTCTCAATTCTGCATCTCGTTATCTTTTGACAAATGGTTGGCTTTCTTACGATATCGCCAGCCAATTAGCAATCATCTTTACGAAAGCGCCAGTCTCAGCACCGTCCAGCAGGAGTCAGTGTATTGAATGAAAGGGTTGTGTTCTATATTATTTTTCTGGGTGTACGCCATTACTCAGGATCCTAAGGGTAGCTTCCTTCTTGACTTGACCTCTCGGTGTCATCACAAGGAGGCGGAACGTTCACGCTTTCCACTGGTACGAAACATTTCCGGAAGCCTTTCTTTTGTGATCATGGCCATTACGAGGAAGAAGTCGTGCAACGATGATATATAGACGCTAGTCCACTCAGCCATCGGTATCGCGTGAAAGCAGACTTGTCCCATTTTATGAAAGAAAGCCTGTTTATTACGGGGGTACTCCAGTGGCTCGGCGCATTCGCAGCAAGAGAAATCGTGTCTTAGACAATCTTGCCATCGTGCGTGCTATAAGTATAACAATCCATAGTGCGGCCGTAGCACACCCCAGGGAGGTTGGTTACGGGGTTGACAAGTCAAAAAGAAAAAAGAAAAAAAAAGTTGGCTAGTCCTTCTCGTTACCCGACCACACAGTGGCTGGAGAGGAAAAAGGACTAATTGCAGTGGAAAGATGTTTTCAATCTATCCTAGCCGCAGAACACAGTACACATATGGTGGTGGTAGTGGCAGTGGCAAGGCAGCGGCAGCGGCAGGGGTAACTGTAGTAGTAGTAGTAGTAGTAGTAGTAGTAGTAGTAGTAGTAGTAGTAGTAGTAGTAGTAGTAGTAGTAGTAGTAGTAGTAGTAGTAGTAGTAGTAGTAGTAGTAGTAGTTGTTGTTGTTGTAATAGCGTGTGTGTGTGTCGATACACCGAACGGTTTATCAGTGCGCGGGTTCGTGGGTGTGCGACAGTGGGTGTGAGCTGAGTGGGCAGGTAGGCAGTCCATTGTTTGGTGTACAGCATGCCTCGCAAACTCGCCAGCAAGATAATAAATGTAGTCGCTTTCAGGAGACAGTTTTGGAAGAGCAATAAACTAACATAAAGTGGTAATTATTACAACCCCTATAGATCGTCAAATGGAGCGATGCAATTAAAAATGAATAAATCTGAATTGTCCATATTGAGCAGCTTTGTACGAAACACCATTGTTTGATTTGCTTTCAAAGTAAATCACAATCTAGCAACGCTGTACTGGTTCACCTGTGATTTATGCGACCAGCAGGCTGTATATGGAGTGTGATGGGTTTCTCTGACGTCGCGTTGGTACCACCCGCTGTTTTATAGCCACAGGTCACGTTTTATAAAACCAAGATAAGATTTCTACCACTGAATATTTAGCAACACACGTTTTTTTCGTTCGAGTATTGTAAATACCCTGGGTTCATTTTGACGAAGGAGTTGCTGTAGACTGTTACTGTTAAGTGTAGCAAAGGATTTCAGCAGCACATTTGTCAAAGTTGAACACCTGTATTTATTCGAGGAGTGAATAAAATTCAGATTTTACTTCCAGTGGTGAAAGTATATATTAATTAATATCATTGCTCGAATAAGCGGTGCGTAATTCCCGTGAAAATATGCGATTGATTAAATTACACTAGTGTTAGCGCCATGAACCCGTCTGGGACGCGATTCCAATTGGTGGCCACGCTGTCATTTTCTTCATCAACTTGGATATAAATTAATTAAATAGATCTACGATAGACGGAGTCCTTTCTATTTATATGTTTGTAAATCGTGTATGAGTGCACAGCGTGGGTACGTCTCGGGGTAAGAAATGTGGGCTTTAAATATGCCCTAGGGGTTAAGTAGGCATACTGCCGATAGTGGTAATGTCAAATGACGCAGTCGTATTCATTGATATCGTCTCTTTAATTATCTAATGGGACTCCTTGAATTGCCATTTTTTGTTCTAGTCTGATCTTAGAATTGCAGACGTGGAGCGGTGGTTAGCGCATTGGCGGTGTAAACCAGTGAATTTGATTCGTGTCTCGATGCAGGACTATAATGGGTATCACCTACACACGCCATTATTGATTCTCTTCGAGCAGGAGTAAAATAGACTAAATAATACCTGGAATTAAATGAAATAATTAAAATTAAAAAAAAAAAGACTAGAGATGGCCTGAGTTGGACGTAAATATAGGTATGGATACCCGGTATGGCACGTCTCTTCCAATTTTGATTCTTGGCACGGGCGGACTGGCAGACCAAGTTACAAATTGTTAACAGGAAGAAGTAGCTATACTAATAGAGGCTTGCCCAACTACTTTTAATGTAGATACTACTACTTGTTTGTGCAACGCCCCATATCGAATTTGCGCCGATTACCAACGACGCGGGACCAATATAGAATCGGAGCACCAGTCAAGTGCTATATTTGCGCCGATATGGAATAATATCATACTACAGCTATGTCCCATTCACCACTAATTGTCCAATGGAGGAATCCGGTGTTAGCTATTCCCCGCCCATCTCTAGCTAAGATACACTGCGCTTCGCCCGTGTTGGGATCGATCGATCTCTGCACATCATGGATCTCAATTACCAGAAATCTATACAGATAAGCTTTTGAATAGTTTGAAACTAATTTGGCTGTGAGTTGTTGCTGCCTATGGATTGTTTATTAACTAGTAACGATTAAACACAATGTTTATTAAATAGTAAAGGCATAGAATTGGTACAATCTGACGGACTATCAAGCGCTTAAGACGGACAAAATCAAGTCATTCATGACGTAACCTATTATGACGTCAGCATATACGTGACCTTGTTGATTATGACGCCATATGATTGATCTATAAACTGAATTCCTCAATTGGTGTTTAGCCAGGTGTTACATAAAATTGTGTCGACTCCATACTTGATATTCTCACAACTATGGGGCAGAAACAACATGACGTATCCTATCACCTATAAGTAAATGCCAACGTATTTTGCCATTAATAAGGCTCGCTCGCTACAATCAGGCAATGAGGAGTGCGTCTAATAAGATACAGTTTTAGCTATGCCCAGCCGATCTTCAGCTAAGCTCCGCCCACACCTTGATCGTGTTGGAATCGATCGATCTCTGAACACCCTGACAATCAATTTCGAGAAAACTATACAGGTAAACTGTTGAATATTTTGAAACTAATTTGTTAGTTAATTAATTAGTTTCAAAATATTCAACAGCATATTTATTAAATAGCAGAGACATACAATGTGTACAACGTGTCGGACTATTACGAGTTAAAGACGGGCCCCGTATAGAATCATTTATGACGTAATGATTATGACGTCACGCTACACGCCGCTCAGCTGATTATGACGTCACATGACGTAATTACTCTGGAAAGGTCCATTGATATTGGTCCCTGTGCCGTTTACCAACAGGCACGCCGATATCGAATTCAATAATGGTCCCGATGCCGTTGGTTAACAGGGCAAATTCAATAGAGTGTGACCTACTGTGCAACGTCCCATTACAGTTAACCACGCTCCCAGTTACACCAAAATTCGTCAAACTACAACACCCATTTGAGTTACTTGAATGACGTGTAGATACGGTTTTGAAAAATTATTCCGATTCGTCCATGTATTTTACAGTTAGTACCGTAGTAATTGTATTATTATCTGAAACATTTGATAGCCAACCCCCAACCCCCACCCCCCCCCCACCCCCACCCCACCTTCTTTTTCGTTCATGAACAATTTGCTTACACGAGAACAGAGCGACAAAACTGTCCTACGATTGATTGATCTAAGATTAGATAGGCTAACCCGTACCCTATTTTATCTTTGGTCCATCCAATTGGGTTTGTTGAAATTACTCGAATCGATGCCGCCGCACACGCTATAATTCATTCATAGAAACATCAATGGAAGAATGCGACAATAATAAGAGTTCCTATAACGTGTCATTTCCTCCCACGTTTTAGACACATATCCTTAATGCCTTGAATACATAATTCCCAGATTTTCAAATTCAACGTAACTATGCAGGGATATTGTTGACTATTTTGAAGCTAATTTTACAGGAACCAGTCAAATTAGTTTCAAAATATTCAACATCAGCTTTTTGAAAATCGTAAATGAGATTTAGAAATCAGCGTTTAGAGTTAGAACGTTGAAATGATTGTCTATTAAAATACCGGTTCTCAATGCTAAGATGTGGTACTTCATTATCAACTGGTTTCTATTATTGTTGTCTAATGTAGACACGGCACTACCTTTTCGTCAGACCAGGTTTCCATGTTAGTATTTCAGGAATCGTTGCAGGGAAAAATTGCGACCCAAAGACCCCATTTATCACTGTTTTGTGATATGGGTGAAAATAAATATTGCTATTGCTACAGTGATGGTATTCTTCTGCGTAGATGGCATCAAACATTGCATTGGTACCATCGCCCCGAAATGAGGATAGAGGGTATTGCAATTGGGTATGTCTCTGCGCGTGGGTTCGTGGGTGCGTGCATGCTCGCGTGTGTGCGCGTGTGCGTACGCGCGTGCCCGTATTTAACCATCCACTGATCCGATTCAGCTCAAATTTTAACGCAAGAGAACTTAATTTGAGCGAGCATGTCCAGTCTTTGGCTGTTGAATCAGTATACCCAGCAAATCGCGTAGGCTGACCATAGTTCGGTATTCGTATAAAAATCTGTATTCGAATATTCGTATAATGGACCGTTCCAGATTATCCATCAATCATATGACGCTATAATCAACTACGTGACGTGTAAGATGACATCATAATCAATTCACGAACCATTAATGGACCTTTCCAGTTTTAGCTATGCCCCGCCCATCTATATCTAAGCTCCGCCCACACCTCGCTTGTGTTGGGATCGATCGATCCCTGAACTCCCTGACTATCAATTTCCAGAAAACTATACAGATAAGCTGTTGAATATTTTGAAACTAATCTGACTAGGTGCTGTTGCTGCAGCAACAGCGCCCAGTCAAATTAGTTTCAAAATATTCAATAGCACATTTCTTAAATATCAAAAACATATAATTCGTACAACGTGTCGGACTATTAAGAGTTAAAGACGGGCTTGGTCGAATCATTCATGATGCCATGGTTATGACGTCCGTATACACGTCGCGTAGTTGATTGTGACGTCATATGATTGGGTGAGATAATGAATTCACGAATTGATGACGGACTAAGCGTTGCTGTACGAATTGTATGTCTTTACTGTTTAATACAGATGCTGTTGAATATTTTGAAACTAATTTGACTGGGCGCTTTTGCTACTATAGGCAGCGACAGCACCCAGTCAAATTAGTTTCGAAATATTCAATAGCACATTTCTTAAATATCAAAAACATACAATTCGTACAACGTGTCGGACTATTAAGAGTTAAAAACGGGCTTGGTCGAATCATTCATGATGCCATGCTTATGACGTCCGTATACACGTCGCGTAGTTGATTATGACGTCATATGATTGGGTGAGATAATGAATTCACGAATTGATGACGGACTAAGCGTTGCTGTACGAATTGTATGTCTTTACTATTTAATACAGATGCTGTTGAATATTTTGAAACTAATTTGACTGGGCGCTGTTGCTACTATAGGCAGCAACAGCACCCAGTCAAATTAGTTTCAAGATATTCGACAGCTTACCTGTTTTGCTTTCTGGAAATTGATTGGCAGGCACTTGAGGGATTGATCGCCCGCAACACGGTGAAGTGTGGGTGGAGTCTTAGCTAAAGATAGGAGGGCATAGCTAAAACTGGGTTCCTTCATTATATGAATGGATATTCGAATTATTATTATTATTATTATTATTATTATTATTATTATTATTATTATTATTATTATTATTATTATTATTATTATTATATTGCAGATGAGAGCTAAATAGATACGAAATATCGTCGGTAGTCGTATAACGTAGAATGTTTTGAATGGGGGAAACTACGCTGTTGACACCATAGGGCCTGCTATGTGCTAGCTATCTACCAAGGTTTTACTCATTCGGTTTTGAGACTCAAGGAGAAAACGCTGTTTAAATTTAGCTATCATACATTTGATATTATTTATTATGGGAGACACCCTGGGTATTGAAAAGGATTTCTCGAAGCTATTGGAGGGATGCAATATAAAGGTTATACCGACTCAAGTAATTATAACAAATATGGGTTTGTATCAATGTTCTAGTCGATCGGACGTAAAGCATTTTTGTTTTCAACTTCTCGCTGTAAGTGTGTAGTTCTTGGCTGGGCACCGATGCAGGTTATACGGTATGTTCTGTTATGATCATTTAACTAGTGTGATTAAGGGAAGTTCATTTCTTCTAAAATCTAAACATCTAAAATTGATGGCATAAAGGTTTAGTTGATACTAAGAAATGAGCTTGAAATTTGACCCAAAAGTCAACCTTCTTCTTTGGAATAAAAACCGCAAACGTACTCCCAGTTTGAACATTCTCCTTAAAGGGATTACCTTGGGCATCATTGGTAGCCTCTAATATGCCAATTGAACAGTTCAGGCCAACAGGTGTTAGTTTCTGGGTAAAAACTAAACTGGTAACTTTAACCTCATTAGTGACCTTGAACTGTTGCATTTGGCCCCATTATCAGCAGACATTTCCGGTAGCTAAGGATAACGTCAAACCCACGTACTGGTGATCCTATAAAACTGTACGTGAAGTCGGGGTGGGAAGGGGGTGGGTGGGGGTGTGCAGGACCGTTTGTAAACGGTGCAGACCCATATAACAATTTGTCAGTAAGCACGGGACAATTGAATTGATTGAAGCCGCTGATTATCACATTGTTTTGTGATTACACATAATGTGTGTCTGTACTTTAGAATCAAAGTGATTAATGAGAAGTCTAATATCGCAAGGATCAAATGAAGTGACTAACACTGAGTAGAATTCGTGTATTATAGGATACTTTCATAAACACTTTAAACAATGCTCACATTTATTAAAGAAATCTTATTAAAGAAAACTCAACAGCACTTATTTATTCTCACTTTAAATTCGGTACTTTTATTCCAACAATGTGTGCGTCACACCTCGTTCAGCGATTGCCCACGCATGTCATACAAAAGATACAACGAATGACCACCATCCTGTGTGATAGACGGTGTTTCTTTCAGTAAGACTAAGATTTATCAAATAAAATACCCCAGTGACTGAAAATTAACATCTGATTTACGAAGGTAGCGGTAGAAATCACAATTCGTTTACACCTATGCACATTTCTTATTGGCGCAAGTTTTATGTTGACATATGGTCAGTGCGCCGTTTACAAACGGGCGCGCCGATAACAAATTGTCATATGGGTCTGCACCGTTTACAAATGGGCGTCCCGATGAATAATTGTTATACCGGCCTGCGCCGTTTACAAACGGGCCAAATTGGTTATTGTTATTAGCGCATTGCAATGCCAATTACTATGCATGCCATGGGTATCTCGACAACAAATTGGATTCAATTGAAAGTTAATATCAAATCAAGCCAATATAGGACCTAGAAATTGATCATGTTTTACATTGATCAGACGTAATAACATTTGGGCAGCCATTTTGACAAAGAAATTGTGTTTTCAAACCAATTTACTAAAATCGGGTAATTTTTCATAAATATTTTTAAAATTTGTATGCGATCCGAATAGTCGTTCATATTGGTTCATATTTGAATAAATATTCGAATAATCGAATATTCGGACCGGTTACGAGATTATACACTAGCCAGAGCCATGCCAATCTTTATTAGTCTTTATCTGCAAGTCGCAGCAAAATCATACGTCTGTATCTATATCAATCTATCAGTCAAATGTTTTCACATTTTTTGGCAAAGCCGTTTGGCTGAGTGACAGCAAATAGAGCACGATCCTTGTTCCCATAGTCCTATTGAACTGAAACACGGTTATAGGAGCTAGAGAGACACCATGGCTCACTTGAGCGACAACGCGTGCTCTGTGATGATGAGTTGACAAGTCTTCCGTCATTGTTAATGGACCTATCTAGTTTATTCATCAATCATATGACTTCATAATCAACTAAGTGACGTGTATGATGACGTCTTAATCAATCCCGTCATGATTAACGTAGGTAAGCTTGCTACAAATGCTTAATTGATGACGGACTACGCTTTATTGTACGAAATGTATGTCTTTACTATTTAATAAACATTATGTTGAATATTTTGAAACTAATTTACTGGGCGATGATGCTGCCATAGGCCACAGCTTAACAATGTAGTTTTCTGGAGATTCAGAGAGTGCATGGATCGACAGATCCCAACACGGACGTAGTGTGGGTGGAGCTTAGGTAGAAATGGGCGTGGTAAAGCTAAACTAGCTTCCTCCATTGCGAGAAATGATAGGAGTTTAGCTGTATATAGCAGCAGAATATTTCAGTCAAATTACGTTCCAAATATTCAACAGCTTACCCGCATGGCTATCTAGAAATAGAGGGATCGTCTCTGCCACTCGAGTAGCTGACGTCATATTCATATATATAAAAATGGCATAGCTCCGTCACGGAATTCGAAAATTCGAAACTGTAGGAATTGCACGTCTCTGAATAATTTACAATTTAATAAACATATTGTTCAATATATGTCTGGGAGCCGTTGCTGCCATTGCCATCAAGCCAGCAAGAGGTCCCAGTCAAATTAGTTTCAAACTATTCAACATCCTATACCTGTGTAGATACCTTGAAATATTTAATTCAGTGACTTCAAGCTTCAAAATTCCAACTCCATTCAAACATGCGTACAAAGTGGGCGGAACTTAGCTAGAAGTGGCTGTGGAATAGTTCTAAATCGATCGGCCAACATATTTGACAAGCATCGCTGTGTTTTATTGATAAGAAATCGGAGATTTAATAACTCTAACGACATCATCCCTGTCTAGCCCTCTAATCGGGTTCATAATAACGGCGGTACAAGGTCTTTGATATCGGAGCGGGGCATCAAAGGCGTGATGGAATTGCATCACAGTCTTATCTACTGATATCAACGCCCGGATGATGGAATTGTTATGTAATGTTTTTGATCTATCAAGGGATACAATATACGCAATGGGCGGAAAATGCATGAAATCGCAAATGCTTGATAATCTATATGACGATTTTTGTCAAAATATGGAGGACACAAGTAGGTGGCGATGAATCTTTCCGGTTTTAGCTATGCCCCCGCCCATCTCGAGCTAAGCTCCGCCCACACCTCTCTCGTGTTGGGAATGATCGATCTACAAATGTTCTGACTATCAATTTCCTGAAAACTATACAGTTAAGCTGCTGAATATTTTGTAACTAATGTAGTAACATAGCTACATATAATAGGTTACTCACGCAACAAGGGTTCTGAACCGGCGGCAGATGTGCGCTATTCGGATTCCAAGGTACGACTGCCGGGCGTTCTTAGAAACGACGGGAAGTTGCAAGCCCGGCAGCCGCGAAATGCGGAATCAGTAACCAGCGGACATCGCCTGTACCACACTCTCCACCATTTTCAAAACATGAACTGCCAGTTCAGACAAGGTTGTTTAGTTAAAAATTGTACTAGAAAATTTATGGTTACAATTAAGTTTCCAGAAATTTCTAATATAAAATCCGTTAGAAGATAACAACAACAAATTTTATTCAAATGATCAACCCAAAAAAAGAATTTACAAGAAATGTCACCGTGTATCTATAAAAACGTACACACAATATTATAAGAAGCCCAAGGCTTATATCACACATGCATGCAGTTTTGTTTGAAAGAATTTGTCTTCTAAGTTTAAAAAAATGAAATCAGACTATGGTCCGCTGTTGTATTTAACAAGAATATACAGGCATTGACGCTCAGCTGCTAACTTTGGAAGAATTAGAATCGACCAGAATTAATGGTTATCTATGTTAATGTCCTAATTTATATATCCAAAGAAAAAAAATGTGGTCATTGTAGGTGTCAATCCATCCAGATGGAACGAGACGCTAATTAGTGCTTAAAACAGATGGATAGACTGATGACCGCCGGACAAGAAGGGCTCATTACAGAATTTAAAATAGCATAACATCGCTAACTAAAATTAAGGACAGTGGTTTGCCACCACAGCTGAAAAATCGACAGAATTGACGGAATTGCCGAATTGATAAATAGAAGTAATAAAAATAATCTCACATGAATTTAATGAAGTGTTATCTGAGATTAAAATATAATGTGAGATTCAAGGAAAACTTAGGAATGTTGCATACAGTTTTAATTTAGTGATCATCTCTAACCTTAACATATATGATATAAGACATATAACTCTATATAATGGAACGGATCGGAATTTACAAATTTAGAAAATCCGGAAAACCACTATCCCTATCACAATAAACATATCTGAGTGAAGCTAAAACGGAACGGATAATACAGCAGAAGAAAGAAACATGATTTTGCGCTATGACTAACGCGCCAATTACTTTGCGCATTATAAAATTGCAAGGCCAAGAAATACATCTGCACGACTTATGCAGTCTTTGCTAAATGCATATTATAAATATGCTGTCATATGCAAGACTTCTGCATTATAGAGTACTGCACATTATAAATATGCATGAGTTATGCATTAAAGAGTAATAATGCATCATTGCATCATTTTAACATGTAATTGTTACACGTTTATTAAATGAAATATATAGATATGTCAGTATATAATATGTTGGCCTAATATAAAATAGCTGAACAGACCTAGTGTAGAATTAATATCTGGGCTATATATATATATATGTATATGTGTGTGCGTGCGTGCGTGCGTGCGTGCGTGTGTATTTGAGCTACCTTATAAAATATCTGAGCTGACAAATGTAGAACTGGCATAGCGTAGCTAACCTAAAACTCAATTTCACTATACGTAGATGAGTTTGCACCATAACGTATGATGCATATACTTATTATAAAAAGCGTGCACATGGATTTAATCCATATACACATAAACAGAAAACATTATTATGATCACGCGTCATGATGCACAATAAATACAATTATCAATACAAAGCTTATGATTAGTGCGTAACAATGTACGCATCATTTGACAAGGCATCTTTGTAACGTGTAATTATCCACGCGCTGTTCAAGAAATGCGTAAATATAACCACGCATTACTACACGCAATCATTCACGCGTCATGTAAAAAAACGCGTAAGTATAATAACGCGTTCTGTGAGTCATACAGCAATAGACCCCTGTTGGTTTTTGGCATCTCAATGAGTATTATTGCTGGCCACTATGTGATTATGTGTCCAACTAATTTAGTTTCCCAAAAATTTACAAAGAATAGAACATCACGATTTTGCTGTTGCTGAAACTAAAGCTAAGACGGAAACGGAAAATAGGTCAATGATTAAAAATGTTTTCCGGACAAGTTGAACGTCTTCAGTGTCATGCAGAATGTTAACATTTGAAATTATAATTTCTTATCATCTTGATTACAGTATTTCTTTAATGTTGAATTACTGTTACCGTCACACATTATTACACTACTATTGCAGTATTGTACTGCGACCGAAAAGCTAACTGCAGTCCGCAACAGTACTATGACCAAATGAATTCGAAATAAGAACGAAACCAGAGGAACATATATGCAGGTGGACAAGTTAGGATCCATAAAGAGTTACATGGTCTAACTCAAGAATGCTTTTAAAGAAGCAGTCTAATACAATTCATAATCTAGTAACCTGTTGGGAAGACGGCACGGCCTTCCTCCTGTTCGATTCTGAATGGTGTGCTTAGAACTGGTCATCTCCTCGGACCTGACACCTCATTCGTCTAGGAGATGTGTGATGCATTTCCCCTCGGAACTGAAACCTCATGCGCCTAGGGGGAAAAGTGTGATGCGGTTCCCTCGGACCTGACACCTCATGCGCCATGGGGAAGTGTGATGCATTTCTCATCGGACCTGACACCTCACGCGCCTATGAGGGTGATGCTGTGTCTGTGGGACGGGTAAAACAAAGTCAATATCCAGGTCATCTGTCAAAACAGCATCTAGATCACCATGCAGAGTTGATGAGAATGGATCAATACTATATCGAATGGCTTCATCCAAATCCTCTCCAAAAGTGGATATATGGTTATCATCAGATAACATACAGCCATAATCGGGGGGGGGGGGGGGGGGGGTGGGGGTGGGTGGGGGGGGGGGGGAATAATAAGGCATTATCGCCATGATCTTCAGAGCTAATAGCATGTCTTATTCGCAATACCCATGTAGGTAAATCACGATCTCTTCACAGCTTTAGTCTATCATGGTGAACACCTGGTTCTCAGCGTTGGATTTTTTTATACCAAACAGTGCTTCTGACAACTTTTTATAAATAAAAAATGGACCAGTCCAGGGAGGTTGTAATTTACTAGACTGACCTATCTTAGTTGCAGAATTAGCAAGATAAACTACATCACCAACATGATAGGCACGCTCGTGCAAACGTAGATCATACGCTCTTTTCTGGTACTTCTGAGTCATTTTAGGGTTATCCCGTGCTACCTCATGAGTTACGTGCAACGTTTGCTGTAACTATTGGACGAAGTCATTGGCATCTGAAGGAGCATCACCTGTAGTTATTGACATGGGACACTTGTACATTATGTCAATAAGTTATAGCACTTCTCGACCAAGCATCATTTTTTGGCGTATAACTGGTCTGTCGACTTATAGTAGATCATATAGCTCCAGCGATGAAATCTATGCAATATCGTACAGTACCATCTTTCTTTCGAACTAATACTGGGGGTGAGAACCACTCAGATTTCGACGGAACAATGATACCTTTCTCTAACATTTCTGCATGCTGTTTTTCTTCCTCATTCTCAAAATCAAGAGGAGTTCGTCTAAGTTTAGAACGAACAGGTTGTGCATTACCAGTGTCAACCTTTTATCATATCCCCTTGAACAAACCTAGATCAAGATCATCTTTTGCAAATGCATCCTGATACTCGATTAACCTGGATTTAACTTGCAAAGACTGCGTCTCTGATAAACCTGATGTCGACCTCTCATGCAGATCCTGTAAGAACACTGGTATGTCCACCTTAGTGGCTGTACAATTGTGTAAACCGTCCTGGTTCATGGGGCTACCAGCAAGTTGAAATTATGTTCCATGGTCTAAAACCTCCTCAATTTATGTAACAATACCAAGGTTGCTGTCTGAGGCGTTACCAGACCCTCCAGTTTAGACGAGGGCTCAAGCACAACATCAGTCTGTACCTTCCGATCCAGAACACCTGTGGTCTGCATGGCCTCAAAAGGACCAACGGACACTTTCTGCTTCAATGTTACCCGAGCTACTTGGGCTTCCTTCCCATGAGCTCTCAACATTGATGCTTGAACCGGTTCACCATTAATTGTCAGACACAGTCTTGTCAGATCAATAGTGGCCTTGTGTGCCTTCAAGAAATCCAGGCCTAATGTAATTGGATCATTAATATTGGCAAGAAGGACTGGCCAGTTGAACATCATAGAGCCTAATTGCAATTGTGACTGGCTCAACAGTTTCTGCAGGGATAATATTGTCTCCACCTGCACCTTTCAATGAATCCAACTTTTTTAAAGGGCAAGGTAATTTCTTTGCAAAGTTCTTGCCAATTACAGTCACTTGTGCCACAGTGTCCACTACTGTATTAACGGAATCGCCATTTAATTTAATGGGAATGACTAGTGTCATTGGGTCACGATTAAACTTATACATGCGAACATCATATGATCGCACAGGTGAAGATCTCAGTGAAGCAGAAGGTGATGGCGACCGTGTACACCTCGGCTCCGGACACTCACGGAAGAAACGGCCCTCTAAATTGCAATTAAACCACTTTCCAGATCTGAGAGGGGGAGAAGGGGAACGCGATGGAACGACCTTCCCTCGTGGAGGAGAACGACCTCGATCGAATTGACCAGATATAAGATTCAGAATCTTAGCAACATCCACCTTCATGCCTGCCATATTCTTCCTAAGTCCTTAGACATCCTTCTCTAATGTATCTATCTTGCTAGGAGCCGTTATGCCTCTCAACTGCTCAGGAGTATCTGCCTCGATCAAATCAGAAGCATCGTCCGGAAAACGGACCTTTCTAACCTCAGGTCTTCTGGAACGCATGATCAGTCTTTGATTATGGATAGCTACATTGACCATTTGCCCAGCACCCTCCAGGGTGATTGGATCTTTATGTATAGCTATGAGAGCGGCCCGTTTATGCTCAACACCCCGTAGGAATGCATCAATGGCAATTGTCTCACCCAAACTCTCTGAGGCATCAGGGTAGCCATCTAAAGTGAGCTCCTGAATGGTATCTGCAAATATCTCTAAAGCGTTACCCCTTTTTGATGATGTAGAGCTGATCTTTCTTCCCGAATCGCGACATTAATTTGTCGCATAAACTGACATAATCATTCTGAACTTGCCCAGAACAGATGCAGTAACGGTCTTGTCCCTTAGAGCTGAGATGAGCATGTCTAATTTTTATGTATCAGACCAACGCTACCTTGAAGCAGTATACTCAAATTGTATGAAAAATGGTTTCCACTCACATTTTCCATCCAAAGCTGCTACGACCTGTTGATGGCACCCTAGAGTCATTGAACGAAAAGCCATCCGAGCAGGTTCTACGAACTGATGATGACATCTCTACCCCCTCTTAGGTTCTCTAGGGGTATGTACCCCCTAGGAGCCAGGTTAGCAACTAGGGTCTGATCACCTCTTTGTTGATTAGTTAAGTTAAGGATATCTTATATTTGATACCTTGAGCTATCAGTTCCATGTTCAGTCTAGCTACTTGCTCTTCCACGGATTCTTCCCTTGGGTGCGAGTCGACAACACCAACAACACCTTCAATATCGATGTCAAATACGACGTCCCCAGCATGGAGCAATCGTTCAAGGACAGTAGCTGTGGCAAGCAGATCAGGATCTGCCTTAATGTCGGCCAGTGATATGTAACCGCCTCTTGACTAGCGGAAACTCCCTATGCCAGCAGCTCGAATTTTACCAACATTATGGAGTGCACTAAGTTCCTCCACAGTTGCAGTGTTAACACACAAAGGTTTCGGCATCATGGGTTACTTGTTAATTTATACCAGGGAAGCGAAATTAATATTCGCGAAAAAAGTATTATCGCTTACTGAAATAATAAGTTGTGGGCGTATGCTTACTGAAAAATATAACTCACTGAGTGGTAATGGTGGTGCAACTCCGGAGAACGTCTAAATGAATTTTCTGAAGTCAGACCAGATTCAGTAGCGTACCTGCATGCAAGCCGTCCTTCAGAAATTCGATAGTATAATGATAACGGACGCAGAGTATTAACTCAACTCTGCATTTGATGGTGTGTACACCAATGCCTGCATTGATTTTCTCAATCCTGTCATTGAGGAGAGAGAGTTGGTCATGCAATTGCAGCTCTTGGTCTTTGAAGAAACAGGGATTCAAATGGTGCAGTTGCTCATTATACAGAACCAGAGAATACGCCGGGATATTGATAAACTTCACCGTTTGGCCGTAACGCCTTACTATGTCAATGGCACGGTAATGGTGTTGGCAAATGTGGTCTACCGCGAGTTCGTCATCGGCCGTCCTTAAATAGACAAAACCGTCGCCTCGTTTCTCGGTAAGATCGCAGATTCCGGCCCAGATATATAAAACGATACAGTGGAATTTCTGAATAGTGTTGGCTAATCTCGACTGCAAAATATTAACCAGGTCTTGTGTAGTACCACCGCTTTTGCACCAATACTCAACAAAACCAGTTTGATCAGCCATTTTCAAAATGAAACCTTTACTTTTACCCAATAAAATTGCCTAGTGGGTAAAGGACTGATCCAAAGAAAACTGGGTGCGAACCAAAAAACTCCTCAGATTTAACTTGAAAAGAAGGCATATGCTGAGTAGTGGTTTAACGAGTAGCTAGCAATGTGATAATGAACTTTTTGAATTAATAATAACAAGAAAAAACAAATAATGTTCAGCGTAATTAGTAAACCTAATATTACAATTGAAACATATTTGTTGATTATCCTCCAATGTTTAAAAAGATAATAATAATAATAATAATAATAATAATAATAATAATAATAATAATAATAATAATAACAGCAGTGATTTATATCACTTCTTTATTTCAAATAATTCTGAAATAAACAACGAAATTGAATTCCAGCTCAGATTCGCGGTTTCCTACATATGACACTGAAGACAACTAACATTAGCAATCCAGAAACTATAGGGTTGTTATTCCACGGAATACTGATACTGACATAGAAACATACCACGAAAATATACCTTGATTCGTTTCAGTTCAAATAAATAGCATTGAATCTTGAATCTATGACGTATATGACGTGTGTGTGTAAGGTATATTAATCTATATACCAAACATTTGCATGCTATAGTAGAAATACATAATATATATACACCTGTGCAAAAGTTAAGCACCAGCAAAAACAATAGAACGTAGAAACATGATGGTACAACTAGGCTGCCATACTTTTTGATCCCGCGTTAGCTGACATAATTCCAAGTACGAAATGCACATGCATGCATGACTTCACGCCGCTTGATGTCCGTGCGTGGCGGGAAACAGCACACGTGTTCAGTTATGTAAAAGTCCAGTTTGAGGTGTAGAACATTACATACAGATTTAGGCGACAAGATTAGGAATTTTGTGTTCATGACCGTGGTTTATTTGTACAGAGAGAATTAGCTCTTGATTGTGAACCGCTATGGCAAGACGAAGGTTAAGTGATCGTGTGAAATTGCAAATCATAGGCATGCATACCACTGGTATGTCATGCAGAGAGATTGGCAGACAGCTGAACATTAACCATACTGTAATCAGTCGTTTGATTGCAAAACATGGGCAAACTAAAGAAGTTCCATTTGTTGGAAGTTCCGTTATGATATGGGGGTGCATCTCATTTGATTGTAAGCTGGATCTGTTGACTGTACCTGGAACACTAAATGGACAAAGATATCAAGATTCCATACTGGATAGAGTTGTGGTCCCTCATTTTGTAAATCATGCACCTGGAACCCACCCTATATTCATGGATGACAACGCCCGACCACATCGTGCTAGAGCTGTGCATGAATACCTCCGCCAGAATGCCATCGAAACCCTACCATGGCCAGCAAGGAGCCCTGACATGAACCCTATTGAGCATATCTGGGACATTCTGGGAAACATGGTGAGAAGGAGGGATCCTCCTGTGCAGAACCTACAGGAATTAACAGACGCACTCCATCTTGAATGGCAACGAATACCACAATGGCGTATCAGTCGGTTGGTGACCAGCATGAGACGTCGTGTCCAGGCCGTCATCCAGGCACAAGGTGGATATACCCGGTATTAATAATGACAGTCTCAAACTCGTGCACAGATGTTAAACTTCGTTTTCAGACACCATTAATGACAATCTAGCCACGTGTGTCAACTGTAGGGCAATAGTTGTCAGTTGTGTCAACGTAACCATATTCAGGCCTCGTTTTCAAGTCAAACAAAAACATACAGTGTTTCCCCACCATCATAATCAGCATTCCTCTAGTTGCATTATTACCTCTTGCACTAAGATGGATGGGTACATAAATGTTTATGCTATTGCTTTCTTCATAGCACATTAATATACCCTCGCATGTGCGTAAAAATAGGGTGGTGCTTAACTTTTGCACAGGTGTATATATTTAACTATAACTCACCTATCATCGGTGATTATTAGATGATCATAAATAAAAAAAACTATAACAAAATCAAAATGGCGGTCAGAGTCTGTCAACTTGACGTTCGAGCAGGACTAGAGTAGTCCTTATATTTCCGAGATTTCTATCTTTTTTTAACAGCAAAATCCTGAGTAGAATTTAAAGGTTAAAGGTAACATAATACAATCAGTCCAGATTTATGCTCTCTACATAGCCAACAAGAGCTACTAGTATGGCATTTTATAGTGTGTATCTTCTCAAAGGACGCGATCGCATCAGCTTGCTAAGTTTTTGCTATCAGACCTCAGAGAATGCGATCTAGGACAACTAAATACGATAAAGAACCTAAAGGAGCTTAGGATTCTAGCAGTGGACAAAACACAGCGACGAAGGTTGACGATACACTTATTGTAGCTGAAAGAAGTTTTAGCTGCACGAGTCGCTCATCATCGCTGGCGTCGTAGTCGCCGACGCCGCCGCCGCCTCCGTCGTCGTAGTCGTCGTTGTCGTCATGGCCGCCGCTATTGTCATTGATGTTGTCGTATTTGTCTTCTTCTTAACGCTGCAATAGTTTAGATTGCATACGCGCGTGTACGTATGAATGTTATTTGTCGCCCGTACATTGTGAATGAGACTTTCGATCACACCCTTAACTTTACGCGAGTGAACAGTTGATTAGAAAGATAATTCAGGCAAATGTTAGGTTCTGTTAACATTGAAAAGCGAGTGGCACGAACGTTACTTTTACTAGATTGGTGTTGCTCTCCCGTCGCAAGGGTTCGATGCGAACGTGCCTTCGCGATTTGGAACACTTTTGAGATTTTCCAGATAACTTGCTGAAATCCTCTTGCCCGTGGCTGTAATGATTGCTCTCTGCTATTATAATATATGGATCTGTGGATTGCACAAATGGATGCTTTAACTGTCTCGCTGCTGCAAGTCACCAGACGATGAATTCAATGAGCAAAATCTTGGTGCATGCTGAATATTTTGTAAACAATTTGATTAAAAGTTGTTGGTGGCTAAGCCACCAACATTTTTAGTCAAATTGTTTTCAAAATAGTTAGCAGGTCCAGAGATATAACCCCTGGAATATGTCACCTACAAAAACTCACCAACCAGATGGTTAATACGCAGTATATCTCTGTAATAGCATAACAAATAGTTTGGACTATTCTGAACATCATTGTATTGAAAGACATTGCTACTTAAGGCAGCAATGTCTTCCAATACAATTATATTCAAAATATTCCACATAGCATATGTTATATTCAAAATTGTACTAACTAACATAGATCTGTTTTTGTTTTGGAAACACTTGAAGTTATTCCCGAGCTGTAATATAGCCGGCCTTTATGTAATACGTCGGCCATATTTCATTTGTTCTGTCGAATATAGGGTTAAATGGTCCTTCATTAATTTAGGCAGCTAGACGTACGGGAAAACAGTCAGATTGGGATAATTATAGAAAACATAGAAACCGGGTCAACAACATGAAAACTTACGCGAGGCAAAAATATATTAATAGCTTGGACGAGGAATTAAGCGACCTTTCTGTGCGAAACTGTAATAAATATTGGAAAATCGCCCAGTCATTAGTTACTGGAAAGAGCAACCGTAGTAAAATTCCACCTCTTGTGTACAAAAACGTGCAAGGGGACGTGGAGGATATCGGCTTCTCGGATCAAGAACAAGCAGATTTGCTGAATTTCATATTTTGTAAATATTGCCAAATTAGATGATAGTAATGTTGTTCTTCCAACTTTTAGATTTAAATGCGACGGCCGAATAAACTATATTTTGCTTTCTGCGCAGGAACTAGAAGAGGCAATTTTATTACTACCAACAAACAAAGCATCGGGTCCAGACAAAATTAGCCATAAACTGCTCAAGATGTGTCCAAAAGAAATCTCCATTCCTCTCAGCATTCATTTTAATAAATCGCTAACTGATTGTCGTTTCCCATCACAATGGAAAACTGCGCATGTAGTGCCATTATTCAAGAAGGGTGCTGAGAGTGATCCAGCTAACTATAGACCTGTGTCATTACTAAGTTGTGTTGGTAAATTAATGGAACGTCTGATATTTAAAAAGTTATATATATCACATGAATCAATACAATTTGCTTTATAAATATCAAGCCGGATTTCGTCCTGAATGCTCGACTGTGTATCAACTAATAGAGATATATAATCAAATTGCCAAGGGTCTCAATGAGCGTCAACAAACATGTTCAATTTCTGTGATGTCTCAAAAGCATTTGACAGAGTATGGCACAAAGGCCTTTTGTTTAAATTAAATCAATACCGGATTTGTGGCAGCCTTTTACTATGGCTAGAAAACTACCTTCATAAAAGAAGTCAATTTGTATCAGTAAATCAAACTATATCAAAATTAGGTGACATTCAAGCAGGCGTGCCTCAAGGGTCGGTTTTAGGGCCACTTTTATTTTCTATATATGTAAATGACATTGCTGATAATTTGGAGAATCTAGCGCGCCTCTTTGCGGATGACACCACTTTATGCTTCTCTTCAAACAGTAGTAATGTTATGGAGGTGTCCTTAAATCGTGATCTAACCAAACTAGCTGACTGGGCAGATGTCTGGCTTGTTAAATTCAATCCAGAAAAGACTGTATGTGTGTTATTTAGTGGTCGAGCAAATAGTGATAATGGCACCCCGACACGCACAAATACAACAGAGCGCTACGACTTACGCAAGCCACACAATGTCAATGTGCCGCTATCACGATTGGAATTTTTTTTTTTAATCGTTTTTCCTAAGTACCATTCAAATCTGGAACACACTCGAAAACAAAGTACAATCAGAATCAAAAATTTCCAAATTTAAGAAGCTAATAAAATTTAGAAACTATATCCCTCCGAGTTTCTATAACTACGGAATTCGAAAAGTGTCTATCCTTCATACCAAACTACGTAACAACTGTTCCAACTTAAATTGTGACTTATATAGAATAGGATTATTTCCCACACCTAATTGCTTTTGTAAGACAGGGGTAGAAGATGCAAATCACTTTCTTTTAAAATGTCCTTACTACACAATACAAAGACAGCACTTATTACAACAACTACATCTGTATATTCCTTTGACGAGTGACTTGCTATGCAAAGGAAATACATCTCTATCCGTCCAGGAAAATGAATACATCTTCAAACAAGTTTCAAAATTATATTCAAGCTACTCGCAGATTTTAACCTCATAAATGTTCCCAACGTTTGATATGATGTGGGCATAGTCCGTATTTTTATTGTCATGGTTACATGGTTATGATACAAATGACTGTATAGATATACTATATACTTTAAGTGTTTGCTTCCGCTGCCGTTACTGTTAAATGTTTATGATAGAAATGACTGCATAGATATGCTATATACTTTAATGCATTATTTCCGCTGTTGTTACTGTGTATATAGTTATTCCTTTACTCACAATTAATGTATTACTCTCCTATTGCCTTTCGGGCCATCCACGATAATGCGATGCCGCAGACGACGACGATGACCGCGACGACGACGACGACGACAGGAGAGAGGTGATGGGGATGAAATAAAGGCTCGCTAAACCGTTAACCTCCTCAAACTTTTCGTTCCAAGTTATGAGGAGGTTAAAAATTCAGATTTACCTAAATACACAGGAGTGGAGCCATTTTGAATGTGCGGTGTGGGCGGGGTTGGAGGTGACTGGGTCTCATTTCTCGTTTCTCTTTCGTTTTGTTTCGTGTTAGAAACGAGAAGAGAAGACCTGGCGAAAGCATGTGGGAGTTGAGAGGAAGGGTTGGGGTGGATAAATGGGGGTAAATGACGACGGTATGGAATAACTCTCTCTCTCTCAAAATTAATTGGATCATTTGGCAAATTTAATTTATCCCTGTCCTTTCTGAAAGACTAGGATTTCAACTATAAATCGATCGTGCATGTAAGCCATTGACGAACAGTATTTGAAAATACGTTGACTAGAACCTTCCAGTCAAAGCATTTTCCTAACTTTCTATAATAACATAAATTTTTTCAATTTAAAGCAATCAACGTACTTTATCTTATATTCTATGCAACTTCCTGTATCTGAGATAGAAGGTTGAGTATTTTCAGTTTTGGATAGTATTATCTCAATTCTTCGACCCTGTCATCCTGGAAATAGAGTCTATATTAGACATGAATGTAGGAATCGAGTTTTACTTATTCCCAGCAGATTTCTAGCTAAGCTCCACCCATGCTTTGCCAGTGTTGGGACCGATTGATCCATACACACCCTGAATCTCAATTTCCAATAACCTACATTTACAGTAGGTCATTGAACTAAGTATGTTGCCATTTCTAATGTTGTTCCTGTAGGTAGCACCGTGAATTATACACCCTTTCACGGCGAAGCCATGAGGAATGTCCATGTGCATGCTGATAGGGAGGCTAATAGAGAGGTAAATTTGAAAATCTACCACTGAAATTACTGCTGCGAGAATCTAGCCCGTCATTCCAGTGGTCGATTTTCAAAAATAGTATTCTCTTGGTCAGCAAAGAAATACATAAAGAATTATTTTGATTTTATTGAAGAAATTTAGCCATTCAAAACTTAAATGAACACAAGTTTGGGGTCGAAGAGTGAATGATGACCAGATGTCCAACTACTTTACTGGAGACTCGCAATTATTAGCAATTGCTCAAAGTCAGTCCGTCTGTCGGTCTGTCTGTCGTTCAGCTCTAAGAGCTTGGAAGCTGTTATTTTACCACGAACACCGTCGTCAGTTGCATCTCCTGATTAATTGTATTGTCAAGAGTGGCATAAAGCCATGAAGCAATAGCTTGAGGCCATTGCGACGATGTTTAATTGAATTGTATTTAAATTAGAAATGTAGGATTACGAAACCATATTTCGGATCTAGCTTGCCTCTCACACGGCTACGCGATTGATATCGGGACAGGATTGGCTGACGTCACTGATGTACTGGTCTGTCTGAGCGGTTGCGATGCGGGGAAGACATGAGCAAATGAATTGTGGATGATAATGCTAACTGTGAGCTTATAGTATCTCATATGTTAAAGCTGAATTATAATAACATGCTAAATTTGTAAAAGGATTTCACAACTGTGTATGTATTTATATAATATAAATGTCAAAATGCCATGTGTCACGTGTTCACAGGGTGGGGCGGGGTGGTGTAATAAAACTGAACTGAACTGAGTTTTGTTCCGGCCAGTGAATATGCCTTTTAACCCTTTAAAGAACCAGAAAGGCCAAAACATTCAAAGCCTTTAAGATATAGTAATTATGTTCAATATTTTGAAACTAATTTGACTGGGAGCTGTTGCTGCCTATGGCAGCAAGAGGTTCGTCTCAAAATTATTTTCAAAATATTCAACCGGTTACCTCTACGATTGTCTGGAATTTGGCCATTCAGGGTTCAAATAGTTAATATGAAGAACAGTAATCTGTCCCCGGCCTGTCTACTGATGCGGTAACATGATGCAAGTTATATTAGATCATACGGTACATATACAAGCTATGTGTTTGCTTCAATTTCTTCTTCTGATAAAAGGTTTCCTAATAATGTCAGTGTGCATAGCAACTGATTGACCGATGCATTTTCAACTAACATCCTCGCAAAAGGAAGGAAACGGCTAATAGAAGGGTCCGTATGCAAAAAAAGATCATTGGATAAAGTGCCTAGAAGAAGGCCGACTCGTTATCTTAAGCAACCTCGATCAATCGTCTGATAGTAGAAATATATCTACCCTTTGGCGAAAATATTTTCTCAAATAACCAGTCCACTATAATACATAACACGTCTTATGTCTCATCTCGTTGGTCCATGGACCTTATACGCCATGTAACAGCGCGCTTATTATAGAGGCTATTATGTCATACCGACTGAATCGGATTTGGTAAGACAGCTAATATATAATGTATGCTGTTTCCAGACCGAAAACAGAAACATGTTATGTATTGCAATTTTCTGTCGAATACTTTGAACATAATTGAATGGTATCACTTTGTTTTGAAAATATATTAATTTATTCTGACGTTAACTTGTTCAGTTAGGTATAAACTGTACTATACGGCTGCTTAAGAAAACTGCATCTTTCATGAAACACCGTCATTCTTTAACTCAACGCGTAACCATGGCAATGCTGAATCGACAGCCAACAACTTTTTCTTTTCCAGAAACACGTTCACGTCACACAAACTCTCAATGGACCTTTCCACGACTAATGCCTTTCGTTTTACTGACCTCGAAATGATCTAAATCAAAATGGTTAACTGAGAAAATTATTCCACTTCGCTTGATATGTAAAAGGCGTTTTATGAGCATCTTTGATCCTAAGAAAATGTTATATTTCTGATAAGAGAGACATATTAAAGCGACAGGTTGAGCCAGTAACCTAAATAGCAATCGAATTGGTGCGAAGGAATAAAACATGCTCAGTTAATCCGCATTTCAAGGTAATTGTGCAGATAATCAGTCGAATATTTTGAAACTAATTTGGCTGTGTGAGGTTGCTGCCTATGGCAGCAACAACGCCCTGTCAAGTTAGATTCAAAATATTCGACATTTTTTTTTTAGTAGTAAATCCACCACGGACAAACATTAGTACACGTGACGGACTCGCCGTTCACGACGGAGCTAAATACGCCACTATGTATTGTAATGTCCATGTACATGTGATGAAATTGAGTATGGAATCATATACTTGATTGACAGACCAGCTTCTTCCATACAGATCCAAGGGGTCACCATGTAGCTACGGACACATGACTGTTGAGTAATTCATTATTCTGAAGGCCAACCATACATTTGGTGGAAAGGTATCCATGGCTAGTTATTTGAAAAGGGCACAGATACAAATGGTGGGTGTTAGGAACTTACTATTTTCTGCAGATAATTGAGACAACTAAATGTTAGTAGGATGAACATGGAAAATGGATTTTTAAAATAGATGTATGTATAATTTAATTATGCCTTCAGTGACTCTGTGTCATGGAATGACTCCGGTATTCATAAAATCCAATGGATTTGTGGACATTGACCATCTCTAGCACAGTCATGACAAAAATAGCTTTTTCAAAATTCCTATCCTGTTTATTTCAAAATATTCAACAGCTTACTGGCACAATCTCTATCAATTAAACTATATACTCTTGCAACAGAAGCGTGAAGACCACATGAATATGCCAGTCAATGTATCTCCCCAATCCTGCCCAAACCATATGTCATGCATCCCTTGTTTCAGGGAATTTATTAAAACACCCACACGAGTTTCATATGTTGCCTAATATGACCTGACTGACCTCTTTAAGATGGTCACTGTGGCATTACCATGCCCCAGTACCGGTTTACCTCCAATCCCTCCAGCGTAAAGAAAGAGTTAATATAACGCATGCAACACTTATTCGTGAAATAGGCTGTTTGCTTAAGCCGATCAAACTAAATGCTTTGAATTTCAGAACAAACTGTTGTGTAAATATATGTCGTGATGTGCACATTGATTGGCTCTAATCTTGACATGCATCATGGATTGCTTCCTTGATGTCAGAACGTTATTGATACGACTGGCATCTTTAAATTGGCAAATTAATTTGATTGGGCGCTGTTGTTACCCATCTTCATTTATTCCAGGGCTCGTAAAAATATAATTGTTAAATTTGCATTCGTTTAGTGGCCTAAATTATGTACCGCAATGTAATGAAACTAAATACGTCTTAGCATATGATCATTTGGTTTTGCATAAATTAATCATTCTTTTCGCTTTAAAGTTGAATTAGCGATACATGCCTCTAATTCGATTTCAGAACTTAAAAATTATATTAATACATTTGGAATGAAATCACCATATACTAAGATGTATTTTGTTTCAGTGCATTGAGGTACATAAGTTAAACCTCTAAAAGTATACGATTTCAACAATTTTATTTCAAAATAATCTCGTGTCTTTAAGGCTGAACACTCTTGCTAAATTGCACCTTTTCAAAACCACACCTGCACTACTGCGGCAAGAAGGTCTGTCTGCTTATTATTGTTCACCAATATGGATTCTGAATGTTGATCATGTCAAGAAGACACGGCTAACGTGCATTTTACCCTATTACTATGCTCGCTCTGTCTTTTGATGTTGTCATGTAGCAAGCAGCGTTATGTCCTACACGGAATATATAATGAAAGGATCTCAACATACGGGACAACACAGAAAACCATGTATCATGTATGCTGTTATTTTCTTATCGAAAGTTGATACCAATATAAACATGTTACATGGTAGGATGACGATTTTATTTACTTTGGTTGGCATCTATCGTGTTTGATCATGGCCATTTTACGGGAGGCCAATGTGCGAATTAAAAGGATAGTTCGAATACATTGTCATTCGTTGTTAGGGTTTTGTCTCCTAAACTTCTTCACTCTGCCATCCCCTCTAGATTAGCACTCTGTATGTGTATGATGTATGATGAGTTGGGGAAAAGATTATCCATCATGGCAGCCACGGACCCCAACCCCCATTCTACAGATTGTGTCATGAATGTCAATCAAAGATCATGAGGTAATTGGCAAAGCAGACGGATTCATCCGTGCTGCTCATAGCATGTTATTACGTTCATATTCCCACTGAAGTCGCTTGTCAATGTTAACTCGTTAGTCGCTACATCTACCCTGTATTACAAAGCTATGGTTGTGCCACCTTTGCTTCCATATACGAGAATATCTGTACTTGGAAAATGGTGTACTGATGCATTGCCAACTGTTCGGCTAAAAAATCTACACTTATGCTACAACTGTTTGCTATATTGACATCATTAACACAGAGCACACATATTAATATCGTGCAATCCACGTTGCTTGGTCGTGTTGACATAATCAGCATTCGTAGTTCATAATGGTTCTCTATCACACCATTTCTGCTGCAGTGTAGTATTGGTATGATTTTGTATTGAACAATTTAAGAAGAGAGTTCAGCCTTAAAGACATGAAGCTCCTTAAAATTAAAATTGTTAAAATTGTATACATTTGGAAGCTTAACTTATGTACCCCAATGCAATGAAACGAAATAAATATTAGCATATGATGATTTTATTCCGTATATGCCTAAATTAATTTAATTTTAAGGTGTTAAACTGAACTAGAGACAGCTATACTTAATTCAACGTCACAACTTAAAAAATGTATTAATTTATGTAAAATCTGTATCGTCACATGTTAAGATTTATTTCTCTTTAATACACCACGTCACAGAATGTAAGTCTCTAAACGTATAATGCAAATTTACCAATCTTATTGTTAAGTATTCTGGAGGGAATGTGGGCCATTAACGTTTTACTGACTTCATTTGATCCGAAAATAAAAATATATATTTGCTTAGTGAATGTCCATGTGCAGGCCAAGAGAATAACATTTTTGAAAATTTACCACAGCTATGACTCCGCTCTGTTACACAGCTATTCATTCCAATGATAAATGTTCAAAAATAATCTCTTGATCTGCAAAGTCAAATTCATTAATACCACTACAGACGACAGATGTTGACCGTTTCGTCATGAAAGAGTTAATGTGCTTAATCAATAACGCTTTAACATCCAGGAAGCACTGAATGATGCTTGTACAGATTAGAACCAATCAATATGTACATCACGACATATAGTTGCGCAACAGTTTGTTCTGAAATTCAAAGCTGTTTATTTGATTGGCTTAAACAAACAGCCTTTTTCACGAACAACAATTATATGTGTTCTGTTAACGTAATGCTTTCTTTACGCGGGAAGACGAGGTAAACTCGTACTAGGTCATGGCAAAGTCAGAGTCTTCAACATAAACAGGCCACACACGAAAACCATCAAGCTGGTGTAGGTGGTTTTCCTAAGTGCCCTAAATTGACTGTTGCGTGTCTCGGACAGCATTAAGGAGACACATTGAATGAAATATTTATATGGTCTTTGCGCATCTGTTGATGGCTGCATACGTGTGTATAGCTTAACTTAGAGAGCGTGTGCCAGCATGGTCAGCTGTTGAAAACCACCATTCGGAATTATGGCGGACACAATGTAAAGCCATCATAACCATTTGAACTATAGACTCCCAATACCTCAATGTCAAGACAACCATTCCATAAAAATGTTGAATATTTCGACACAAATTCGACAAAAGAATTTAAAATGCTGCTCATGAATGTGCGAGAGCTCACGAATGTACACACACGCCATTAGGTTTTATGATTACCGGATTTATTCCATGACAAATTTCCACTGAAGAAAAAATTAAATTAGATCTACATTTAATTTTAAATCTATTTTACATGATCGTCCTTCTAACCTGCACATGATCCGGTTCAGTCGCCGTCTTGAATTCTAAAGAATGGGCATGTGTCAATTACGTGGAAACAATAATAAGTACATAACACCCACGCATCTCTGTCTTTTCAAATAACAGAACTTCTATACGTTTTAACCAAAAGTATGGTTGCTCTTCAGAACAATGAACAGCAGTCACATGTCTGCTTACACTTGGTGACAGCTGGGATCGGTATGGAAGAATCCTGTCTGTCCCTCAATTAGCTGATGCCATACTCAATTATGTTCCATGTGGACTGATGTCAACCGATGAAGTCAGTCCAGTGTAGGAATTGTATGTCTGTGGTATATTCACTATGGAATTGAAGTTATGTTGAATAAGTTGAAACACATTGGACTGGATACATTTCATGCCAGCAACAGCAATATCACTCATTAAAATTAGTTTCAAAATATTCAACAGTTAATCTGCATACTTATCTCAACATTTGGATTCTGGGAAAGTATATAATTTTATTCCAACACACGTACAGATTGAACGGAGCTCAGCTAGACATGGACTGTCAATCGTTAGACATGAATTGCTACCGTATTGGTGACCCCCCCCCCCCCCCTACAGACATGATTGATAATAGGATTGGCCCATCTGATTAATCTGGCATCTTACACACTCTAGCCATACTGTCTATCCATCTGCTAATGGCATGTCCATATCAATATTCAACAATGAACCCACAACAGCATTTAACTAAAGAAGTAATTTTGTATGAGAGAATCAAAAGTATGCTGTGTGGGTTTGGATTGTCCTTTGATATACTTTATTAACCAGGCATACGTTATTCCCTCGCACTGCGGTACTTATTCGTTCAGATCACCACCAATTCGATTGATATTGAGGTTACTGGATAAGTGTAAAAAATTAAGTCACTGTAATATCTCTCTCTCACATCAGAAATATAACGTCTTCTTAGGATCAACTACAATCATAAAAGTCTTCCGTTTAGCATGCATATCATGCGAACCATAATACTTTTTCTCAGTTCACCAATTTCGTTAGGAACACTTCGAGGTCAATGAAAACGAAGTATATTATGTGAACGAAGGAATCCAGTTTCAGCTATCCTCAGCCATCTTTATTTATGCCGTCAACCCATACTTCGCCCGTGGTCGTGTCGATAGATCCCTGAACTCCTTGACTATCAATTTCAAGAAAGCTAGACAGCTGAGCTGTTGAATATTTTGAAACTAATTTGACTGGGTGATGTTTCTGCCTTTGGCTGCAACAGCGCCATGTCAAATTAGTTTCAAAATATTCAACAGAATGTTTATTAAATATTAAAGACATACAATTCGTACAACAATGCTTAGTCGGTCATCAATTAAGCATTTGCGATGAACTTATTTATGTCATTCATAGTCCAGACTGGTCTGACACTCACCTGGCCATGTGATTGGTATTTGGACCGGATTGGCTGGTAGCTGGTGGTACTGCCAGGCCGGTCAGTCCGGGCATTGATCGCAGGACTATTGTGATGTGGGGCAGACCCGAACAAATAAATTGTAGATGATGATGATGAAAGTGTGATCTTATGACGATTAATGATAAATGAAGAACTTATATAATCTAATATGTTAAAGATGTTTAAAAGATTTCACAGTTGTGCGTGTATTTATATATCATAAATGTTAAAATGACATGTGTCACATTGTGAAATGGGAGTGATAAAACTGAACTGAACAGAATATTTGCAAACATTTTCTCGCAGCCAGTATGGATGTATCTTAACCCTTTGAACCTGAAAGGCAAAAAACCACACAAATCATTTATGATATAATAATTATTATGTTCAATATATTGAGGCTAATTTGACTGACAGGTTGCTATCAAATTAATTTCAAAATATCCAACAGCTTATTTCTACGGTAGTCTGGAAATTAGGAGTTTGTGACTTCATGTTTAAAGGTGTTAATATCAACAACATTCTATCTCGGTCTATCCTCGGTCAGTCTACTGATGCGGTAACATGATGCTAGTTATATTACGTCATACGGTACATATACAAACCATGTCTTTGCTTCAATCGTTTCTTCTGATAAAAGGTTTCCTAATAATTTAAGTGTTCGCAGCAAATGATTGACTGATGCATTTTCACTAACTTCTGCGCGGAAGGAAGGAAATGCCTAATAGAATGATCCATATACAAAGAGAATTATTGGATAAAAAGTGCATAGAAGAAGGTCGACTCATTATCTTATGCACCTCGATCAATCGTGCGATAGTATAACTATATCTGCCTTGTTACCGCCCTTTGTGGAGTTGAATTCAGGAAGGGTTCACGGTTAATATGGTACAAGGCTTCATTCAATGAAGAACCCAGTGAGGTTGACATTTTTGAAAACAGAGTTTAGCCTACATGCCAACCCAAGGACAATGGGACTACCACAGGGTATATCCACAACAAAGAAACAGAATATTTTGAAATTGATCGCATCATTTCCAACAGGTAAGAAGAGCTTTTTTCTGGATATATCTGTGGATGATGAGAGCAAATGACATTGCGCAAACATTCCAGTAATTTTACCAGGATAAGGAAGCAATACATTGTGAAATTGAATCCCATAACCTCAATTGCTGGTACTAGTCTATGGCAGGAGCTCTACTGGGTTACGAGATCAATATCACAATGTTCTGTTTCCGAGCATGCTATTAGGTATGACTCTTGGCATTTTCAATATTTCTCAAAATAGTAAAAAGACGACTTACTAGGTTTCTCCAGACCAGGGCAGTTGGATGTTAACAAAACTACATCTTTCATGAAACACCACCATTCTTTAATTCAATGCCTAACCATGGCAATGCTTAATGGACAGCCAGCAACTTTTGCTTTTCCAGAAACATGTTCACATAAAAAAATCTGTCAATGGGCCTTTCCACAAATAATGCCTTTCAGTTTATGACGTCGAAATGATCTAAATCAAATTGGTTAACTGAGAAAATTATTCCAGTTCGCTTGATATAAAAACAATCGGAACACGTTTTATGAGCGGCTTTGATCTAAAGAAAATGTTATATTTCTGATAAGAAAGACATAGTAAAGTGACTTACATCCCAGGTTTACCTAGTAGCCTAAATATCAATCGAAGCGGTGGTGATGTCAACCAAACACGACCGCTGTGCGAGGAAGTAAGGTATGCCCGATTAATAAAGTACAGCAAAAGACAATTCATGCCCGTACAGCACATTTTATGTACTCTTAGACAAAATGGCTTCTCTAGTGAAATCCTATGGTGGGCTCATTGTTGAATATTGACATGGATATGCTATTGCCTCATGGTTAGCCAAGATGACAAGGATATATATATATATATATATATATATATATATATATATATATATATATATATATATATATATATATATATATATATATATATATATATATATATATATATATATATATATATATATATATATATATATATATATATATATATATATATATATATATATATATATATATATATATATATATATATATATATATATATGCCGATGTGTGCTATGTTTAGTGCTGTGGGTAGCCACCCCAAGTACCTGGCTTTGTACCCATAATGTATCCCTGTGCCATTTTGATGTCCAGCACTTAGTCTTAAGCGGGGTAGAATGTATATGATGTCGGATTATTCAGAGATGTGTCAATCATAGTGTTGATCATGCCTGCCGGAACAAAGACCAATACTGATCACAAATAATTTCTAGCTATGCATCACCCTTCTAGCTAAGCTCCACTCAATGTGCATGTCTGTTGGAATCAATTTATATACTTTGAATCCCAGAATCCAAATTTCAAAGTAATTATGAATATTTTGAACTGATTTTCCTGGATGAAGTTGCTACCGATTGTAGCAACAACGCGCTGTCATATTAGATTCCAAATATTCAATACTATTTTTACTCAGCAGTAAATCCACCACAGACATACATCAGTTCACGTGACAGACTCAATCTTCACGACGGAGCTAAATACACCATTATGTTTGTAATGTCCATATACATATGACATAATTGAGTATGGCATCATATAATTGAATGACAGACCATATTCTTCCGTACAGATTCCACATCTCACCAAGCAGGTGCAGACACATGCCTGTTCGGTAATTCATTGTTCTGAAGGCCAAACATACAGTTGGTGAAAAAGTATCCATAACCGGTTATGTGAAAGGGTACAGATACACATGGTGGCTGTTAGGAACTTACTATTTTCTGCAGATACTTAGGATAAGTAAATTTTAGTAGGATGATCATCAAGAATGGATTTTAAAAATAGAAGTATGTATAATTTTATTATTTCTTCTGTGACTCTGTGGCATGGAATGACTCCGGTATTCATAAAATCTAATAGAATTGTGTAGATTGACCATCTCTAGAACAGTCCTGGCAAAAACAGCTTTTTTAAAATTTATATCCTGTTTACTGGCACCAGCTCTATCAATTAAACTATGTACCCTTACACAGCTATCAACACAAGCGTGAAGACCATATGAATATGCCATTCAATGTATCTCCCCAATCCTGCCCAAGTCAAATGTCATCCATCCCTTGTTTCAGGCCATTTAGCAATACCACGCACAGGATCCTAATGCTTTTCGAGTACGACCTTGTTCAGATGGTCACTCTGAGATCAGCATGTCCCAGTACCCGTTTACCTCCAAGTCCAACCGACGTAAAGAGTTACGTTAACAGAACCCACGCAATAGTTGTTCGTGAAATAGGCTGTTTGATAAACTGATCAAACTATATGCTTTGAATTTCAGAACAAACTGCGGCGTAAATATATTTCATGATGTGCATATTGATTTGCTATAATCTCTGACATCTCTAAATTGGCAATTCCAGGAGGAATCCAGTTTCTCTGTCAATCATAGGACATCATAAGCAACTACGTGACGTCTAGCCTGACGTCATGATCAATGATGCCATGAATGACACAATTTACCCTGCCTTAAATGCTAAACCTTTCGTCATGTTGTATGAATTGTATGGCTTTACCTTTTCGTTTTCGTAAACACGACGCTGAATGCTTTGCACAGACCATAAGGTTTCATGATTACTGGAATCATTCCATGACACAGTGCCACTGAAAAAAAAATTAATTTATATCTACATCTAATTTTAAATCCCTTTTACATGATCACCCTCCTATCCTGCACATGATTATGTTCAGTCGCAATCTTAAACTTTTGCAGAATTTACTTGTGTTAATTACTTGCAGACAATAGTAGGCGCCTAACACCCACCAATCTCAGTCACGTGTCTGCTTTCACATGCTGACTTCTGTGCTCGGTATGGAAGGATCAATTCTGTTACTCAAATATCTGATGCCATACTCAAGTACGTCACATTTAGAATGATGTCACAATACAACTTGGCGTATCTAGCACAACTACGAGCAATGAAACGTCAGTCAAGTGTACGAACTGTATGTCTGTGGTAGATGTACTATTGAATAAACATTCTGTTGAATAATTTGAAACACATTTGTCGGGCGAATCTAAATGGAGCTTAGCTCAATATGAGCGGGGCATAGGTGAAACTGGGTTCATCCAGTGCATTGTCAATAATGGCACAGAGTAAGGAAGCAATGGTTTGAGGCCATTGTAGCGATGGTTAATTGGATTGCATTGAATTTCAGAAATGTGGGCTTACCAATACATAGTCCGGTCCGGTCTGACTCTCACCCAGCCACGTGATTGATATTTTGGTAGGCTTGGCTGATGGGGGATGGGCTGGTTTGTCCGGGTATTGATCGATTGGCGGTTGAGATATGGCGTCGACCCGCACTAATGGATTGTGGATGATGATGATGATGATGATGATGATGATGATGATGATGAAAGTGTGGTATAATAACCATTAATACTAAATGAAGCTATATTATCTAAAATGTTAAACATGAATTATTATAGCATTCTAAATATTTAAAAGATTTCATAGCTGTGTATAAATTTTTTTTATATTATAAATGTTATCATCCCATGTGTCACACTGTGACATGGGGTGATACAACTGAACTGAACGGAATTGAAATAATTGTAACCATTTTCCCCCAGTCCGTATGTATGCCTCTTAACGTTTTTGAACCAGAAGGGCTAAACACACAAATTCTTTATGATATACTAATAATAATTATGTTCAATATTTTGAAACTAATTTGACTGCGAGCTGTTGCTGCCTAAGGCAGCAACGGTTTCCTGTCTGTTTACCTACGAAATATTCAACAGCTGACTCCTAAAATTGTCTGGAAATTAAAATTCTGGGCATTCAAGGTTGAAAGGTCTGTCTACTGATGAGCTAACATGATGCAAGTTATATTAGAGCATACGGTACATATACAAACTATGGGTTTGCTTCAACTTCTTCTTCTGATAAAAGGTTTCCTAATAATATCAGTGTTCACAGCAAATGATTTACTGATGCATTTTCAACTGACTTCATCGCAGAAGGAATGAAACGGCTAAGAGTCCATATGCAAAAAATGATCATTGGATAAAGTGCCTAGACGAAGGTCGACTCGTTATCTTATGCAACCTCGATCAATCATGGGATAGTAGAACTATATCCGCCTTGTAGCGAAAATACGTTCTCTCAAATAGCCAGTACTCCATCGCGCATAACACGGGTTTTTTCGGATCTCGTTGATACATTATCCACGGACCTCATACAACTTGTCACCGTCTGCTTATTTGAGAATCCATGACGTCATACTGACTGTATCGGAGTTGGTACAGTAAGCTAATAAATAACGTATCATGTTTCCAAAACGAAAACAAGTAGTGCAATTTTCTGTTGAATACTTTGAACATAATTGAATTGTTTTTCTTTGTTTGAGTTTACGCTGTACACTAATAACGGCAGATTAACAACACTGCATCTTATGCTTTTGCAGAAACACGTTCACGTCACACAATCTGTCAATGGACCTTTCCACGACTAATGTCTTTCCTTTTACTGACCTCGAAATGAGCTAAATCAAATTGGTTAACTGAGAAAATTATTCCACTTCGCTTGATATGCATACAATCGGATGGCGTTTTATGAGCATCTCTGATCCTAAGAAAATGTTATATTTCTGATAAGAGAGACATATCAAAGCGACTTATTTCCCAGGTTTAGTCAGTAACCTAAATATCAATCGAACTGGTCGTGATGTCAACCAATCTGAACTGCTGTGCGATGGAATAACGTATGCCTGATTAATAAAGCATAACAAAAGACACTTCATACCCATACAACACACTTTAAGTTCTCTCCCACAAAATGACGGCTCTAGTGAAATCCCATGGTGGTTTGACTTCTGATAATTGATATGGATATGCTATTGCCTCATGGTTAGCCAAGATGACAAGAATATATATGATGTGTGTACTGCTTAGTGCAGTAGTTAGGCACCCAATGTACCTGGCTTTGTACCCATGATGTTAACAGTTTGAGGCGCACCACTTAGTCTTCATGTGGGGTGGGGTGGAGAAGAATGGCTATGATGTCAGATTATTCAGCGATGGATGCACCAACGCCCGGTCAATTTAGATTCAAGATATTCGACATTATTTTTTTTTCAGTAATAAATCCACCACAGACAGGCATCAGTACATGTGACGGACCCAATGACGGAGCTAAATACGCCACTATGTATTGTAATGCCCATCTACATGTGAAGTAATTGAGTGTGACATCGTATAATTGATTGACAGAACAGCTTCTTCCATACAGATCCCACGTGTCACCAAGTTGCGAGGCAGACACTTGACTGTTCATTACTGCACTGTTCGGAAGGCCACCCATACATTTGGTGAAAGGGTATGTATGACCAGTTATTTGAAAAGGGCACAGATATAGATGGTGGGTGTTAGGTACTTACTATTTTCAGCAAATAATTAAGACAAGTAAATGTTAGTAGGATGATCATGGATATATATCATTCAATGTATCTCCTCAATCCTGCCTAAGTCATGTGTCATGGATCCCTTGTTTCAGGCCATTTAGGAATACCACCCACACGAGTTTGATACTTTTCAAATGTGACCTACTTCAGGTATTCACGATGTAAAGAAAGATTTGATGAATTGAAAGTTTGGAATTAAGCTTTCAAAGTTTCAAATTGATTCCAATACACGTACACAATAGCCATTTATTCATAGCTTAGCCACAAATTGGCCGACATAACCAGTGAATTCCTCTAACCCAATTGCCAATTTAAGGACACGTGCCTAATCACTAACGTTCTAACATCAAGGAAGCAATGTATGATACGTGTAAAGATTAGAGCCAATCAATATGTACAACACAACATACATTTACACAACGGTTTGTTCTGAAATTCAAAGCGACTAGTTTGATCGTCTTATGCAAACAGCCTATTTCACGAACAACAATTACACGTGTTCTCTCAATGCAACTCTTTCTTTACATGGGGGCAAGAGGTAAACCCATACTATGTCATGACAATGTTAAAGTGATCATCTTAAACAGGTCACATGCAAAAAACATCAAGAGGGTGTGGTAGACCTGTTCGGTTAATCAATATTTCATTGATAGTCGACTATTTTCCCTGGCGATTATATAATCGAGTGTAAAATGAAATAGTCGAAAAATCGAAAAAATCGATTTAATTGAGCAAAAATCGGTTAT
Organism: Chaetoderma sp. LZ-2023a; assembly: GCA_034401795.1. Lineage (NCBI taxonomy): Eukaryota > Metazoa > Mollusca > Caudofoveata > Chaetodermatida > Chaetodermatidae > Chaetoderma > Chaetoderma sp. LZ-2023a. The sequence continues at coordinate 64,422,730 of CM067363.1, read as the reverse complement.
TTAGTTTAATCAAGGATGATTTAGTGTTTAGTTTAGTATTACAGCTAATACATCGGTTGGGTTGATTGTTCTAGTCGTATAAACATCCATTCCTGACATTCAAACCTGCACCTCCCGAGTCATAGTCCAAGCGCACACATTTTTTATAAGTATCTGCTTGATACGCGGGTGATTGGAAACATTTGACTGCTACTGTTTATGAAACAATAGCCACCTCTGAAGGAAATAGGCTGAAGTGCTACTGGCAAAATAATGAATTACTGTTTTTCATAGTAAATTCAGAAAATTTCGATGCAAATTCTCATAAATTCTACCGATTGTTTGGGAGGTAATTTGACTTAAAGCTGCTGCTGCATAAGGTAGAAACAACTTGTAGTCAAATGATTTTCAGAATATTCGACTTTTCTACTGCTGGAAAATAGGAAAACGTCATAGATAGCCTATCTATCTATCTATCTATCTATCTATCTATCACTCTCTCTCTCTCTCTCTCTCTCTCTCTCTCTCTCTCTCCTTCTCTCTCTTTCTCTCTGTCTCTCTCTCCCTCCCTCCCTCCCTCCATCCCTCCATCCCTCAATCCCTCCTTCCCTCCCTCTCTCTCTCTCTCTCTCTCTCTCTATCTATCTATCTATCTTTCTATCTATCTCTCACCCTCGTCACTACGCAGCTCTGACATTCCATGATTAAATAATCAATTATCAGAATAAATTGATTATTTTCCAGACATCATAATCGATTATTTATTTCCATAATCGAACAGCCCTATGGTGTGGGTGGTTTTCCTAAATGCCTTGATTGAACTGTTGCAGGACTTGGACAGGATTGAGGAGATACAGTGAACGAAATATTTATCTAGTCTTGGAGCATCTGTTCATGGTCTGTCTACTGATGCGGTAACATGATACAAGTTATATTAGGTCATACGGTACATATACAAACCATGGTTTTGCTTCAACCGCTTCTTCTGATAAAAGGTTTCATAACAATATCAGTGTCCACAGCAAATGATTGAGCAATGTATTTTCAACTAACTTCCTCGCAGAAGGAAGGAAACGCATAATTGAAGGGCTCATATACTAGGAGGATTATTTGGTAAAGGGAATAGAAGGTCGAATCGTTATCTTAAGCAACCTCGATCAATCGTGTGATAGTAGAACTGTTTCTGCCATGTGGCGAAAAATTTCCCTCAAATAACCAGTACTCTACCGTGCATAACATCTTTTTTTATCACGTTCATGTATTTTTCATGGACCTCATAAGCCTTGTAACAGCACGCTTATTCAAGAGGCCATTACGCCATACCGATTGTATCGGATTTAGTACAGTATAGCCAATAATCAAAGTATAGTATTTCCTGAACGAAAACAGAAACATGTTAGTAAGAACAATGTTCTGTTGAATAAATTGAACATAATTGGATGGTTTTATTTTGCTTTGGAAATATGCTAGTTATTCTGATATTAAGTTAACTTAGGCTTTAGATGTGCTGTAGTACCAATAATGACTGATTAACAAAAAATGCAACTTTATGAAAAACCATCTTTAGTTAATTCAACGCGTAACCATGGCAATGCTGAATGAACAGCCAACGGTTTATGCTTTTCCTTTTCCGGAAACACGTTCACATTACACAAGCCTTCAATTGGCCTTTTCAGTTTATCTATAGATCATATGATGTCATAATTAACTATGTGACGTGTAGTATGGTCTCATAATCAATGTCGTCATGAATGACATAGATAAGTTCGTCACAAACGCTTAATTGATGATGGACTAAGCGTTGCTGTACGAATTGTATGTCTTTACTATTTAATAAACTTTCTGTTGAACATAGGCAGCAACAGCACTCAGTCAAATTTGTTTCAAAGTATTCAACAGCTTAAGTATATAGTTTTCTGGAAATTGAGATTCGTGTAGTGCGTGAGTCTATCGACACAACATGGTCGAATGTGTGAGTGGAGCTTAGCTAAAGACGGGCGGGCCATAGCCGCGGTAAAACTGGATTCCTCCATTCCCGTAATGCCCTCGAAATGTTCCTAATCAAATTGGTTAAGAGAGAAAATTATGTCAGTTCGCTTGATATGCATACACTTGCAAGACGTTTTATGAGTGTCTTTGATCCTAAGAATATTTTTCTGATAAGAGAGACATATTTAAGTGAAATAATCCCCACTTTTACCCAGTAACCTCAATAGCAATTGAATTGGTGGCGATGCCAAACAATCAGGAATGCTAGGCGAGGAAACAATGTATGTCCTTTAAATAAAGTATACCAAAAGACAAGCCATACCCATACAACAGACTTCAGGTTTGCTCACCAAAAATTACTTCTCTAGTTAAATCCTATGGTTGGTGGCTCACTGTAGAATATTGATATTGACGTGTTCCCCAATATGGATTTAAAATGTTGATCATGTCAAGAAGATACAGCTAACGTGGATGTAATGGTATTAATATGCTCGCTCTAACATTTGATGTGGTCATGTAGCATGCACTGGCATGTCCTACAAGGAATATACAAAGAAAAGCTCTAAAAGTATGGCATATCGTTAGATTCTAAAGCATCTGTCTACAGAAAAGACATGTATCATGAATTCTGTTATTCGTCTACCGAATGTTGATACCAATATAGGCATGTTGAATGATAGGATGAAGCTTTTCCTTTCTTTGGTTGGCATCTTTCGTGTTTCAGCATGGCACTTGAACATTAGGCCAATGTGTCCATTAAAACGACAGATCCAATACAATGTCATTCGTTGTTAAAGATGTTTGTCTCCTGAACTTCTTCACTCTGCCCATCCCTCTAAATTAGCACTGTGTGTTTGTATGATGGTATTGGGGTAAAACTTATTCATCATGGCTGACACGGACCGCGATTCTACAGTTTGTGTCATGAATGTAGACATACATCATAGAATATGTCTATCAATGAGCAGGAAGTAATTTACAAAGCAGACTGATTCATTCATGCTGCTCATAGCACCTTATTACGTCCATGTTAGCGGCTACATGACCTCTGTGTTACAAAGCTGTAGTTGTGCTACCAGTGTTTCCATATCCGAGAATATTACTACTTGGCCACTTTTTTGGTGATACATTGCCAACTTTTCAACTAACAAGTCTGTGCATATGCTACAAACGTTTGCCATATTCCTTAAGCATAGCTATGCAAATTTGTTCTTGTCCACTTTCGCTAAAGTATAAGACGCCCAAATCACAGCGAATCAAATCATACGAGGAGAGACATATCCGTTGACTTGAGCACGATACATATTTATGGCTGTATGGCTTCACATCCAAAATCACTGGGCCAATTATTAGCACTGGCCTCAGTTACCATGGAATCGTCCAGTAGGTGTTTAGTTAGTGGACTGAGTGGCTCGCTTAGACTGCAGCTATTTAACAGTGTACATTTCTTGGACAGTATGCTGAATGTTTGCACCACCATTTGTTATGTAATAACAGAATAGTTTAGATCTTGTATACGCTTTATATGAATGTTGTTTGTCATATTGGAATTTCCTGTATTGTGAATGGGCCATTAGTACAGGAGTGAAAGCTGCATGGAAATAGAATCAAGGCAATTCATAATTACTGTTAGTACCAAAGGTGAGTAGCCCGAGCGACATCTTACCAGGTAACACAAGAAAACGATCAAGCTGGTGTGGGTGATTTTCCTAAATGCCCAAAATTCAGGGTCCCATGACTTGTGTAGCATTGAGGGGATACATTGGATGAACTATGTATGTTGTCTCTGCATGTCTGGTGGCGGCTGTATACGTATGTAATAGTTTAAGTTAGAGAACTTGTGCCTGAACGTCGGCTGTTGACAAACACTATTCCGAATTATGCTGGACATGATGTTACCTCAACATAACCCAGTGAACTATAGGTTCTCAGTACCTTAATTTCAAGGCAATCATATGATAGAACTATTGAATATTTCGACACAAATTCCATAGGATTTTTGGAAAAGTTACTTTACCCATGAATGTGCATGAGATCGTCAATGTACGGACAAACCATTAGGTTTCATGATTACTGGAATCATTCCATGACACAGTGTCACTGAAGAAATAATTAAATTATATCTACATCTAATTTTAGATCCCATTTATGTGATCACCCTCCTATCCTGCACATGATTATGTTCAGTCACCATCTTGATTTTTGCAGAATTTACTTATGTTAATTACTCGCAGACAATAGTATGTACCTAACACCCACCAACCTCAGTCACGTGTCTACTTACACATGCTGACTTCTGTGCTCGGTATGGAAGGATCAGTTCTGTTACTCAATCATCTGATGCCATACTCAATTACGTCACATTTAGCATGATGTCACAATGCACTTTGGCGTATCTAGCACAGCCACGAGCATTGAAATGTCAGTCAAGTATACGAATTGTATGTCTGTGGTAGATGTACTATTGAATAAACATTCTGTTGAATAATTTGAAACGCATTTGTCCGTTGAAGTCTGGATGGAGGTTAGCTAAAGACGGGTGGGGCATGGGTGAAACTGGATGCATCCAGTGTATTGTCAATAATGGCATAGAGTAATGAAGCAATTGTTTGAGGCCATTATAGCGTTGGTTAATTGGATTGCATTGGATTTCAGAAATGTGGGCTTACCAATACATAGTCTGGTCTGGTCTGACTCTCACCCAGCCACGTGATTGATATTTGGACAGGCTTGGCTGATGGCACTGACGGGCTGGTTTGTCCCCGTATTGATCGCTTGGTGGTTGAGATATTGGGTAGACTGGCACTAATGGATTGTGGATGATGATGATGATGATGATGATGATGATGATGATTATGAAAGTGTGGTCTAAGAACCATTAATACCAAATGAAGCTATATTATCAAAATATGAATTATAAGAGCATTCTAAATGTTTAAAAGATTTCATGTGTATGTATTATATATTATAAATGTTATCATCCCATGTGTCACATTGTGACAGGTGAGTGATAAAACGGAACTTGAGAGAACTGAATAAGTGTAAACATTTTGTCCCAGCCAGTATGTGTGCCTGTTAACCCTTTGAACCAAAAAGTTCAAAGCACACAAATTCGCTATGATATCATACTAATAATAATTATGATCAATATTTTGAAATTAATTTGACTGCAAGCTGTAGCTGCCTATGCCAGCAACCGTTTCCTGTCTAATTACTTACAATATTCAACAGCGTATTCCTACAATTGTCTGGAAAATAAGATTCTGGGCATTCAGGGTTCAAAGGGTTAATATGAAGAACATTAATCTATCCTCTGTCTGTCTTCTGATGCACTACCATGATGCAAGTTATATTAGATCATACGGTACATATACAAGCTATATGTTTGCTTCAACTTCTTCTTCTGATAAAAGGTTTCCTAATAATATCAGTGTTCACAGCAAATGATTGACCTAAGCATTTTCAACTAACTTCCTCGCAGAAGGAAGGAAACGGCTAATAGAAGGGTCCATATGCACAAAATTATCATTGGATAAAGTGCATAAAAGAAAGTCGACTCGTTATCTTATGCAACCTCGATCAATATCAATCGTGTGATAGTAGAACTATATCTGCCCTGTGGTGAAAATGTTTTCTCTCAAATAACCAGTACTCCATCACGCATAACACGTTTTTCCTGATCCCGTTGGTGCATTATCCACGGACCGCGTACGCCTTGTAACAGCGCACTTATTCAAGAGGCCATTACGGCAAACGGATTTGGGTGTTTTTTTATTTAAACATATTTTATTGTAACAATTGCACAATGGGATCGGGCACAAGTTCTTACAACTTAGATTTGCCCTCTCCCTACAGAATTATTATAAGCAGCCAATGATTGAGAACACTAAACCGAGGTGAGAGAGAAACAATAAATTAAGAGGTGAGAGAGAGAGAGAGAGAGAGAGAGAGAGAGAGAGAGAGAGAGAGAGAGAGCGAGAGAGAGAGAGAGAGAGCATTAAAGTATATAGCATATCTATGCAGTCGTTTCTATCATAAACATTTAACAGTAACGACAGCGGAAGCAAACACTTAAAGTATATAGTATATCTATACAGTCATTTCTATCATAACCATGTAACCATGACAATAAAAATACGGACTATTCCTACATCATATCAAACTTTGGGAACATATATGAGGTTAAAATCTGCCAGTAGCCTGAATATAATTTTGAACTTGTTTGAAGATGTATTCATTTTCCTGGACGGATAGAGATGTATTTCCTTTGCATAGCAAGTAACTCGTCAAAGGAATATACAGATGTAGTTGTTGTAATAAGTGCTGTCTTTGTATAGTGTAGTAAGGACATTTTAAAAGAAAGATTTGGTACAGATAATAAATATTGTAAATTGTTTCCAAAACGAAAACAGGTAGTACAATTTTGTTGAATACTTTAAACATAGTTGAATTGTTTTACTTTGTTTTGAGAATATGATAATTTATTCTGATATTAATTTTTTAAGCTAAGTTTAAGCTGTACACTAGTACCAATAACGGCTGATTAACAAAACTGCATCTTGTGCTTTTTTTTCCAGAAACACGTTCATGTCACACAATCTGTCAATGGACCTTTCCACGACTAATGTCTTTCCTTTAACTGACCTCGAAATGATCTAAATCAAATTGGTTAACTGAGAAAGTTATTCCACTTCGCTTGATATGCATACAATCGGAAGACGTTTTATGAGCGTCATTGATCCTGAGAAAATGTTATATTTCTGATAAGAGAGACATCTTAAAGCGACTCATTTCCCAAGTTTAGCCAGTAACCTAAATATCAATCGAACTGGTGGCGATGTCAACCAATCAGAACGGCTGCGAGAGGGAATAATAACGCATAGCAAAAGACAAGTCATGCCTGTGCAACACATGTTCTCTCAGACAAAATGACTTCTCTAGTGAAATCCTATGGTGGGTTTATTGTTGAATATTGATATGGACATGCCACTGTCTCATGGTTAGCCAAGCTGACATGAATATATACGACGGCGTGTGCAATGCTTAGTGCTGTGGTTAGCCACCCCACGTACCTAGATTTGTATCCATGACGTTTACACCCCATTTTGAGTCCAAGCATTTAGTCTTCGTCGGGGTAAGAATGTCTATGATGTCGGATTATTCAGAGATGCGTCGATAATACTTTCGACCATGCCTATAGGAACAAGACCAATACCGATCACAAATAATTGCTAGCTATGCACCGCCTCTTCTAGCTAAGCTCCGCTCATAGTCTGTCAGCTTGTGTACCTTATATGCATTTTTGGGTATAGTAGCTGAAACTTTCAGGAAGTATTTTCATGATATCAAGATACATGAAACCACTTGATACCAATTTTTCCTATCTATCGATAAGCCGCCATCTTGGATCTCAAAATGGCCGCTATATTCAAGTTAGTTTTCTACTTATATCGCCGGCTGTTTATTGGCATACATGATATCATCGTACATGCCATACTCTATAACATGTGTTTGCATTAGGGATTCATGTAAAATGATAGAAAATAAGATAACAAACAACAGTGTCCCCTAGAACGGACATATTGGATTTCAAAATGGCCGCCGATATGGAAAAAACCCTATTAAATTATCCAACTGGTCCTTGCCTTAAAATGAGTAAGACTTTACATTAATTGGTATGTGTTTAGAGAAAAACAAGAACATATAAACATATATACATTGTATACACCAGTGGTGTAGCAATAGCAGGTTCAAGGAACATGGGCCCCTGACCATTAGGGGCCTCACCAGCCTGCAATATTATTTTATATAGAAGTTTTGAACCTTCTTTCTTTAATAATAATGCGACCAGAAAATCTCCTGCATTCTGATAAAACCTTTTTTATCAGAATGCAGCCTTGCAGTAGATGACTTCTCAGATCATCTACTTTCCCAACTTTAATGGTGAGTAGCACTGAGAATCACTGCTGCAATGGTGTAGACAAATGTGGCTTGTGTAGGGGCTTAAGCCCTAAAGATTTTGGCAAATATATTTCAATTCTGCACAATCAACCAAATGAGAGTCTATATATATATACCTCTGAGAGCATCTAAAAAAATTTTAACCCTCTGGGGAGGACATCCAGAATTGGGGCCCACACACGTTCTGACCAGGGGTCCCCAAATGACATCGCTACGCCACTGGAATACACATTACTCACTTGTAATATATCCAAAATAGATACCTTTTTTTACCATTTTTAACATTTAAAAAATAATCTTTTGATCTTTTGGTTACGACGGTCGTTTGCCACCTCGTCCCAAACTGCAAATTCGCTACTATTTCTTTGACCAAAACTGATGATTAAACAACAATTCAAATTCGCTTATTGTAAATATAATACACTGAAGTCCTAATTTTGAGATCAGTTTGCATCATCTGGGTCAACATAACTACTTAAGTTCTGGCAATGGTCTTCCTCTCCTTCACACCGGCACAGTTCTGTACACACTAGACCTTTCAATCGACATGAACATCTACCTGAAGCACACTTATTTGTTGAGCTTGGGTTAGTTGTACCACACGTATACCTCACTAACTCAACCACCGCTGCAGGGGCTGGTGCAACCTTGGATAACAGAGATACAAGCCTGTGCTCTTCCTTCACCCAGCCATGCTGTAAGGGATCTGGTGATAGTGGACTAACAACAAGGTCTTGCTCCCACACCGAAGCTTGGCAGTGAGCACGCTGGATATGCTCAACCCATGTTCCACGTGTCGGTGGTAGCATGTCGACACCTTTGTTCATGCTTTGTTGTTTGAATAGGTGCGATCTGAGGTGATGCGGCTCAGTAATGTGAACATTCTTCTTACAGAATAAACTACATAAAAAGGAAATGCACCCATTTAATGTATCATTAGAAGGCTGGTTGTCACAGCCGAGGCCGGATATTAAAGTTACAATCTTGGTATCTGCTTTTAGGAAGGCTTCTAAGCACGCTTTCTTAGACTTTCCTCTTATGTAGCCTGTGGTATCACAACCAGTGAGAGCATGCCATCTGCAGAGAGCATTTTCTCTCTCCGGTCCAAGCGCATCATAAATAGGTTGAAGTAGAGCTAGTCGTCGTCGATCACCCGTGCCCATCACCAGGGCAGATTTCTTGCCAAGAAGAGCTGTACGTCTCAGCGCAAGAATCAAAACATCTGCATCCTGACTGTAAATGTGAATAGTATATCCAGCTTTATTTGCTTCCACTGCATGCAAGATCATTAAGGTATCGGCTTCTTCTTGTGTACTGACACCAGGAGTGGCATTATTGGTGTAGTTGGACATCACTTCTTTGCGTGTGGCTGTTATCATACACATTTTAGAATGGTCTATTAATCTCTGTGCAAGATAAAGTGTCAACGAATCTTTTGTAGCTACACTTCCAAGGAATACTTTTAATTCTGGAATTTTGGTATTGTCTTCTACATTATAATCTTTTGGCTGTGCCTTTCCACCCCTGCGTCGTTCACGTGTTGATTCCTTTAATGAGTCAACGACAGCGTAATTGTCAAAAATTACCCTTACAGAATTGTAATTACGTGATTTGATATGAATGAGCTCAACATAAGCTTTGCCAAGGGCTTTACCATTTTCAAATGACTTCACAGCCATGAGTTCTTGTACTACGGCCATACCGTCTACAATTAGACAGAGCTGTGCATCTGTGGAACCGTATGCACCATCTGAAATGAGATTGTCTTGACAATCCTCCATCGGTGACACTGAAAGATTCTCTAAGACAGTTATCAATGAGCCTTTATTTAATGTTGGGTGCACAGAACCATCTGGTCTCATTAATGTCCGATTAACAGTTGTAAATTCATAATTACCAATCACCTCTTCCATATCTATTTCATGAGATGAGCACGCTACAACAAGTAGTCGAGACATTAGACCAGACGTTGCCTGGAGGGTTAAAACATCGGACTTTGCATGTACTTTAACCTCCTTGGTTGTAGAAGTCCATGTAAACGGCTTACATTTTGTCATCTTGTCCCAAAGATTTGTATTTCCACATATTCTTTCATCAACAAATTTCTGCATTGCAGATTTTCCCACGAGCTCACAGGACAGGATGCTTTCCTCAACAGCTTTAGGAACTATCTCATTAGTGACAAGCTTAACCATTGCTGTATTGCCACTCTTGAATATTCCACAAGGTGCTAGGACATCAAATAGCTTTTTAATAGCTTGTTCTTGCCTGAGTGTTGTTGACCTATTGAGTTCATGGTGATCCATTTTACTCTGTTTCTTTAAGTCAGCCATGGCCTCTGTTTCATTGGCAATTCCTGCTAATTCTGGTGCGCACATACAAAACTTCAGAAGAGTAGCAGGAGACTGAGTGATGCCACCAATAGCACCCTGACCTTTGAGATTTGTGTTTACATGTTCTTGAGCATGATCAATACCGATGTGGGTGAATGGTATCTGGTTGGAAGTGTTCATGTGCCATAAAGTCCTGCCAGATTTCTGGATCAGTAGTTTGAAGCCGACACATTCGTGCAATATATTCTGGAATATTCTGTGCATAATCATGCCTCCCATAAGCAAAGAAATACACACATAGTTTTTCAAGTGACGACAGGTGAAGGAACCAGTCACCTAGCCGGGTAGCACGCTGGAATTGCAGTAAGGTCAAGACCTGTGTCATGTACATTCGTGCCCATTTGAAAATGGGCTCTGTGTTGTGCTCAGCATCAAAGTCGGCAAGCTGTTTCTCTATATTAAGTGACTCAAGTGTGATTAATAATCCCTTATGTGGCTCACGAATGCTCTGTTTCGATGTGCATGCATCAGACAGTATTTTAATACTCTCTTCAAGAGCTACGCGGACAGCAGGCCTTTCAGCAAAAAAAAACTCCTATCCAAAGATAGAACAATACCTGCAGGGTGACTTCGTGAGCTTCCATAGCTCTGTTGTAATGATTCCCATTTATAATTTGATTAACAGTCACAGAACTGTACAAACCTGCTTCGACCCAAGCCTCGTCAATCCCGCTTCCTTCTATGGCCTTTCCCAAACATCTGAGAGCACATCGTGAAGTGTGGTATGCACCTGGATACACAACAAACTGATCCTTGAACCATGAATCCAAATATTCCAACTTCAACCCTCGTTTGTATAGATCCATGTCAAATGTGACAACAAGGTTCCGCCCATTACCAGACACCAGTCTGTTCAATCTACAAAGTTGGTCTAAAGTGGTAACCAGGGTTGACCATTCGTGTGCTGGGGAATTTATGATAGGTAGAGTAAATGCCTTATCAACAATCAAAGAGGAATGATTCGTGGATTCAGGTGTGTTTGAAAGACTGTTGTATGCAGCCCACACTGGTATCATTTGCGTTGTTCTCTCGTCATCTACTACTTGTGGAGACATTTGTACAGATATTTCACCTGAACTCAATAAACACTCGTGCTCCTCTCGCACTGCTGGCATATTTGATATGTCAGTTACTGAAAGCATACCTTGTACATTATCTGACAAAATATTGGTAGCATCAAAAGCAGGAATCGTAACATCATCAGAGGCAACTATTTTAGGTTCTAGATCAGACGAATTTAAATCAACTGTTTGAGATCTGTTGAAATATCTTGCCATTATCCAACACATATCATGCTTTATCACTCTATCAAAATGTTCATCGTAGGAACCCACTTTATACGATGCATAATGGGGACTGAATTGAGGTTTGGGACTGCCTTCTAAGTCACATTTAAGAATCTTGATGCATGTGCTCGGAACACCTAAAAGGCTACCAGCAGAAACTTCATATAGATCAAGTGGTTCTACCAAGGTCTCTCCAGCACATATTGGATGGTATACACAAGCTGTCATTGCATGGAAACTTGACTTTCCATCAAAAGTATCAACTTTCTTGTCAACATTATCAGCGGAAGCCTGAATAGCTCTACCTTTCACAATACCAACTGGGACAAAAATACCATTTTTATTGATGTTTTGTTGCACAGCATTGGCTATCTGACTACAAAGCCTGGTCACCCGGCTATATGATATTCCACAACATAAATGACTGAGCAGTTTATAGCGGTCTGGCTGCGTAAATTGTGATATATCCACAAAGATAATCCGACTGCATATGGACTTTCACATTGGCGGCGAAAAGTAAACAATTCAGACTGGGATTTTGTTGTGTATGCTACTTGCTTTGAAGTTTTAAATTCCTGCATCATCATTTGAGAAATTGTGACACATGATTTTCTTAGAGACTGATCTCGCGACTCAGCAGTCGCTGCCTTAGAACCTTGCAAGATCCATCTGTTTAACATTAATACCTCTACTGGCAATCCAGATTCGCCAACACCATCTAGAGAGCCTGTAAATACCCAAGGTTTCTCTTTTCTGGCTTTAGTTATCTCTTTATCCCGCTATTCTCACTACGACAGGTATATAAAATTTCATTATCTATTTCCTTATATTGACCTTGACAGAAAAAGCACTTTTCACGATCAAAACGCTCTGTGGCAGATCTCAGTAGTACGCTACTAGATTCTACAGATAAGGTTGGGCGCCCCTTCCCCTTACGCTTTTCAGGATTATTGAGATACTTAATCTCGTCTCTTTTAGCTTTGTTCTTGCCTGTGGTTTCACTATAACAGCTGCGATGCCACTTAGCACCCTTTTGCAAAAGGTCCGATGCTGTTATACCTATTAATCTGTTCCCTACATTAATAAAATCATGACTGTCCCATTCAGATCTTGTATTGACATTCGCTAAAAATGTATCATATGATTCTACATCTCGGGGGGGGGGGTCAATCTTTCTTTCTTATTATATTCTTGGCATTTAATACATAAACTGTAATCAGTTGGTTTATTTTTTGCAGGCAATTATAATTCACTCTCCATCGTTGACTACATGTGTTACCAAATGGCAAAGATATGCAGGTTGTCTGTTTGTTAGCAGACGACAGCGCTTTTTATAAATAAAATTTGAGGATAAGCGCAAGATCGTCTTTTCAATTTAGTTTGATATAGAGATTCTAAAATTATCCCGGGCCATGTATTATTATAAAAATACGATTTTAACCTTTTAAACAAGAAAGTTTGGAATATAACACTCATTTACGATTAAATAATTATTATGATCAATATTTTGAGGCTAATTTGACTAGGTTATGTTGCTGTCTATGGCAGCAACATGTTCCAGTTAAATTAATTATGAAATATTCAATAACATACCCTTTATAGTAGCCTTGAAATTAAGATTCTTGGTATTCAGGGTTCAAAGGGTTAAACATATTACTATGATATTGCCTATCAACCATCATACATGATCTGACATGCATTAAAACATATACCTAGACACTAAAATCAAGACACTAGGCGATTAATGAGTCAAAATGTTGAGAAACTGTTTTTCAGATAGCGGCCATTTTGAAATCCAATATGGCAAAACCATAACGATAAATGAAAATTTGGTATCAAGTGATTTTGGATTCCCAGATGATTGATGAATATTCCCTCAAAGTTACATGCATTAAAACATATACCTAGACACTAAAATCAAGACACTAGGCGATTAATGAGTCAAAATGTTGAAAAACTGTTTTTCAGATAGCGGCCATTTTGAAATCAAATATGGCCACCATAACGACAAATGAAAATTTGATATCAAGTGATTCTGGATTCCCAGATGATTGAAGAATATTCCCTTAAAGTTACATGCATTAAAACATATACCTAGACACTAAAATCAAGACACTAGGCGATTAATGAGTCAAAATGTTGAAAAACTGTTTTCAGATAGCGGCCATTCTGAAATCCAATATGACCCCCATAACGACAAATGAAAATTTGGTATCACGTGATTTTGGATTCCTAGATGATTGAAGAATATTTCCTGAAAGTTACATGCATTAAAACGTATACCTAGACACTAAAATCAAGATACTAGGCGATTAATGAGTCAAAATGTTGAAAAACTGTTTTTCAGATAGCGGCCATTTTGAAATCTAATATGGCCACCATAACGACAAATGAAAATTTGATATCAAGTGATTTTGGATTCCCAGTTGATTGAAGAATATTCCCTGAAAGTTACAGCTACTATACCCGAAAATGCATATAAGTCTCAATTTTCCTACTCAAGGCGACAGAGTATCACTGTGTACGTTTGTTGGAATCAATTTATATACGTTGAATTCTGAATTCCCAGAATCTAAATTTCAAGGTAATTATGCAGATAAACTGTTGCATATTTTGAAAATAATTAGCCTGTGTGACGTTGCTGCCTATGGCCGCCACATCGCCCTGTCAAGTTAGATTCAAAATATTCGACATTATGTTTTTTCAGTAGTAAATCCACTACAGACATACATTAGTACACGTCACGGACCCAATCTTCACGGCGGAGCTAAATACACCACAATGTATTGTAATGTCCATCTACATGTGACGTAATTGAGTATGGCAACATATAATTGATTAACAGACCATATTCGTCCATGCCGATTTCAGGTGTCACCAAGTAGTTGCAGACACCTGACTGTTCGGTAATGGACCATTCCATTTTTAGCTATGCCCCGCCCATCACTAGCTAAGCTCCACCCACACATCGCCGTGTTGGGATTGATCGATCTACAAATGCCCTAACTATCAATTTCCTGAAAACTATACATGGAAGCTGTTGAATATTTCGTAACTAATTTGACTGGGTGCTGTTGCTGCCTATGGCAGCAACAGCGCCCCGCCAAATTAGTGTTAAAATATTCAACAGAATATTTATTAAATAATAAAAGCAAACAATTTGTACAACAACGCATAGACCGTCTTCAAATATACGTTCGTGACGTAATTATCGACGTCATTCATGACGTCATTCATTATGATGTCATTGTACACATCACGCAGTTCATTATGACGTCATAGGATGGGTGGGTACTCTGGAAAGGTGAATTCATTGGTCTGAAGGCCAACGATGCATTTGGTGAAAAGGTGATCATGGGCAGTTATCTGGCATGGCACAGATACAGATGGTGGGTGTTAGGAACTAACTATTTTCTGCAGATAATTAACACAAGTAAATGTTAGTAGCATGATCATGGAGAATGGATTTTAAAAACAGATATACGTATACTTTAATTTATTTTGTTCGTAGCTCTGTGTAATGGAATGACTCCGATATTCATAACATCTAATGGATTTGTGTACATTGGCCATCTCTAGTACAGTCATGGCAAAAATACCTTTTTCAAAATTCGTATTCTGTTTGTTTCAAAATATTCAATGCTTACTGGTACCAGCTCTATCTATTACACTATACACCCTTACATAGCAACCAACAGAAGCGTGAAGACCGCATGAATATATCATTCAATGTATCTCCACAATCCTACCCAAGTCATATGTCATGCATTCCTTGTTTCAGAGCATTTAGGAATAGCCTACGACCCAGACGAGTCTAATGCTTTTCGAATGGGACCTGTTTCAGATTGTTACTCTGACATCACCATGCCCCAGTACCGGTTTACCTCCAAGTCCCTCCGACTTAAAGAAAGAGTTAGGTTAACAGAACACGTGCAATAGTTGTTCGTGAATTAGGCTGTTTGCTTAAATTGATCAAACTAAATGCTTTGAATTTCAGAACAAACTGTGGCGTAAATATATGTCATGACGTGCATATTGATTTGTTCTAATCTTTGCACGCATCATGAGAACGTTATTGATTCGACTGGCATCTCTAAATTGGCAATTCCAGGATGATTCCAGTTTCTCTGTCAATCATATGACATCATAATAACTACGTGACGTGTAGCCTGGCGTCATGATCAATGATGCTATGAATGACACAATTTAGTCTGCCTTAAATGCTAAACATTTCGTCAGGTTGTATGAATTGCTCTAATCTTTAAACGCATCATATTAGTGGGGTACCTTAATGACATGGGGTGTTACATTCCCGACAAAAGCACACAATTTTCAGGGTTTTTACTTACTCATATTTTATTTGATTTTTTCAATGGATTCAAAAATGTGAAACATTATTTTCCGGATTATTTAATATTTTCAAAAAGGCCGCCAAAATGTAATATAGCGGCACTGAACAGTACAGTTCAGAACTTTCTAACTATATGGATACATTAAAATCAAAGCCGACTACACGTATAAATAGTATACACATCCATGCTTGATTTCATTTTATATTATTCATTATTCTAACAATAGGGCCAACTCTGAGACCACTTGTTTTTGGGTCTAGAAGACGGTAGCTATTTAGTGTTTATGGTCATAAGACTACACGTCTTATATAGCCAGCATCTTGTAACCACAGATGCCTTTTCCTAGTTATAGCAACACAAAAGAAATAAATGTAATAAAAGATCATTTGCGTTTAATGCTTACCAATTTGTATTATCGATTAATGTCATGAATATTAACCTTGTAATGCCTCAATTTGCTCCGAGAATTTTAAAAATATTTCCTGTGGTCAGCTGTGGAAAGCCACCATTCCGAATTATGCCGGACACAATGTAACGCCACCATAACTATTTGAACTATAGGCAACCATTACATAAAACTGTTGAATATTTCGACACAAATTCGACAGGAATTTTGAAAATGCTGCTCATGAATGCGCGAGAGGTCACCAATGTACGAACAAACCAATAGGTTTTATGATTATGAGAATACTTCCATGACAGAGTTTAACTGAAGAAGTAATGAAATGATATCTACATTTAATTGTAAAATCCTAACCTGCACATGATATTGTGCAGTCGCCATCTGATTTTTAAGGAATTGACATGAGCATTACGTATATTTCCTTAGTGAATATCCATTTGCAGGCCAAGAGAAGACCATTTTTGAAATTTTACCACTGCAATGACTCCAGTCATAAATTTTCAAAAGTAATACAGATTGCTTAAGACCACTACAAAGGCCAGATGTTGACAGTTTAGGCATGAAAGAGTTATTGTGATGACGTTCAGCTCTTTGTCTAACAGATTAACAACACTACCACAGACAAATGCCCTATCTAATCATTTTGTAAGTGAATGTGAGTTAAACAGAATGGACGGTTCTGCGCTGTCACACAAATATCTCACGTCATAAATAATAGAATTGTCACAGGTCAGAGGTAAGATGGTCTAGCTCAATCACGAAAATTGAAGATTCCGCCACGAAAGTGTAGGAATCTTACTTATTTGATGAAGCGAAAATGTGCACTCAATCTTTCAAAGTTTCAAATTGATTCCAATACACGTACACAATAGATGGAGCTTAGCCATGCATGGGCCGACATAGGGAGAAGCGAATTCCACTACAACAATTTACAAATTAAAGACACATGGCTAATCAATAACGTTCTAACATCAAGGAAGCAATGTATGATGCATGTAAACATTGGAGACAATCAATATGCACATTGCGACATATATTTACGCAACAGTTTGTTCTGAATTCGGAGCGTTTAGTGTGACCGATTTAAGCAAACGGGGTATGTCATGAACAACAATTGCATGCATTCTCTTAATGTAATGCTTTCTTTACGTGGGGTGGGAGGGGGGAGAGGTAAACGCGTACTAGGTCATGGCGATGTCAAAGTGATCATCTTAAACAGGCCACATAGGAAAACCATCACGAGAGTGTGGGTGGTTTTTCCTAAATGACCTGAATTAACTGTTGCATGACTTGGGCAGGGCCGAGGAGATACATTGCATGAAATATGTATATGGCCATTGCGCATCTGTTGGTGGCTGCATATGTGTGTATAGTTTAGCTTAGAGAGCTTGTGCCAGGAATGTCAGCTGTGGAAAGCCACCATTCCGAATTATGCCGAACACAATGTAACGCCATCATAACTATTTGAACTATAGACTCCTAGTACCACACTCTCAAGGCAACCATTACATAAAACTGTTGAATATTTCGACACAAATTCGACAGGAATTTTGAAAATGTTGCTCATGAATGCGCGAGAGGTCACCAATGTACGAACAAACCAATAGGTTGTATGATTATGAGAATACTTCCATGACAGATTTTAACTGAAGAACTAATTAAATGATATCTACATTTAATTGTAAAATCCTAACCTGCACATGATCTTGTGCACTCGCCATCTGATTTTTAAGGAATTGGCATGTGTCAATCACGTGCAGACAATAATAAGTACAAAACACCCAGACAAGATGGCAAAGGTTGGTGCAGAAGAGAATCAGACAGAAAACATGGTTACCCATACAGAGATGAAGACTATCATAAAGTCACTCTATAGAACACCTCAATCAGAAGATGCCTACCATCATCCCTTGAGGCCAGAGCAAGTGACCATTTTCGTCTCAGAACTGGACACAACAGACTAAACCAACACATGTACAGGCGGTTCCACCTTACGACATCGCCCGCTTGCCCTTGTGGAGAAGCAGAACAGACCACAGAGCACATACTTCGTTGTTGCAGTACGTATCAGCTGCTGAGAGAAGAGATCTGGCCTTTGACAACCTCTTTTCTTGAAAAGCTGTATGGGCCTGTGGAAGAACTGCAGAAAACTACAGATTTCATCTTGAGAACGGCTCTCCAAGTGTGATACCAGCGATCGAAAGGATGAAGAAGAAGACACCCAACTATCTCTGCCTGTGTTCTTTTCAAATACCAGGACCTGGATACCTTTACCCAAATGTATAATTGCTTATCAGAACAATGAACAACACTCACATGTCTGCTTCCATTTGGTGACATCTGTGATCGGTATGAAAGGATTCGGTCTGTCACTAAATTATCTGATACCATACTCAATTACATCACATGTAGACTGATGTCGCAATACATAGTCACGCATCTAGCACCGCCACGAGGATTGAAAAGTCACTCAGGTCTACGAATTGTTTGTCTGTGGTAGATTTGCTATTGACTAAATATTCTGTTGAATAATTTGAAACAGTTGACTGGGTGCCTTTGCTGCCAGCGCCATCAACATCACCCGTTCAAATGGTTTCAAAATATTCAACAGCTTATCTGCATAATTATTCTGAAATTTGGACTCTGGGAATTCAGGATTCAAAGTATTAGTTCAGGCAAAATAGGTTTCATATGGAACACCAATTGATTTTACATCACTTGCAATGAGTTTTACTGGAGTTTTGATAATACGACGCTTTTCGTCTTCAGCATTGTGAGGTTTCTGTTGTTTATGGAATGTATAGAGGATAGCACTGGCTGTGTCTCGCAATGTGATCAAAATAGCAACATCAGTTGCAATAGCAACAGCAATATCAACAGTAAAAGCAACAGAAGCATTGCTATTTATTGACCATCTTTGGTGCATTCAAATGAGTTTTACATCCAACCCTTTTTTTACTGTGTTCTACATGCAAGATGGTGTCCAAAAACCCTATTCTAGAATTTTAAATTACCAAAATATGTTATCAGAGAGCAAAGATATGGCAAAATATCGATATTTGGTGGCCATATTGGATTTATGCAAATTAGGCATATTTCCCCATGAGGGATTTCTTAGGACTTTTAGTATGGTGTTTTGGTGACCTCATAGAAATGCACTGTGGTAAAAAAAATTTGTTGCAAATATGGCTGGATTTTCTGGACCATATATAAATTGATTCCAACACACGTACTGATTGGACGGAGCTTAGTTAGAAATTAGTCGTCGATAGTTAGAAATGAATTGCGATCGTATTTAGGTGTGTGTTCCCCAAGACATGATTGACAATATGATCGACCGATCTCTGAATAATCCAGCATCTTACATGCTCTAACGGTCTTGTCTATCCATGAGAAAAGGGCATGTCCATATCCATATTCAACAATGAACCCACCATAGAATTTAACTAGAGTAATTTCGGGGGAGATAAACTAAAGTTTGTTGTATGGGTATGGATTGTCCGTTGATATACCTTTTTAACCAGGTAGACTTTATTCGCTGGCACAGCGGTTCTGTGGGTTGACATCACCGACGATTCGATTGATATTGAGGTTACCGAGTAAGCGTGGGAATTAAGTGAATTTAATAAGTCTCGCTTATCAGAAATATAACGCCTTCTTAGGATCAAAGACGCTCGGAAATCGTCTTCCGTTTAGTATGCATATCAAGCGAACTGGAATAATTTTCTCAGCTAACCAATTTGATTAGGTACTTCTCGTAGTCATGACAATGAAGGGCATTGTGGGAATGGATGAATCTAGTTTAACTATGCCCCGCCCCCTCTTCAGCTAAGCTCCACCCATGTGTCGTCGTTTTGGGCTTGCTAGATTCCTAAACCCCTTGACTATCAATTACGAGAAAACTATACAGGTTAGCTGTTGAATATCTGGAAACTAATTTGACTGGGTGATGTTACTGCCTATGCCAACGTTGTTGATTATGACGTCATGTGATTGATGGATAAACTGGAAAGGTCCATTGACGTGTTAATTAACGTGAATGTGTTTCTGGAAAAGCATAAGCTGCTGGCTGTTCATTCAGCACTATCATGGTTACGCAGTGTATGGTGTTTCATGAGAAATGCCATTATTGGTACTACAGTATAGTTTAAAATGTGCGTAACAACTTATTATCAGAACACCTTAACATATTTCCAAAGCATAATAAATCCAGCCAATCCCAGTCAAATTAGGTTTAAAATATTCAACAACTTACTATTATAGTTTTCTGGAAATTGATAGTCAGAATCGATCAAACCCAACACGGGAGAACTGTGAATGAAGCTTAGCTAAAGAGGAGCGGCGCATAGCTAAAACTGGATTCCTCCAGGGTATTGTCAATAATGTCATAGAGCAATGAAACAATAGTTTGAGGCAATTGTAACGATGTTTTATTGGATTGCATTGCATTTAAACCAGAGATGTGGGTGTACCGACACATAGTTTGGTCTGGTCTGACTCTCACCCGACCCTGTGATTGATATTTGGACAGGCTTGGCTGATGGCACTCACGGGCATGTCCGGGTATTGATCGCTGGGCAGTTGAGATATGGTGCAGACACAGCCAAATGAATTGGGTATGATGCTGATGATGATGATGATGATGATGATGAGGAGGAGGAGGAGGAGGAGGAGGAGGAGGAGGTGAAGGAGGAGGAGGAGGAAGTTGAGGAGGAAGAGGGGGAGGAGGTGCAGGTGGAGGAGGAGGAGGAGGAGAAGGGGGAGGTGGAGGAGGAGGAGGAGGGGGAGGCGGAGGGGGAGGAGGAGGAGGGGAGGTGGAGGAGGAGGAGGAGGGGGAGGTGGAGGATGAGGAGGTGGAGGAGGAGGTGAAGGAGGTGGAGGAGGGGGAGAAGAGGGAGAAGGGGGAGGAGGTGGATGAGGGGAGGGGGTGGGGGGGGGGGGGAGGAATAGGAGGAGGAGGAATAGGAGGAGGAGGAGGAAAGTGTGATCTAATGGCAATTAATAATAAATGAACTTATATTATCTAATATGCTAAAGATGAATTATAATATCATGCTAAATGTTCAAATGATTTCAAAGCTGTGTATGTAATTATATTATATAAATGTTAAAATTCCATGTGTTACATTGTGACATGGAGTGATAAAACTGAACTAAACAGAACTGAACTGAATAATTGTAAATATTTGTCCTCGCGAATATGTATGACTTTTAACCCTTTTACGATATAGAACTAAAAATTATTATGTTCAATATTTTAAAACTAATTTGACTGAATGCTGTTGCTGCCTATGGAAGCAACAACATTCCTGTCAAATTAGTTTCAAATTATTCAACAGCTTACCTCTACGATTCTCTGGAAATTAGAATTAAGTGACTTCCGGGATGAAAGTGTTAATATCAAGAACATTAATCTGTCCCCGGTCTGTCTACTGATGCGGCAACATGCTGCAAGTTATATTAGATCATACGGTACATATACAAACTATGGGTTTGCCTCAACTTCTTCTTCTCCTGAAAAAAGGTTTCCTATAATATCAGTGTTCACAGCAAATGATTGACCGATGCATTTTCAACTAACTTCCACGCAGAAGGAAGGAAATGCCTAATAGAATGGTCCATATACAAAGATGATTATTGGATAAAGTGCATAGAAGAAGGTCGACTCATTATCTTATGCAATCACGATCAATCGTCTCATAGTAGAAATATATCTACCCTTTGGCGAAAATATTTTCTTTCAAATAACCAGTAATTTCGTTGATGCATTGTCCGTGAATCATGTTTACAGAACGGAAATAGAAACATGTTAGTTGGTACAATTTTCTGTTGATTACTTTGAACATAATTGGATAGTTTTACTTTGTTTTGGAAAGATGTTAAGTTATTCAAATATTAAATTGTTATTTTAAGTTTAACGTGTGCTGTGAGACCAATACTGGCTGACTAACAAAAATGCACATTTCATAAAACACCATCGTTATTTTCCAGAAACACGTTCATGTTAAACAAACTGTCAATGGAACCTTTCATTTTATCTATGATGTCATAATCAACTACGTGACATGTTGAAGGACATCATTATCACTGACGTCATGAATGGCGTGGATAGGTTCGTCACGAATGCTTAATTGATGACGGACTAAGCATTGCTATATGAACTGTATGTCTTTACTATTTAAAAAAGATGCTGTTGAATGTTTTGAAACTAATTTGTCTGGGCGCAGTTGCTGCCCTAGGCAGCAACAGCACACAGCCAAATTAGTTTCAAGATATTCAACAGGTTACCTGTATAGTTTTCTATAAATTGATACGCAGGCAGTTCAGGGATCGATCGATCCCAACACGTCGTAGTGTTGGTGGAGCTTTGCTGAAGATGGGCAGGGCATAGCTAAAGGTGGATTCCTCCATTCCCGTCATGTCCTTCGTTTTCGTGACCTCGAAATGTTCCGAACCAAATTGGTTAAATGAGAAGATTATTCGAGCTCGCTTGATATGCATACAATCGGAAGACGATTTATTGGCGTCTTTGATCCTAAGAACTCGTTTTATTTCTGATAAGAGAGACACATTAAAGCGGTCTTAATTCCAACTTTTACCCAGTAACCTAAATATGAATCGAATTGGTGGCGATACCAACCAATCAGAAATTCGGTGCGAGGGAATAAAGTATGCCTGGCTACTAAATTATTACAAATAGCACATGACATTCCATACCCGCACAGCAAACATACGGTTCTATCAATCAAAATGACTTCTCCAGTTAAATTCTATGGTGAGTTCATTGCTGAATGTGGATATGGTCATGCTATTGGCTGATGGTAAGAAATGGTATCAAGAATAAATACCCTGGCGGATTATCCACAGATTTGTCAATCATAATGTATATGACAGCAGCAGCACCCAGTCAAATTAGTTTCAAACTATTCTACATAATGTTTATTCAATAATAAATTTACCACAAACATCAAATTCATACACTTGACTGATATAACAATGCCCCTGACGTCACTGTGTAGTGTGCCGTAATTGAGTATGTATGATTACCGTATTCTGCGGCTGTAGTAGTAGAAACATTCTACAGCTGCAATCAGTCCTTCTTCGCTTTTTCCCACTGTGTCTTGTCCTCAACCAAAATCCTTAGCTTACTCAGGTCCATTCTTGACTTGAGTGTACCTAATCCTGCTTTCTTGAAGTCACCTCGTAGCACGCTTAGCAGATTTTTGCAATGACGTCCTCTCCTGGCTCTGTATTTGCTGGCTCCAAGTAGGGCGAATTCTAAGGCTCTCTGTGCTGGTGTGTCTTCTGGTATCCTTAGCACATGGCCAACATGGACCATCTTTGCTGGGCGACTTTTACAGACAGCGGCGGCGTATTATACATCTTGTATAGTTCACCCTTGAAAATTATGCTCTCTGGCCATCGGTGTCCAGTGATTGTGCGTAGGTGTTTGCGGTGGCAGGCGTCAAGTTTGTCCAGAGCTGCCTTTGGAGCTGCCCAGCTGTTATAGTTATACATCATCAAGGATACGCAGGTTGCATTATATAAACGTAGTCTTTTATCAAGGGCATCTTTGATCTACGAATCCATAGCTTGCAGAAGGGCTGGAAAGCTATGTTCCGCATGATGCAGCGTGCAGAAATGTCAGCAGTACTGCAAAGCAGTGAGCCCAGGATTTTACTCTTCCTCCATGGTTCGCCGCCACGGAGTGGGTCGTCATTATCTTTAGTTTCATGCTATGTAGATAGGTATATGTGGGTGAACTCTGTTTTGGATTCATCCCTAAAGAGATTCTCAATTTTTAGTTTGCTTGCAGCTATTGGGAGAAGTTCGTCAAGGGGTTTCTTTTCCCCATCTATAAAGTCCACATCGTCGGCATATTCCAACATGCCCAGTATTGACACCGGGGGTGGGGGTGTGGGTGGGGTGGGGTGGGGGTGGTTTGGTCTTGTAGAGTTTTCCCACACGGATTTCAATTCAGCAGCCAGGTAACAGGTGAAGAGCACAAGGGATAGACCATCTCCCTGTGGGGAGCCGATTGATGTCTCAAACTCTACAGACTTCACTGACTTGACTCGTACTCTCAGCTTGGTGTCTGCAAGCAGTAGTCTCACTAGTCATAGCTCATCTTCATTGCAACTTGCCTGGCGTAGTACATCTAGGATCTTTGAGCGTTTAATCGTGTCGAAGGCTCGTGACATGTCAATGCCCATTTTGTGGAAATCCCAGTGTTTGGACAACAATTGAGTATGTCGTCATATAATTGAGTGGCATACCCAGATCCTTCCATACCTATCCCAGGTGTCACCAAATGGAAGCAGACACGTGGCCGTTGTTCCTTGTTCTGAAGACCAACCAAACATTTGTTGAAACTGTATCCATGATCAGTTATTTGAAAAGAGCACAAACAGAGATGGGCGGGTGTTAAGTATTTACTATTGTCTACACATAATTAA
This sequence comes from Chaetoderma sp. LZ-2023a, assembly GCA_034401795.1. Taxonomy (NCBI): domain Eukaryota; kingdom Metazoa; phylum Mollusca; class Caudofoveata; order Chaetodermatida; family Chaetodermatidae; genus Chaetoderma; species Chaetoderma sp. LZ-2023a. Next base: position 64,397,911 of record CM067363.1, on the reverse strand, counting down.
CACAAGCCAATTCTGTAATAAAAAAATCAAGATGGCGACTGAACAGGACTGTGTGTAAGTGAGGAGGATGAGAGTGGAAACTGGATTTCAGTTGTATTTTTCAGTGACACTGCATCGCAGAATGATTCCGGTAATCATAAAACATAATGGCGTGTGTATACATTGGCCATCACTAGCACAGTCATAGCAAAAGTAGCTTTTGCAAAAATCCTGTCGAATATGTTTCAAAATATTCAACATTTTACCTGTATGGTTGCCTTGACATCAGGGTACTGGCACTCCAGAGTTCAATAGATGTTGACGACATCACATGGTGTCCGGAATAATTCAGAATGTTAGCAGCTGACGTTCCTGGCACCAGCTCTATCAGTCAAACTATACACACTTACACAGCTGCCAACAGAAGCGCGAAGACAACATAAATATTTCATTCAATATATCTCCTCAATGCTGCTAAGTTATGCAACAGTTTAAGATATTCATGTTGACATCGACATGCCCCACTACGTGTTTACCACTTCATCCGACGTAAAGAAATCACTGCGTTAACAACGCATACGTAATTGTTATTCGTGTTTGCTGTGTTTGTTCGTGTTCGTGGTTGTTGTTTGTCAATCAAACTGAATGCTTTGAAGTTCAGAACAAACTGTTGCGTAAATACATGTCGTGTTGTAAATATTGATTCACTATAATCTTTATATGCATGATGCATTGTTTCCTTGATGCCAGGACGTTAATGACTTGGCGTGCGTCTCTAAACTGGCAATTCCAAATCAATTCAAGTTTATTCGGTAACTCTCTTCAGAAATGCGCAAAAGATACATACATAAAACATACATACAATTCCTGTAGAGGGATTCACTTCTGGCTATGCAGGCCCATTTCTAGCTAAGCTCCCTCTATTAGGTACATATAATCGAATCGATTCGGAACTTTGAATGATTAAATCCAAGATTCCAAAATTCAAGGTAATAACATTGATAGGCTGTTCATCAGAATGTTTACTACATTTCAAGTTCATCAAATATGTAGGATAACTATACTATCGTGACAGACTTTTCGATTTTCGTGGCTGAGACACATCATTTTAATTCATTCATCTGCCGTCATATGACGTCATAATCAGCTAAGCGGCGTTTATGATGACGTCATAATCATTACGACATAAATGATTCTATATGGTCCGTCTTTAACTCGTAATAGTCCGACACGCCGTACGAATAGTATGTCTCTACTATTTAATAAACATGCTGTTGAATATTTTGAAACTAATTTGACTGGGCACTGTTGCTGCCATAGGCAGCAACAGCACCCAGTCAAATTAGTATCAAAATATTCAACAGCTTACCTGGATAGTTTTCTGGAAATTTATAGTCAGGAATGTCAGAGATCGATAGACCCCACCACAAGTGAGATGGAAAATGTCCATTGCGTTGCGTGACCTTCTATTATTTACGACGGCAGACCTTTGCGTGACAGGGTGGATCCGTCATATAACTGGCATTCACTTACAAGATGAATAAATAGGGTAATTATCTGAGACAGTCTTGTTTATTTTTTTAGACAGACAGCTGAACCTCAAACACAGTTACCCATTTATACCGGAATGGGCAAAATCCGGCCTCTTTTAGTAGTCTTAAGGCATGCCAATTTACAGTTAAAGAGAAGACTATTGTTTGAAAATTTACGATAGAACAACTTGTTCGGTAACCGAGCCAGTTATTTCTAGTGGTAAATTTTCAAATATAGTCTTCTCTTGTCCTGTAAATGGGCATTCAATAAGCAAATTTCTTAATTTTTTTTATCAAATTAAGCCATTAAAGGGTTACAACCCCGCATCCAGAATACTTTAAAATAAAATGGCTAAATTTGAATCGAAAGAATAAAACGAAATAAATCTTAACATATGACGATATTGATTGTGCATACATTTATCACAGTTCTAAGGTATGGACTTAGATTACGAATTCATGTATCTAGTTCAATTTCATAAATGAAAAATTATATTAATTTCGGCCTATCCGGAATGAAATCATCGTATGTTAAGATGTATTTCGTTTCACTACATTGGCGTACATAAGTTAAGCCTCGAAAAGTATGCAATTTTAATATTTTAGTTCGAAATCATTCTGACCCCTCGTGTGTCAACGGCGCATTAAAGCTCCCAGAATACTATTTATTTCAATTACCCATTTAATTGCCAATACTTTTTAAGAAAAGTTTGATTTTTGCAGCCAAAATGAGTGTTTTTGTAAATTTATAACGCAAATTTACAAAAGAAATTGATTTCAGTTATCCTTCAAATGGACATTCATCAAAAGTGTAATAGTCAAGAAAATTCAAATTTCTCCTTAACCGATGTCCAATTGGAGACCAAAAGGAGTATTTTTGGAAATTTACCACTTGAATGTCTGGCTCGGTCATTCCATAGGTAAATTTAAAACATATATTCTTCTCTTAATCTGCAAATGGACATTTCTCAAGATTACTGCAGCTGTCATTTTATATATTACATAGGCAACCACTATAGATTACGAATGCTGAGTATGGCAAAAAGCCCCAGTAACGTGGATTGCATGGTATTGATACGCTCAGTCTGTGTTTAGGTGGTCTCTGGTGCCAAGCACTGGCAAGTGCTACAAGGAATATACAAAGGACGGATCATAACAACCCTTGTGTCACCTTACCCCTTTAATGGGTCTAGTTGGTCAAAATCGACCTCAGCAGTGATCTTGAGAAATGCCCATTTGTCAGGCGAAGAGAAGAACATCTTTGAAAATTTACCATTGAAATGAGTGGCTCGGTAACCGAGCCAATCATTCCAGTGGTAAGTTTTCAAAAATACTCTTCTTGGTCTGCAATGAGATACTGGCCAAGCAGAAAGTTGAATTTTTTTTACCATTACACCTTTGATGAATGTTCATTTAAAGGATAACTTAAAGAATTTTCGTTATATTTACACAGATTAATGTTTTGTTAGTAAGCTATGATTGCAATCAAGCTAATGTCCATTGTGCTCGGTTTCATGTTGCCATGTCCAGCATTTTAACCCACAAAAATACTCTTTTTGGCTGCAAAAATCAAAACTTCCTTGAAAAGTTTTGTCAATTAAATGGTTAATTGATATAAATAGTATTGTGAGCACTTTACTACGCTTTTGACACAATAGGATTACATCCTGTAATATCATTAGAATCCAATATCGACAGAAAAGTTCAGCATTTGGGAGCCGTGTCATGTATGCTGTTATTTACCTACCGAATTGTGATACCGATATAGGCATGTTAAAAGATTGGATGACAGCGCGAACAGCTTGTCATTATATTTTGTCAGGAAAATAACTTTGGATGAGCGCGAAAGCACGCGATTTGCCATTTTCGGGCATAGCGAGCGAGCGGATGATATGTCTTGATATAAACATATTTTATTGTAACATTTGCACAATGGGGTCGGCCACAAGTTCTTACAACTTAGATTTGCCCTCTCCCTACAGAATTATTATAAGCAGCCAATGATTGTGAACACTAAAGTAGACAATAAATTAAGAGGTGTGTGAGAGAGAGAGAGAGAGAGAGAGAGAGAGAGAGAGAGAGAGAGAGAGAGAGAGAGAGAGAGGGAGGGAGAGGGAGGGAGGGAGGGAGGGAGAGAGAGAGAGAGTAAATTAATAAATTAAGAGGTGAGAGAGTGAGCGAGCGAGCGAGCGAGCGAGCGAGCGAGCGAGCGAGCGAGAGATGAATGGGGGGGAGAGATGGAGAGAGAGAGAGAGAAAGAGAGCGAGAGAGAGAGAGAGATGTGAGGGGAGAAAGATGATATAAACAGTTTAGAAAAGAATAGGAAAGAAAAGAACAGCTCCTTCAAACACTTTCTTGTCGGTTAGCAGATAGCCATTAATATAATAGATTAAACAATACGAATAAATGAATTAAAAGAACATATTCATGGTTATTCCATACAGTCGTCATTTACCCCCCATTTACCCACCCCAACCCTTCCTCTCAACTCCCACCATGCTTTCACCAGGTCTTCTCTTCTCGTTTCTCACACGAAACAAAGCGAACGAGAAACGAGAAATGAGTGTGAGCATACCAATCATCTGTAACGTGTCAATTACAAAATGCAGAAGCATAAATATACTTCAACAGATTTAGTTATAAACACTAAATATATTTGTTAGCACCACAATCAATGCATCAGAATATTGACTAGCTGAGTAATATGACTACACATACTAAGATGGTCGGCTCGGATACGGTCGGAATTGCACAATATAATTATATCTGTTTAATACACGGTAGTGCCAGAGTAGTGCCAGAGTAGTGTCACTATCGTAATGTGCCAAGGTCATGTTTGATTCTGACGTGAGCTAGAAAGTGGCGTATTTGATCAATGATCATGACGTTTAATAGTCGAGTGGCAGATCGGATCTGTCTGCGGATCACTTGACCAAGTACATAGTTAGTAACAGCTCCCAATCAGCTTATTCTCAAAAGGTTCAGCCAATTTTCTATCTATGTCGCGGCCGGTTTAGCACATGTCTGTATTCCGCGACCGCGTAGGGGAATCCAGTTTTAGCTATTCCCCGCCCATCTCTAGCTAAGCTCCACCCGCACTTTGCCTGTGTTTGAATCAATCGATCCCTGCACTTCCTGAATCTCAATTTCCCGAAAACTGTACAGCTAGGCCGTTGAATATTTTGAAACTAATTTGATCTGGTTAAATTAGTTTCAAAATTTTAAACAGAATGTTTATTAAATTAAATAACGAAGACATACAATTCGTACAACTTGGCAGACTATTAAGCGAGCATGACTAGATGTATCGCATCATTCATGACGTAATTGATTATGACGTCAGCCTACACACGGCGTTGTTGTTTACGACGTCTTATTATTGGCTGCGAAACTGGATTCCTCCTTTACATGTTCTATAATGTGGTCTCTTGATGGCATGCGCATGACTAGGTTTAAGTCTAAAATCGTTACATCATTTATGGTATCATTAAATACATTAATTACTTTCTTATTTTCTGGAACTTCAGACGGCGTCACTGAATCTTAATTAATTATGCAAACATACCCATAAAACGTTTGGACACTAGTTCCTGAGAAGAGTGGTCTGGTTACCCAGTGATCTATGCTTGAAATGGTGACTTGTCAAGCAGTAAGGTTTTATAGTAACTTGATAGATTTGTGCTCACGATCGCGTGCCTGGTCATAGGCAAGTCGTTACCGGAAAGTATTGAAGCATTAATGGTATATTAAACGAAATTAGTGCTTTCTTTAAATAATTAATTTACCACACATATGTGTATTTAAAAGACAACTATACGTCTGTGTGCTTTTTGCAAGGCGCAGCGAGTGTTCAGCAAAGCTACGTCTCTGGTCTACCACGTCATGTTCTCGCACATAGGCAATGTTATATATCTGGTGCATAGGTGTAAGATAGAGTCCACACCAGGTTTTTCCTCTTCCATAGTGTATCTCCATAGCGACACGTAGGTTTTTACTGCACCAATTTTAGCCCCACGGTCAAAGTACGTTCCTACACAAATGTCGTGCCGCATAGTTCGCGTATCAATACAAATATACCTATAACAAATCAAATTTAACACCGTGGGGCACAATGTGCAATCACTCTTCCTAAATATCTTTGATACCGGGAGGGTGGGAGGGGGTTGGGAGAGTGGAGGTTTGGGGTGGGGTTGGGGGTGGGAGCGATGGGGGTCCGATATTCGGTGGTTTGGTAGACCACCAGTCTGATCACTTCCCGGAATGCTGAGACGCCATAGCAAACAAATAGAGCAGAGTAGGCCTACTGTCCAAATTTTAAGCCACACATTTGTGCATTTGTTGTCATTAATGAAAGTTATTTTTAAAAACAGAATGTAAGTTAGACATCGAATCATGCTAAGGTACGAGTATGATCTTAATTATGTCTATGTAATAAACAAGTAACTTATCAAGATCAATAAGTATTTAACATGTATAAAAATAACTGTACATGTTTCCAAAATACACTAAAACGTACTGTTGAATATTATGAACATAAATGGAATGGAGTACGTTGCTGCCTTAGGCGGCAATATCTTCGCATCCAATTATGTTCAAAATATTCAACAGCTTATCTCTTGCATAAACAAACTATTATGTTTCTGTTTTTGTTTTGGAAATTTGGAAACTTATTTATTAGATGTATTGTGTTTAGTAATATATAAGAGTGGAGTGGAACAACAAGGAGCATAATTCCACTCCATGGACATATTGCCATATTGGAATACCGTGTAATCCAGGGATAATTATATGTGAGTAAATATGTACACACATGAGGCGACGCCGCTCTCGTATTAATGATGAGTACTGTATTTTGCGGCTGTAATAGTAGAAACATCCTACAGCTGCAATCAGTCCTTCTTTGCTTTTGCCCACTGTGGCTTGTCCTCAGCCGAAATCCTTAGCTTCCTCAGGTCCATTATTGGCTTGAGTGTACCGAGTCCTGCTTTCTTGAGATCACCTCGTAGCACACTTAGCAGATTTATGCAATGCCGTCCTCGCCTCGCTTTGTATTTGCTCGCTCCGAGTAGGGCGAGTTCCAAGACTCTATGTGCTGGTGTCTCCTCTGGCACCCTTAGAACATAGCCAAGCATGGACCATCTTTGCTGGGCGACTTTTACAGACAGCGGCGACGTATTACACATCTGGTATAGTGCATCGTTGGAAATTATGCTGTCTGGCCATCGCCGTCCAGTGATGGTGCGTAGGTGTTTGCGGTGGCAGGCATCGAGTTTGTCTAGAGCTGCCTTTGGAGCTTCCCAGCTGGTACAGTTATACAGCATCAAGGATACGCAGGTTGCATTGTAAAAACGTAGCCTCTTTATCAAGGGATTCTTTGATCTACGATTCCGATAGCTTCCAGAGGGACTGGAAATCTATGTTCCCCATGACGCAGCGTGTAGAAATGTCAGCAGTACTGCAAAGCAGTGTGCCCAGGATTTTACTTTTCCTCCATGGTCCGCCGCCACGAAGTGGGTCGTCATTTTCTATAGTTTCACGCTTTGTCGATAGGTATATATGTGGATAAATTCTGTTTTGGATTCATTCATAGAGATTCTCAATTTTTAGTTTGCTTGCAGCTATTGGGAGATGTTCGTCAAGGGGTGTTTTCCTCGTCTATGAAGTCCACATCATCGGCATATTCCATCTCTAGCGGCATGCCCAGTATTGAAACTGGGGGTTTGGTCTTGTGGAACTTTCCCGCACAGATTTCAATTCGGCAGTAAGGTAGCAGGTGAAAAACACCGAGATAGACCACCTCCCTGTAGGGAGCTGATTGATGTCTCAAACTCTACAGACTTCACTGACTTGACTCCTACTCTCAGCTAGGTGTCTGCAAGCAGTAGTCTCACTAGTCGTACCTCACCTTCATTGCAACTGGCCTGGTGTAGTACATCTAGGATCTTTGAGCGTTTAATTGTGTCGAAGGCTCGTGACATGTCAATGCCCATTGTGTGGAAGTCCCTGTATTTGGACATGACTACAGACAGACGCATGCGTTGAGACTATACAGTGTCTGCCCAGCTGCGTCCACGTTTGAAGCCACTTTGACATGCTCCGGTGAAGAAATCGATCTTGTCTCGGATGCGGCATAAAGTAACATTGGATAGGATTTTCTGTATGCTGTTGAGGAGCATAATGGGCTGCAGATTGGCTGGGGCCTGGGTGGTTTCTTAGGCTTGGGTAGAGCGATAAGGGTGCCTTGACCTACAGCTTCGATGGGACGGTGATGCATAAAAGCTGAATTGATTAAGTACGTGATCGGTTTTGAGATAATGTCACTTGCATACTTGAATAGTTCATTGCACATGACATCAGGTCCAGGTGCACGACCATTTTTCAGGGCTTTAAGTGCCTTCTCAACTTCTGCTGTTTTATTTGGTGTTAGTAATGGCCTGGGGTCTCCTGAGAACGGGTGCAAGGGCTCATCATCGTTGTCAGTGAACTGATCCGTGAACCATCCTCGTATCGCCTCGGCTTTTCATTGGTCAGTCCCGATAAAGTGCCCTTCAGAGTTGTGTACAGTGAGTGGTGGTGTGTATTCAGTAACTCTCAAGGCTCGGCTGTCCGAAACATTTTGCAACAGTCATCCGTGGCAGTGATTTCATCTTCTAGGGAGTCTGCCTGTTGAATAGCAAGATCTTTTAAGCATTCGCTATTGTGGCGCAGAATAATATTGCGCTCCTGACGTAGTTTGGTGCGTTCTTCACTTTGGCCACTTTGATAGATGCACAGCCGTAATGCTTTCTGCTCTGCTGACAGTTTTACTATCAGAGGGTCGTAAGTATATCTAGTTTGGTTGCTTTTAAGAACACCTATGGTGCTGGTAGCGGATAATTCCATAGATTTCTGTATTTTGGTTAGGGCTTAGTTTGGATCGGAGCTGACATCGATGTTAGCTATCTGCTCCCCGAGGGCTGTTTTGTATGACATTTGAGTGTCAGTATCGCTGATGAGCTTGGGTAGATTGTAGGTGACTCTACCCTCTTGCCTGGTATGGTGTTTATATATTAGGTGGAGATCGTTCATCTGAAGGCGTGTAATGACTAGCTCATGGTCAGAATTGATGTCTGTGCCTCCATACGAACGAGCGTTCCGGAGTAAGGGCTTTGCTTCTGTCTTGCATAGTATGAAGTCTATTTGGTTGAAGACAGCTGTTGTAGCCTTAGAAGCTTTTGGGCTGTGCGATCAGTAATGTGTCCCGTCCATGTTGTCCCGTGACGGCATGGTTGTTTGAAAGCCGTATTTGTGACAAATAGGCCATTGGAGCTAAGGAATGCCACCAGTGCATCGCCATTGCTGTTGCGTGTGCCCTCTCCATAGGATTCCATGCATGAGCCAAGTCTTGCACTTTTGTCTGCAATTCCGAGTTTACTCAACTTGGAGTTGAAATCTCCACACACGAACACTTGCCATCTAGCTGGGATTGTAATGGCGGAGCTCAGTTCTGCATAGAAGGAATCTATTATTGCTGGATTCTCTTTGGCTTTTCCGGTAGCTGTCCCGTATGCGTTGACAATTCGACAATTAGTGGTGGTGTGCTTTCGCGTAGCTATAGCCAGGTTGATGAATGCAACGCGACGTATCCAAGACTAATGACATGATCCAAACCCATGGTCCGATTAGGAAGCCTAAGCCCCGGTATATTTGGCCTGTTTTTGCTACATGAGCAATAGCTTATGGGATGTCTGTAATTGCTGCTCTGAGTGTTTAGCTACTTTAGTCTCTTGAATGCATGCACTATCGATGTTATAGTGTTCACAGTCTGCACCTAAGGTTTGCCTCTTTGATGTTGCACTCAGACCACGTACATTCCACGTAGCTATTATAAGCACCTATGAAGATTGCGTCGTCCGAGGATGTCGAGCACAGTTCCTTGTTTGAAGAAGGGTAGACATAATCAGAGTTACCTCTGCATGCGGATGTCAGCCCACAATCCTTGATGACGTAGTTTCCCAAGAAGGTTGGGACTTATGGAGGAGACCGGCGTGAAGGTGTTATCTTTTTCCTTGTATTAATGGTGGTGAAAATCTTGGCATATTCAGAGAAAGCGTTACACATAATTTCGAAACGATCCTAGCTTACGGGAACACCCTGTTTCATGTTAATACCTTCGCCGAATTAGATTTATAATCGTAGATACATATTATAATGGGAAGGCAGACAGATTGAAAATGTCGGAGCTCTCTTCTCTTTCTACTCATGATTCTCTGGAGTCGTCTCTGGAGTTAGGGAAAGGTGGGCTTCCTTTCTCTAATGCTTCTTAACTAATAATTAACACGAATAATTTCAAAACGTAATAATGATAAATTCTAATTTATTATTTGCACAATAAGTAGCCGTATTGCAGGCTTGTAAATCTAACAATACCTTCAATTTGTAAAGTGACTATTCAACTAAGCTAATCTGATTCCAGTCTAACACGATTTCCAACTACTAAATAAATGAATTCCAATTGCTAATGTTAAACTGCTATCAAGAGATGTATAACTTCTCGAGAAGAGCGCAATCGGAAGATTAATTAATTTCTGTCATGCCCGTCCTTATATATACACCTGTGCAAAAGTTAAGCACCACCCTATTTTTACGCACATGCGAGGGTATATTCATGTGCTATGAAGAAAGCAAAAGCATAAACATTTATGTACCCATCCATCTTAGTGCAAGAGGTAATAATGCAACTAGAGGAATGCTGATTATGGTGTTGGGGAAACACTGTATGTTTTTGTTTGAACTTGAAAACGAGGCCTGAATATGGTTACGTTGACACAACTGACAACTATTGCCCTACAGTTGACACACGTGGCTAGATTGTCAGTAATGGTGTCTGAAAACGAAGTTTAACATCTGTGCACGAGTTTGAGACTGTCATTATTAATACCGGGTATATCCACCTTGTGCCTGGATGACGGCCTGGACACGACGTCTCATGCTGGTCACCAACCGACTGATACACCATTGTGGTATTCGTTGCCATTCAAGATGGAGTGCGTCTGTTAATTCCTGTAGGTTCTGCACAGGAGGATCCCTCCTTCTCACCATGTTTCCCAGAATGTCCCAGATATGCTCAATAGGGTTCATGTCAGGGCTCCTTGCTGGCCATGGTAGGGTTTCGATGGCATTCTGGCGGAGGTATTCATGCACAGCTCTAGCACGATGTGGTCGGGCGTTGTCATCCATGAATATAGGGTGGGTTCCAGGTGCATGATTTACAAAATGAGGGACCACAACTCTATCCAGTATGGAATCTTGATATCTTTGTCCATTTAGTGTTCCAGGTACAGTCAACAGATCCAGCTTACAATCAAATGAGATGCACCCCCATATCATAACGTAACCTCCACCAAATGGAACTTCTTCCATGATGTTACGTTGGTCGTATGCTGTGCGTCTGGACCTCCATACACGAGTTCGACCATCTGTGGCATGAAGCAGGAACCGACTTTCATCGGACCAGTATACCCGTCTCCAGGATCTCATGTTCCAGTGTCTTCTTTCGTTGCACCACCTCAGACGCTCCTCTTTGTGGTGTGCAGTGAGGAGAGGACGTCTGACAGGTCTCCTAGCTTTCATGCCAGCAGCATACAGTCTCCTTTTGACGGTAGACATTGACACTCTATTGCGCGTTTCCCATTGCTGGCTGAGCACCCTGCTGTTGGTGAATGGAGATCTCCTAACAAGGCGTACTAGGGCTCGATCATCACGGGCAGTAGTCTTCTTCGGTCTTCCAGATCTAGGCCTGTCCTTCACCTCGTTAGTTTGCCCATGTTTTGCAATCAAACGACTGATTACAGTATGGTTAATGTTCAGCTGTCTGCCAATCTCTCTGCATGACATACCAGTGGTATGCATGCCTATGATTTGCCATTTCACACGATCACTTAACCTTCGTCTTGCCATAGCGGTTCACAATCAAGAGCTAATTCTCTCTGTACAAATAAACCACGGTCATGAACACAAAATTCCTAATCTTGTCGCCTAAATCTGTATGTAATGTTCTACCCTCAAACTGGACTTTTACATAACTGAACACGTGTGCTGTTTCCCGCCACGCACGGACATCAAGCGGCGTGAAGTCATGCATGCATGTGCATTTCGTACTTGGAATTATGTCAGCTAACGCGGGGACAAAAAGTATGGCAGCCTAGTTGTACCATCATGTTTCTACGTTCTATTGTTTTTGCTGGTGCTTAACTTTTGCACAGGTGTATACAATAAAGGTGGATCCGTGCATGACCTCGTTCTGATGACGTTTCAGATGGCTTCCCTGGTGATTTCCAAAATCTAACTACTTTGATTGGTTAACACTCTCCTTCCCACACTCAAAAGATGGTCGGATTCAACCGGTCAGAACCAGTATGCAAGTGATGCCTCTTGACAGAATACGTATACAATTCTGCGTTGACAAGTCCCAGCAAGCATCCTTTCCTTGCATCCGTGCATGACGTCGTTCTGATGACGTTTCAGAGGGCTTCCCTGGTGATTTACAAAATCTAACTACTTGGAATGGTTAACACTCTCCTTCACACACTCAAAAGATGGTCGAATTCAACCGGTCGGAACCAGTATGCAAGTGATGCCTCTTGACAGAATATGTATACCATTCTGCTTTGACAAGTCCCAGCAAGCATCCTTTCCTTACATACTTTAAGATGCCCACATATTAACGCTGTTGTGACAAGAGCGTTAACCCGTCAAGTATTAACTCATCACGATTACTTTACTATAGGGGAATTATATTTGGATTCCCTAACTAATGGCTATGAGTCATCATGACGTATGCCTAGGTGATCTTTGACCTGCCATGTACATTCTGGGTAATTACCAGAATTACGCATACATCATGAGATTTCTATCGGTGCTGAATCACATAACTGGATCTGTATACTCTATTCATGCTATCTGACCAATTTCTTCGAATCACATAATATATCCTTTTTTAATTAACCATCTTGTAAGACCTTGTTGTATTAAATACCAAGAGGTCACCTTAAAATCTATCTTGAACTGAAGCCAACAGCCTCTTACCGTCACGGTATCTATAACTTGTACCAAAGTGGCAGAACCAGTTTCTATCCTTTCAAAGGGTTACAGATTCATTTAGATTTCTCATGACGGGTTATGATTATGACTATGACTTTGCCTGAGTTGAATATTTGTCTAAATTATTCGCTCTAAATCCTGATTGTGAAAATGACAAAACTAGATTGATTGTAGCAACTAATCAAAATCAAATAGAAATCTATATGGCTAATCCAATTTGTCCATCACCAGTAATTATATATTATCCATTTAGAATCCCGCAAAACATTCACATAAAATACATGTATATCATTTATACCATAGCATGCAACATATAATAATAGCAGTGGCTGTAATCGGATATCCCAGCACGATATAAATAATATTTACATAAATGCTACACCACTATATTATGTCATAGCGACCTATAAAAACTGTCCTACTAATCACTGCCAATAGCGACCTGAATAGTTGGCCCTATTGCTAATGAAGTATACACAATGACTAACTGTACATAGCGACCTAAATAGTTGGTCCTATTTTCAGTGACGTATCATGATGCCGATGTTATAAATATTCAAGACTGAGGATGTGACACAAAACATACTTGACACGCACAGTGTCAAAAGGTCATCTGCAAATATTTACCAGGGTACCAAAATGTAGACGTAGGGTTCGCGGGTAGCTAGTCCACAAATCCCATATTTACAAAATGTACGCATAAACATACCTCTATGATTTACTCTGACAGTCCAGGCATCGACCGCATTGGGCCTTTCCGGTTTTAGCTATCCCCTGCCCATCTCTCGCAAAGATCAACCCACACCTCGCTTGTGTTGGGATAGAGCGATCCCGAACTACCTGACTATCAATTTCTAGAAAACTATACAGGTAAGTTGTTAAATATGTTGAAATAATTTGACTGGGACAGCAAGGCAACAACAGCGCCCGGCCGTTTCAAAATATTCAACACCATGTTCACTAAATAGTAAAGACATACAATTTGTACAACAACCCTTAGTCCGCCATCAATTCCGCGTGTGTGGCGTACGTATCTACGTCATTCGTGACGCCATTGATTATGACGGTATCCTACACGTCACGCAGTTGATTATGACTTCATATGATGGATAGATAAAACTGGAAAGTTCCATTGCTCTTTGTGAAACCCGATGCAATGGTACCTATATTTGGGTTGAAAGATCTTGGAGTGATCTAACTGTCAACAAGGAATCATATTGTAAAACGAGAATATACGTACAGGGAAAAATTATTTTCGACTAACAGAATGCTCCCTAGTGGACATTACATTGTAGCTTCCGTAAAGCATGCCCCTACATAGTGAGCGGTGAAATAGCTTTGGGGGAGACGCTTTCTTCTGGCCCAACAGAATTCTGTAACCAGTAACATCTCCAACAACCAGTAACATCTTATGAGGATGCCATATGGTCCATTCTGTGGAAGGGGTTCTGATAACTATATGCACATTGGTCACGAGAGTGGTGACGAATATTGATGGCGTTGTCCTGGTTGAAAATCTAGATTAACGCTGAGAACGTAAAGCACAAGTTAGCTGATGTCACCATTCTCATGACCTAATATAACTCCGTCATAAAGCAGGCAACCCAAGTGTACGACGTGCACACCTCCCACCCAACCGGTCAAGTTAGTTTCAAAATATTCAATAACTTGCCTGCATCGGTACCGTAAAATTGGGATTCAGGTAATTAATGTTCAAATTATATATAAATTGATCCCAGGACACGTGCAAAATGGGAAGCGAAACTAGAAAAGGATCTCGGTTGTCTTAAGATACTTCATCGTCTTCAATGAGAACAGATTGAAATATCTACAATATTTTGTAACCTTCCCAACTGGACATCTTTCTGTCTGTAAGGACATCAGATTACATTACACGGTACATGGACACCAAACTTGAAGTGGAACGTTACAAGATGAATGTTTCTTCTTGTACTTCCCAATTTAATGCTACATAACTTTATTTGTGACATGAATGAGTGCCGGTATTACGGATTTTAGATGGTACATCAATCATAAGCATCTACTGGTGCAATAGAGGAGTACAATATGTCAGTAAGTGGATGACGTAGAGGACGTCATAATCAACTGCTTCACATGTAGGCTGACATCACAATTAAAATACGTTATGAATGGTGTATCTATGCCCATCAGGAACCCCTAATAGTACTACATGGTATGTCTTTACTATTTAATAACCATTCTGTTGAAGATTTTGAAACTATTTGGACTGGGTGATGTTGCTGCAGCAACAGCACCCATTCAAATTAGTTTCAGGATATTCAACAGCTTACCTGTATAGTGGTCTGTAAATCGAAGTTCAGGGAGTGCAGGGTGCGATCGATCCCAACACGCACACAACATGGGTGGAGCTTAGCTAGCGATGGGCGGGGCATGGCTAAAACTGGCTTCCTCCATTTGAGGGATAGCTACAAACAAAACGATTGCCTTGATTACAAATAATAAAGCGACAGACAGATAAGGCAAGCATTGTTTCAACCATAACGGCAATAAACAAGAACACAAACCACATAATTATTGTACTTATGTCAAATAAAATTGGATCCCTTCAATGGGAAAGATGGAGACATTTCGTGCTAATACAATTAAGTGTGAAATTAAACAAAAACTGTGCATCATATCTATCTACAAAGCAAGCGGGAAATATAGTGAGCTTTTAGCATACATTGGCAAAGAAGATGCGCTGCCTTAAGAGACACTGTTTCCAGAACAATAGGTACTCATTGATTCTGACTTGGCTTTATCTGAAGACAATCAGAAATGGAAACAACTTTCAGCATCGGTACATTCACATTCAATACATATATAGGGATACAAAACGGAAACTAATATAGCATACGTTGGATGATCGTGATATGATGCATTCAATTCACCTTTCCAGAATATCCATCCATCATCTGACCTCGTATGGCGTCATAATTAGCTCAGCGCGTGAACGATGACGTCACAATCATTACTTCACAAAGGGTTCCATATAAACCGTCATCAAATCTTAAATGGTCCGACATGTTGTATGAATTGTATGTCCTTGTAATTTTTTGCTATTTACTAAACATGCTGTTGAATATCTTGAAACTAATTTGACTGGGCGTTGTTGCTGCCTTAGGCACATTAGTTTCAAAATATTCAACAGCTTACCTGTGTAGTTTTTTGGAAATTGATAGTCGGAGTATTCAGCGATCAATCGATCCCATACCGAGCGATATGTGGGTGGAGCTTAGCTAGAGACTGGCGTGGTATAACTAAAACCGGAAATGCACATTATGCTCACAGCTTTACAGATTGGAAGACAGTTTGGAACTGTTAAGTCATATGCAGTGTTAGTGGGCGGGGTACTCTTAACAAAACTTGGAACATATATACTTAAATCATTTGCAGGGCATGCATATGTCTGCAGAAGCATTCGCACGGCTCAAGTCAATTAGCGAGTTTAAGACTGTTCGGGAGCAGACACACACAATATTGAAAACTGGAATGCTGTTTAGGACTGACTTATATGTCACATTTCAGAAAGACGTATATGCTAGGAACTCGTCAAAACACCCCGGAAACCCCTTCGACAGAAACTTAATATAGATCGACTTGTTAAATTAAGATCTGTCCAACACATATTGGCTGATATGCACTGGCAGCTATCACGTGGAAACTCGCCTTCCCGTCAAACGTGCCAAGTTTCCTGTCAACAGTATCGGCGGAGGCACGAATAGCTCGACATTGCCATATGGTACAAAGGTCTACTTCCATTGATATTCTGTATCACAGTATTGGATATCGGACTACAGAAATGGGTGCATCGCATTCGTATCTCGCGAGATCTTCTTCGATACGAGCTCGAGAAAATTATCTCTTATGTATTGAGTAACCATTGGCGTAGTGATTTACACCTGAATATGGTGGTAGAGAGAATTGAAACTTAAAAGGGCACGAGCGCTACTCTCCTCACACCAGACAATATTAATTCACGTAAAACGAGATGATATAACGCCTATAGTAGTCTGTATGACAAGTGATGACGTAATAAGATGGCCGGTCAATACATTAGCGATGTATTCTCAAAGAAGCCACGCCCTTATTTTTTAGATTGAGGTGCATCGCTGTCTGCACGCCAATATCTACGTTCATTTACTGTTCCGATTTATGATATTCCAGCATATAAATTGCTCAGCAGCATCATAGCTCGTTGGCTGCGCAAATTGTGGTACATCCACAAAGATAAGACAACCGCATATTGACTTGTTTGTGTTCTCGGCTAGGTGCAGACAATTGGCCTATCCAGTTTTAGCTATAATAGTCAGTTAAAAAATAGCTTACCATGTTTCCAAAACAGAATAAAATTAACGTTCCATGACTATCACTTTCCTAAAAACTACACAGATAAACGGTTGAATATTTTGAAACTAACTTGACTGGGCGCTGTTGCTGCGTATTGCAGCAACAGCGTCCAGCCAAATTAGTTTCAAAATATTCAACAGCATGTTTATTAAATAGCAAAAATATACAATTCGTGTAACGTGTCGGACTATTAAGCGTTCAAGACGAGCTATATTGAGTCATTCGTGACGTTATGATTATGACGTCATCATACATGTCACGTAGTTGGTTATGACGTCAGATGATGTCAGATGTCAGATGATCGATGAATAAACTGGAAAGGTGAACTATCCACTGCTTTACGACCGACTTCCTCTTCGCGTTAATTTACCTCTCGATTTGGATTTTTCAATATTAGGCAAATTCCGTATAATGTGTGCTATTAGTGTTCTTCGACTTATTGCATCGCACATAACTCCATAATCACGCATCATATCATGGTATAGCTTTTACACGCAAGAAGTTATTATCCATTCACCTGATTCTGATCTCCCCTGCAGCTCATCATATGATTCCGTCGCTGCTGCTATGAACAGAGTCACCCCTTCAATACCCTGACTAGTATCGCCACGTCTTTCAGGGCCATGCACATAAGTTCTCCAGCAAGTGTTTCTGCACGATCTGGGGTAAACTATGCCCCTAGTAGCAGCAACAGCATCCATGCAAATTAGTTTTAAAATATTCAACGGATTACCTGTATATTTTTCCGAAAATTGATAATCATGGGATTCAAGGCTCGATCGATCCCAACAAGGGCGAAGCGTGAGTGGGGTTTAGATAAATATGGGCGGGTATAGCTAAAACTTGCTTCATTCATTGCACCGTCCAGGAATTGTTATCACTTGTATCTACTATCTCTTAGACAGACATAACACCAGTCTCACTTCAACAGGCGAACGCAGCATCTTTAATCCTTTTTCCCATGTTAGTTTTGATAGAAATAGCACTTTTAGCAGTCAACACGCTCTGTGGAAAATCTCAGTAATAATCTATTACCACATTCTGAAGTCAATAACAACACCCATTTCCAATGATACATTTCTTTAGGATTACATTTTTCGTCTCTCGCTATTTTATTTTGTCCCTGGCTTTATTATAAGAATTGCGATGCCACTTGACACCTCTTTCTAGTAGATCTGTTACGACCATGCCTTCCAATCGCGTCAATACACCAACAGAATTTTGATTACCACATTTAGATATTTTCTTTATACTAGCTAAGAATGTACCATATGAAGAGAGAGCTATGGGGGTGACCAGTCGTTCTCTTTGATTAAATTCTTGCCAATTAACAGATAGACTAGCTGTATTAATTTGATTTGTTTTATCAGGCAGATCTTTGTCCTCCATCCTGAATCTGTACGCGCAAATGTCTACCTAGTAGACATATCTTCTTTGCAACAGTTTGAGTTATTAAAGGGCACAGACAATCAGTAGTCGATATATGCGTGCGTCTGCGTTTTAATTTTACTTTAGCATGCAGTTTCTAAAAGTACCCTGGTCTATGCATTACAAACTAATGCTTTGAAAATTGGTGAGTAAATTTATTTTAAATCAAATTGATTCAATGTAGTCTATCCAGCGTCATATACATGGATTTGTCAAGCATTACCACCTACCTCTAGACACTACCTTTAAGAGCACATTTGTCGAGGGAGACAAAATATTGAGAAAATCATATTTCAGATAGCGGCCCTTTTGAACGGCAATATGGCCGCTAGTGCATGAAGAGGAAATTGCGATTTTATGCTCCCCTTTACTCTAAGAATTGTATTGCTATATGTGTTGTGAGACTATGCGCCAGTTCTGTCAGAAACAGACACTAAATACCTTCTATATTAAGGATCCAGTCTATTGTGGTTCGAAATGGAATTGTTTTCTATCTGCAATGTACTGCAACTAAGTGCCATTATTTGTGTCCGCCGCGCAGTAGATGACAACGTAAACTAGCTAAACATGCTACACTATTAATTCACCTTTCTAGAGTACCCACCTATCATATGACGTCATAATGAACTGCGTGATGTGTACAATGACATCATAATGAATGACGTCATAGATGACGTCGATAAGTACGTCACGAACGCATATTTGAAGACGGTATATGCGTTGTTGTACAAATTGTTTGCTTTTACTATTTAATAAATATTCTGTTGAATATTTTGAAACTAATTTGACTGGGCGCTGTTGCTGCCATAGGCAGCAACATCACCCAGTCAAATTAGTTACAAAATATTCAACAGCTTCCCTGTATATTTTTCAAGAAATTGATAGCTAGGGCATTCGGGGATCGATCAATCCCAACACGGCGAGGTGTGGGTGGTGCCTAGCTAGTGATGGGCGGAGCATGGCTAAACATGGAAAGGTCCATTGCTTGTCTTGTCACAAGCCTAGTTTCTTATTGCTCTCAAATTTCATGAATTGTCTTACATTTGGACAGAGGAAGTGTATACGCGTTCATGTAACCATTTGAACGTTGAATTCCAAGACTCGTTTTCGACTGTAGCGGCAGAGGCCGCCTCCTCAGCGGAAGCGGCGGCGTCGGCGTCAATGTCGGTGTCACTATGTCCATGGAGAATAAATCTAAGGCATGGTATAAGTAACTATCCTAATGGTATCTCATATATCCTGAATTTCCATAAGCCCAATTTCAAAGCAATATTTTGATAATACAACTCAACAAACAACGCTACGTCGGGCCTATGTTGTGGGCCAACGTATCTTTCTTCGTTGAGCCAACTTAAATCCAACGAGCAACACTAATTTGGGCTAACAAATCAAACATATGTTTGGCCAACAAAAGCATGTTTGCGGGGTGTCAGGACCGAAAATCCGCCCAGTCACCATACCTGCATTTACATATGAATGAACAGTTGTCGAGGCGATGACTACAATATTCTTCATCACTTTTACGACCACACATTATCCCACAATACCGTGCCTTATTTATCTTACTCTGCTAACTTCATACGTTTTAATGGCTTTGTGCAGAGAACAAACAGAGCGTGGGTAAAGAAAATGTCATATGAGCGAAAATAAACAGTCAATAAACTCAGAATGGGTGTGGTTAATGAGCTTCCTAATTAAAAGTTGCTAGTTAGACTAATAGTTGGTTAACACCTTGGCACTATAACATAGTGTACCTGGCATACACAGGTACACATTATGGAACAGTTTAACTACAATTAATGAGCACGGTCGTTCTATCTGAATACCATCGTAATCTGCATTATCGATTGAGAGTCTTTGACTGGAAAAATGGATTATATTGTCACGTTTAGCAAAGCTCGTACTAGAGTAATCTTGGCAGATAATAGCTATTCGATAGTCATTTCAATCCCTCTCGAGTTAAATGTTTGAATGGTCCGTTTATTCGTGACCATTAAAAGACTGAGAGCGAGGATGGGGAGAAAAAACTGCCTCCTGTTCGAATGTATGAGCGAATGCACGAACGAATGAACGAATGGATGAACCAACGACCAAATGAATAAACGAATGAAGAAATTAGCAAACAAGCGAATGAACGAACGAACGAACGAATGAACGAACAAACGAACGTAACGAACGAACGTACGAACGAACGAACGAACGAACGAACGAACGAACGAACGAACGAACGAACGAACGAACGAACGAACGAACGAACGAATGAATGAATGAATGAATGAATGAACGAACAAACGAATGCATGAACGAACGGATGAATGAACGAACGGTTGAACGAACGAATAAAGGAACAAGCGAATGATTGAACCAAAGAACAACTCAATGAACCAATGAATTAATCAACGCACAAACAAACCAAACAATTAACCAGCGAACCAACGAACGAATGTAGGCATGTAGGCAGTTATGCAGGCAGGCAGGCAGGCAGGCGGATAGGCACTCACCCACGCAGGCATGGAGGCAGGCAAGCAGGTAGACAGATACCAAAGAGAAACACGCTAGCAGGCGGGCTGACGGGTGGGCAAAACAGATACAGTATGTATGAGGAAAATCAATTCAAGAATTTTGAGAATCTTTAGCTCATTAGTTGGCGCGTTTGTCTTTCAATGGGCACATATATAAATATTACACAAACGCAATTACAACAATCATGATGAAGGAATATCTGAAAGGTATATTGGTCTTTAGTGGATGGCGATCGATATAGAGCACACGTTGATGTTTATCTGTGCGGCGAGAACAACCTAAATGTGAACTGGCTTTGTTGGCTTGCATGCGTCTATTCTTCGTCCTCGTCACGTCCACATATGATTGCCGAAAAATGTTCAGATCAAGCAAAGCATTCAAAACAAGCACCCCACAACGATCAGTTCTGCGACATAACTATGTTGGTCATTTCGTTGGCTCTGGTCAGGAAAAGACTCGAAACACTCGAGGAATGGTTAAAAATCAGTTTACTGAAACAGAAAACGAATCGAATCTCTGCCCGGTTTTGAAGGCCATCCACAGCCCCAGTAATGTGAATATACGGAAGCAGATGTGTAACGTCTCTAACGAATGGGCGTGCATACCATCGTGATGTTATTAATATGGAATTCCTTAAATATGCAAATAATACCATCTCGACAAAAATCGCACACATCAACTCTGCATTTGAACATCTCCTTATCGGTGATGTTGATACTCTCAAAGCATAAGTAACCACCGCTTTCCAACCTCAGACCAACAGGGCTTTTGGACACCGTCTGAAAGATTCTATCAAATGTGACACTAACCCGTATCAGAGATACGATTGGCAAATTTACTGGAAATGGCAACGTAGTATTAAGAGAGGGCGTAGCTGCACTGGCATAGTCGTGTTACAACGAATGTTAGCATCAATGGTACTATCATAGCAATGGGGCGTCTACTGTCTACAAGATGGGAATCGACATGACACGTGCATGTGATACCATCAATTGATCACATATGATTATATTTCTCCACCAAGTTTGATTCCATGATGACGAACTACTTCTTGTGAGACAAAACTAAATATCAAATCCACGCTTTTCGCACAGATTGAAAGGAATCAGCACAAGGTGGCGATTTAGCACCAGTGTTTTTCACTGACTACATCGCCACAGCACTATCATCTGCTCGAGACCAAACCCTCCAATCCCAATGATAGGCATGCCGCTAGAGATGGAGTATGCCGCTGATGATGATGATGGTGATGATGATGGTACTGATGATGATGATGATGATGATGATGATGATGATGATGGTGATGACTTCAAATAGGTACAGGACGGCTCAAGGATGCAAAACTCTTCGTAAATGAAGCAAAATCAGAGCTCACTCAAGTATACCTACCTGTCCGATAACACAGAAATGAATGATGACGGTACACAAACCGGTGCACTGAGAAGTGGAGGAAGGGCAGAATCTTGGGTTCCCTCCTATGCAGCTCTACAGACATTGGAACTCGATGTGTAACAGAAAATATGGCCTTTCAGGCTTTTGGAAGTTGTAGATTCGCGGCTCTAAAGCCCCGTGAAAGTCAAGATGCAACTATTTTATGCTACACATGTTTTCATAATCGTATACAATTGCAGAAGAAAGCTCTAACAGATATTGAACAGACTTGATTCGTGTCACCGCAAACAACTGCGATTCATTACAAATCATTGCTGTCCGCACAGCCTAATATCACTGAATACAGCACTCTACAAACTGTGCAATACAGAGCCATTATCTACGAGAGTCGGGAAACATCGAATGTCTATGTTCGAATGCCTGAAATACCCCTGCTAAAAACCACTAGAACTTTCTAAGTGATTTAAGATGATATCTCAAAGAATGTAATCGAGGACCACTAAATACGAGCAATTAAGAAGCTAAAGAAAGTTAGGACACTCGCGGTGGACAAGACATGGTGGAGAAGGTTAAAAACTGATTTAAGCTGAAAGAGATTTCGGCTTCTTCAGCTGCAGAGCACAGTCACTCATCATCATCATCATCATCATCAATACCATCATCATCATCATCATCATTATCATCATAATCATCATCATCATCATCATCACGAGCACCAGCACCACCACCACCACCACCAGCACCACCAAACCCACCACCACCACCAACACCAACAACAACAACAACAACAACAACAACACCACCACGACCACCAACACCAACACCAGCCGCACCTCCACCACCACCATCACCGCCGCCTCCGCCGTCGTCCTTATTCTTCGCCTTCTTCTTTTTCCTTTTCTTCTTCTTCTTCTTCTTCGTCGTCGTCGTCGTCGTCGTCGTCGTCGTCGTCGTCGTCGTCAGCAGCAGCAGCATCATTATCATTCTTCGTCGCCCTCATAGAGAATAAAATCACTGGTAAATACTGAAATGCTCACTGTAATGGGAAACTGATACCATTCCAATCTCTTACGAAAATGATCGAGGGTAAATTTATTTCTCAGACGATCCCGCCGTCGTCCTTCTTTTTCTTCTTCTTTTTCTTATTCTTCTTCGTCGTCGTCGTCATTGTCGTCGTCGTCGTCGTCCTTGTCGTCGTCGTCTTTGTCAGCAGCAGCAGCATCGTCATCATTCTTCGTCGCCATCACAGAGAATGAAATCACTGATAAATACTGAAATGCTCACTGTAATGGGATACTATTTCAATCTCTTACGAAAATGATCGAGGGTAAATTTATTTCTCAGAAGATCACAATAAACACACTTTCAAACTGTGCACACATTTTCCTTCAAAGGTACCAGCATACCAAGTTCAGGGTAATAGTACAGGTAAGTAGTTGACTATTTGTAATCTAATTTGCATATGCACTGTTGCTGTCTATTGCTTCCATAAACAGCAATAGTTTCCAATCAAATTAGCTTCAAGATTTTTGGCAAATTATTCCGTACATTGCAGAGCAATTATATATTTGTACAATACCCGCATCGTTGTATAGTTTCAATCGGTCCACCGTGTGGTTAAATATGTATATCTTGGAAATAATGTCGCAGAAATACTTTGAATTTGCATCTTTGCTGTTAACCCAGAAAAGGCCACACGCCTCCCGGACCACACGCCTCCTGGACCACACGCCTCCTGGACCACACGTACACACGGTCAACTAAGCGTGGCGAAGATCGCTAAAACAGAACCAGAGCTATTAAAAATGGGTCAAGTGCTCATTTTTAAAACAATGTTGCAGAATGTTTTTTAGGTTGCGTTTTAGCATTTAACACCAAAATTAGGATACGACTTTAGGACCCAGGGGCCAGTTTCCACACAAGTATGGAGAGATCCCACCAGCGGAACCAGCGGTATTGAAAAAATAACTTAAGAACACCAACGAGAACAAGAAAAAAGGCACTCCGTGCTCGTATTAACCCTATCTAGCGACGCAGGTAAGAGTTTCTGTATCCGGTGCTTCTTGTTCACCGTGGTAAGAAATAGCGAGATTAGCCTCAAATCGTGTAACGTTGCTGAGCTGGTGAACAACCATCTTAGGGCCCAGGTGATCCTGGGAGTTATTTGATTTTGAAGAGGTATATTTATGAAGTGGCAAATGCGCAACGATATATTTATCAAAGAGAAAATTGCTCTAGTTCTGTCACGTTGAAGATGTTCTTGGAAACACTGATAAACTATTATTAGATCCTGTTTTTGAATGAATTATCTAAAACGTTGAGACATGTAATTATTGACCTAATTCACGAAACGCCCATCTCAGCCCGGGTAAAGAATGGGTGCTGAATGACTGTGAAGAGCTTAACTATCCGATACGTCCCTAATAAGACAACTCCGATGCCGTGTAGATACCGTGCCGATACTGAACGTATCGGCTCGGCATTGGCCCATCATCGGCCCAGTAAGCTGCGTTATCCGGGGTGTTTTAACTCTTTGAACCCTGGAGCCCGAGTATCTCAATTTCATGGCAATAGCTATGATGCTGTGTATTTTGAGATCAAATCTATCGGAACGTGTAGCTGTCATAGGTCGCAACAGCTTCCAGTTAAATGAGATTTAAACCATTTCGCATATTATAATATGTCTGACATTATAGATAAAGTATTATATTTGGATTTTCGTGTCCAAAGGGTTAATGAGCTTTGTCATCACCACCACGTAAACAACAATAACGGCGGAAGTCAAATACGCATGCGCAAGATGTGTCCGCTAACAAGAAAGCAAAGAGGCGACGTTCGCGGTTCGAGGCCATGATATTTAGCAACCTCTGAAAAGTCTTGAAGAATAATTCTTTAATTGATAACACGCTGCGTCCTGGTAATATGCATGGATGGCTATGATGATCCCTAGATATGTATGCCTATCTAAATAATGTCTACCAAACCGTGCATGCTTGCGTACGTGCGTGCGTGCGTACGTGTGTTCGCGCGCGCGTGTTCACGTTCCTCTATGTGTGTGCCCGTATATGTGCATGGAATCTATGCATCAGTACGTCTGCGCGTAATTGTTGTGCTACACCTACTGCCACGTCCAGGCCTTCTTCCGTAAATTAGATATCATGTTAATATACTTAATGGTATTATTAACAGTTGGGTTTTTTAATATGGCGGACAGTAACACCGGAAATAAAAGAGGAAACTAATGTGATATGTAAACGCGACTAGATAGCTGACACCTAGGCGTAGAATTTAACTGACGTGCTCGGATGAGCATTTCACTCAGAAGTCCAGGCGCGGTAGGATATGATATGGATATAACCCCAGGATAGTTCTGCGCCGGACACTCGGATCTTTTCGGTTCACCATTATGTCAGCATATGTCTGGCCAGTCATAGATGAAGCAGCTGTTAGTTGTTCGCATTTACAAACTTTTCAGCAACAGCATTGTTGTATGAATACAGTTGTAGCTATGTCCCGCCCATCTCTAGCTAAGCTCCACCCACACTTTGCCAGTGTTGAGATCGGTTGATCCATGCACTCCCTGAATTTCAATTTCCAGAAAATTATACATGTAAGCTGTTGAATATGTTGATACTAATTTGACTGAGTGCTGTTGCTGCCTATGGCAGCAACAGCGCCCAGTCAAATTGGTGTCAAAATAGTCAACATAATGTTTATTGTGTACTGTTTATTGAATAGTAAAGACAATCAATTAGTATAACTTCACGGAGTATTAAGCGGACGTAAGCACGTTATTCATGACGTAATTGATAATGACGTCAACCTGCCTATGACATAGTTGATTATGACGGTCCACGCGCTGATCGGATGTGTTCCTCCAGATCTCGTTGAAATGGAGCTTTCCAGTTTATCCATCCATCAAATGACGCCATAATCAATTACGTGACGTGTAGAATGACTACAATCATTGTGACTTCTGATATAATTGAATATGTCGTCATATATGTGCGTGACCAATCGGATTCCTCCATTGTTACATGTATTTAAAATAGAGCACAATCCAACATCTCACGTGGTGATCAGATAAAATGCGATATTGCGGGACTCGTTTCTGTGCATATTTTTGTGGGTCTTAGTAAACATTCTCTCGGCTTTAGGTGTGTAGAGTTAATCTAGATTTCCAACCAGAGCGATGCCATTATTATTCATCTCCCCCCCCCCACCCCATCTCATCATCAATGTGTACCAGGGGCGGATCCAGGAGGTCAATTGCCGGGTGGAGGTGGGGTGGGGTGCTGATGGGACTGGGGTGGGTGTGTGGAGTTAACTCTTGAAAATGGGCTTATTCAGCCACCAGCAGGTAAGTAAAATAAAACTGACAGCCCTGCCGGGTGGGGGCACATGCCGCAACACCCACCGCCACCCACCCTAACTCCACCCACCCCATCTCCAATACCCCTGCCACCCCACCACACCCCTTAGATCCGAGGCTGTGTATATAGTTTGCCAGAAGCGCTTCCATGTGGCCTCCTCACAAGGTGGCTGGTTGCTGGTGTGCCAAGACAAGCGTCTCCCCAAATCTCAGCTATTCTACTACTCACTATGTCGGAGTGTGCTTTACGGAAGCTACAGTGTAATGCCCACTACGTGGCATTCTCTTAGTCGGAAATTATATTTCGCTGTGTACATTATTCTCGCTCGATGTTTAACAATATGATTCCTCATTAAGAATTAAATCACTCTCGCATCGTCCATCCTAAATATAGGTATAACATTACATCGGATTTCACAAAGAGCAATGGACATTTTCATTTTATCAATCCATCATATGAACGTCATAATCAACTAGGTGACGTGTAGGATGACGTCATAATCAATGACGTCATACATGACATAGATAGGTTCGGCACGAATGCATATTTGGTGACGTGCCAAGCGTTGTTGTACGAATTGTATGTCTAAGATTTAATAAACATTCTGCCGAATATTTTGAAACTAAATTGACTGGGTGCTGTTGCTGCCTATATTTGACCGCTTACATGTAGAGTTTCCCGGAAAATTATATTCAGGTAGTTCAGGGATCGTCCGATCCCAAAACGTGTAAGATGTGGATGGAGTATAGCTCGAGATGTGTGGGGCATAGCTAAAACTGTAAAGGGTCATTGCCCATGTCACGGTAGACCGGGATGCAGTACGCCATGTTATGCACACATTTGTTGAGTGTTCTAGCTGCAGTTCCTCGACCACAATCCATGTCGCCAGAGATCGTAATCAATGGACCTTCCAGTTTACCCATCCATCATATGACGTCAATATCAACTACGTGACATGGAGGAGGACGTCATGATCAATGACGCCATGAATGGTGTAAATAAGTATGATACGAACGCATAATTGATGGCGGGCTACGCGTTGTTGTACGATTTGTATGGCTTTATTATTTACTTAACATGCTGTTGAATATTTTGAAACTAATTTGCCTGTGTACTGTTCCTGCTACAGGCAGCAACGGTACCCAATCAAAGTAGTTTCAAAATATTCAACAACTAGCCTGTATAATTTTCTGGAAATTGAGATTCAGAGAGTGCAGGGATCGATGGTCCCAGCACGGGCGAAGCGTGGGTGGAGCTTAACTATGGATGGGTGCGACATAGCTAAAACTGGAACGGTACATTACATTGAATCTTGTCTTTGACCATTGAAGTCTCCATGTCAGAATGTATCTGATCTTCGAATGGTGACGTAACCTTCCCCAGTACGTTCCTACACAGACATGATATTGGCAATGTGGTTTATCTGGTCAAGAGAGAGGTTTGCAGATATTGCATATGCAATCTTGCCAGCAGTATCGAACTTAGGAATCATTTCACTGACCACGTGAGAAGGAACCCCCCAATCCCCAAATGCGCTCTGTCAAGATGACATGCCAAATAAAGTACAATTGCTCCAAATGTTTAGCCCAAAGCTTACCAGTTCTAGTTTGAACGTGTTTCTATTTTTTAAACAAATTCTTAAAAAATTATATAGTTTGACCACCTTTCTGATTAGACCGATTGATAGCAGGCTGAAATACCTCATCACCGGCGCTCACCCACGTACAATACGGCAGATACGATAACATGTGAGCGTTCTAACAATGATGTCAACATTGTCAAATATAACATTATAAGATCACGCTCAATACCATACAATTGGCCATATGTAAACAAGCAATGATAAAGACTATGAACCTCCGATTAATCATTTAGAAATGCTACACTTCTCAGCATATCAACCTGTTCTCAAGAGCCATGCATATGATTGGTATAAACAGATATTTCTAGCAGCATGGGTGGTACAAAAGATCGACGGTGACAGGAACATATATGAATTAGTTTCAAATTATTCAACAGAATGTTGATTAACTAGTAAAGACATACAGTTCGTACAACTTGACGGACTATTAAGCGTTTATCATGGACTAAATCGCGTCATTCATGATGCAATTGGTTATGACGTCAGCCTGCATGTGACGCAGCTGATTATGACGTCATATGATTGACTGAGAAACTGGCTTCCAGGAATATTAAGTCTTTGATTGATATCCAATTTAATAAACATTCTGTTGAATATTTTGAAACTAATTTGCCTAGGCGCTCTTACTTCCATATGTAACAAAAGCAGCCAGTTAAATTAGTTTTAAAATATTCAACATCGTACCTGTATAGTTACCTTGAAAATGGTCCTTGGAAAATTCACTGTGCGAAGTATATACACATAGATTGATAGATATTTATTTGCCACAATAGGCCATAGGCCCTTGAGTGTAACAACTCAAATATATATATATATATATATATATATATATATATATATATATATATATATATATATATATATATATATATATATATATATATATATATTCATGGAAAACCCATACAATAATTAATACAGAAGTTTAGTAATAATTTATGATTTAAAGTTCATTGATAATTTACCTTCAACAAGCCACCAGCCCACATATGAATAGTAATCACCCGTAAATAAGTAAGTTACGACCGGAATGACTGGTTCGGTTACAGAGCCAGTCAATCCAGTGGTAAATTTTCAAAAATTCTCTCCTCTTGGACTGCAAATGGACATTGATCAAGACAACTGTATTACTGTAGCGCAAATGGTACTAAGTGTGTCTCTTCGTTGTGTTACGTAGCCTATGGAAAACCCCTACTTAAATATGTGTTTGTTCAAAGCGCGAGCCCCCCTCCCCCTTAATGGCGAGGTCCTAGGCTGTAGCCTAAGTAGCCTAGTAGGTAATCCGGCCCTGCCTCCGAGATAAAACGCCGTTTGTGGCATTATCTTGTCTACTACCAGAAAGTTGTTGTTCTTTTATCTTATTATTATGATTTTAGTTCCTGTGGACGCAACACGTTGGTTTATAGATGGCATCTTTCAATAGTGATAGAATTGCGGTTAGAGAACAATTCGCAACGCGCTTTCATTGTTAACGGGTTCATATTTTGATAAAAGGAACTTGGCAACGTTACCCACAAATGGGTGACCTTGGCAGTTGACATGAAGGCGATTCTGATTGTTTTTATATATGTCATTCAGTGGATTTGGGAGTTTGGACCGATGTCAAAATGATAAGATAAAAATTAGAGGCGTAGTTGTTCGAATATAATTGTGAAAAGTTGGCAAATGATAATTTAAAAAGAAAACCATTAACTTGATGGGAAATAAACTTAGAGACCACAATTCAAATATCAATGCCTAGCCCCTGATAACGAACTTTTAGAGTAGATTTGAACACAATTTTAATAGGATAAGCTGTTAAAATAGGGTGGCAAGAAAAGACCACATAAAGAAATGAGGCTATGAAAAAGAAGAAAAATGAAGAAGAAACAAAGTTGCCAAAGTTAGAAAGTACATGTCTTTGCCTGCAGATTAATAAAGTACACATATTTAGCCAATCAGGGTTAACGAAATATGCGGAACGCGACTTAAATTACTAAGAATAGTATGCCATCACGTAGTTATCTCCCTTAGCCTTGACTTGAAGAAAGGTTGAGAATACGCGTACTTCTATTAGGACTTTAACCGATAAATCGATAGTGTATATGTTAACGGTGTCCACGCTGGAAACAGTGATGATGTCTGGTGATAAGGTACATTGTAACCTTCATTCGTTCGTTCTCGCTAGCTCTTTCGTTCGTTTATTCCTTCGTTCGTTCTTTTTTTCATTCGTTCGTTCGTTCATTTATTCGCTTGTCCGTTTGCTTGCCTGTACGTACGTAGGTGCGTGCGCGGGCGCGCGTGTGCGAGTGTGCGCGAGCACGCGCGTGAGGTCGAGCGGGTGGGCGGGCGGGCGGGCGACAACAAGAGAATCTGAGTAGCAAAGACATAAAAAGTGCTCAACAGAAAGACACATACAGACAGCCCTGTCGTCTATAGATGAGTAAAATCTATTGGCATTGCAAGAATCTTTAGCGTGTTAATTGGCGCGATTATACATCACGGACACACATATTTAAATGTAATTCGACATCAATTGCAACGATACTGAAAAGGAATCTATGGCGGGTATATTAGATAGCCATAAAGACCAGTGCCACCTTTCGAAAGAAAGATACACGAAAAGTGTTCTAATTGATGTAGTATTCTACTGATGAATTCATACATGTATATCTATATACCTGTGATAATCAATGTGTAGTTTTAAGAACCCTTTCACCACAATTAGCATTGCAAATTATTGAGCTGCTATGACATAATCATATCTGGCATTAGTGAAAGATAGCTTGACCTTTACCAGTGAATGCATAGATCGATTTCTAGGCATGACACGCCGATTTCCAGCTATGTATGCTCCACTTTGTTCGCGGGTTGGAATCGATTTCAAACATTGCAACCTGAATTCTTAGAATCACAATTCTAAGGTAACTATACAGGTCAGCTGTTGCATATTTTGAAACTAATTTGGCTTTGAGCCGTTGCTGCCTGTGGCAGCTTTCAAATAGCCATGTCTGAAGACCACTGCAAAGTTGCTTTTTGGACAATTAAAGGGTTATGATGACACAATAGGTGTTAAATACTTGGTGGCATTAAATTGTACAGTTATACTTATGATACATAATAGTTAATCTGTTAAATCGTGTTTGTCGGGTTGAAAGAATTAGTTATATCCGTCGCCATGGCTACTATAGGAGCCCATGTACTGGCATTGGTCAGTAGCTAGGGCCATTTCGAAATTGACGAATCCACTCAAGTATTGACATCATAAACATCCAACTACGCCACATATAGGGTGGCCTCACAAAAATAATTGACAGAAATACTCCGTCATAAACCTGGAATTAGTCCGTTAAGGTGCACGAATTGTATTTCTTCACCATTTAATAGTGTTGAATATTTTGAAACTAGCTTGACTGGGTGCTGTCGCTGCCATATGCATCTATAATTGCCAGGAAATTGGGATTCCTGGAATAAATAGAATGTTTATTTTAAACTGTGAACTCTAGACGGACATTCCCACTTTCGTGACGGGCATATTCAATTTAAAATGTGACGTCAGCTAACAAGTCACGTATACGATTATGACGTCAGATACTTGAGTGACAGATGGAATTGTAACATTGCTAACTTGAGCCGCGGGTGATACCGTGGTTATTTGTGTTTCACTTTGAAGAGGTAAATATTTATGAAGCATTTTAAAAGTCCATTGATTTATTATCAACGTAACCTTTGGTATAGTTTTTTGTCGTGTTGAATAGTTACGTTGATGCTTGGCTGAAGCCATTGTCAGATTATAGTTTGAAGGGTCTTCGCTAAATGTGTAGGCATAATTCACCTTTCCAGAGTATCCATCCCTCATCTGAGCTCGTATGACGTCATAATCAGCTCAGCGAGTGTATGATGACGTCACAATCATTGCGCAACAAACGGTTCCATATAGACCGTCATCAAATCTCAAACAGTCCGACACGTTGTATGAATTGTATGTCTTTGTAATTGTTTGCTATTTAATAAACATGCTGCTGAATATTTTGAAACTAATTTGACTTAGCGCTGTTGCTACAATAGGCAGTAACAGCACCCAGTTAAATTTGTTTCAAAATATTCAACGGCTTACCTGTGTAGTTTTCTTGAAATTGATAGTCAGGGAGTTCAGTATGGTGCAACATGCGCCAGGTGGAGCTTAGTTAGAGATGGGCGGCGCATGGCTAAAAATGGATGGTCCATTATTGACAGATAATATCTACGTTAGAAGCGAGACAGATATCTCAGCCCATGTAAGTTTAACCGTTGGGCCCTGAATTCCCAGAAGCTCAATGTTACAACAACCATGCTAGTAAAATAAAGAATATATAAATCCAGCGGAGGACACCATTGTATAAATCTGCTAAGTGTGCAGTGACGTGACCTTAAGATAACATGACTCGGCACAGTCAGATCAAGAATGGACCTGAGGAAGCTAAAGATGTTTGGCTGAAGACATGAGACGGTGGTCAAAAGCGAAGACGATTGGATTGCCTATGTTAGATGGTTTCTACGACTACAACCGCAGAATACAGTAATCCTACATACTAGAAAGTTATTGAATAGCATAGGATAGGAACATGTTCTTACCATATGTACCAACAGCTTCCAATCAAATTAGCTTGAAATATCCAAGAATTTGACCATTCGGAAATAAAGAGTTAAGGCCCCTGGGTGAAACTTTGTTGCTATCCGTTATGCGGTTTAACCCATTAACCCTCGAATTCATTTAAGGAAAATTAAATTTTCTCACGAAAACGTGATGGCCAAATCCCTGTATATGTGGATAGAAAATGCATAGAACTACTAATCTACCAAGAAGTCCAAAAATAAAATTGGTCAAATATCATTCTCATGTCATTCGTTCCCCAGAATGTGTTTATGTATGCTAGTGCACTCAAATAATCAAGTGCTAACACATGACTACAATTCAACGTGACAAGCGCTCACACCACTGCTATCCCACCTCGGCATGCACCCACATCATTAACCCCTCTACTAACCCATTGCAATTACACGACACCCTCTTCATATGACGCAGTATTATAAAGCGATATCACGAATATGGCATATCTAAAAGGCACACGCTGCACACATCAATCATTTATGATTATTTCTATAGTTTCAGTAAAGCTGCTGGTTAACATTTATGGTTAAGACGCTACAATAACCTCATGCAGTCATGTCGTGGTAGCCCTTAGCCATTCCGATGAACAAAACCGGTCACCGTTGAACCCAATATGTATCACGGAACCTGCTACTGGGTGTCCAATGTACATATGTCTGTCGCTCTGTCTGTCCTATCGCTGATGATTACATATCATTACCATCAGCTTCGTTGCTAACTCCTACGTTAGCCGAATCTATATGGTATTCCACGCATAACTTCGTGACGAATACCATACCATCTTGAGTCACAGTATAAGCGTATTTGATTACACCACAGTCTAGATGTGTATGTAAAAACATAATCGTCAATATATATATATATATGTTTCTATAAAAGTATACGTCATTACGCATAATAGATTTCATATAATGGTATCAAGCAATAAAATGTAACTACCCAGGATTGACACCATCTGATGTAATGGCAGATTCTACCATCAAGTGATTGCCATATGCATACACACGTATGTAACAAATGCGTTTGTACACAATAGCGGACAAACTGTATTAAAACATTTGCGGTATCAAACAATTAAATGTGCCTACCATGTCTTGTCAACATCTGATGGAATGACAAATTCTATCGTATAACTACTCAACATACGCATGCATTCAAATGTATAGTCACGTGTGCATTTGTCTGCTATAAAAATAAAACAATCAAACTGTTTTGAAAATATTTGGTGCGTGTGTCTACTTTGTTCTGTATGTACAATTAACAACTGGGTTTTTTAAAATATTAGGTGCGTCCGTGTTTACTTTATTCTTTTTGTGCAAGTAACAAACCAAATTTGTAATAGGCACAGTTATGCAAGTTGTATGCGTAATTCGGTCCATCGAGTGGTTGCAATGCATATGCATGGTCACGCAACAAACCCATTAACCGTCATTTGACTGCTATAGAACACTCTAGACAAAACCGTTTGAACATTTTGGCGCGCGTTGTCTAGCATGGTACGTTATAAAAAGGAGAATGTTAAAAATTAAATTTATCAGTCATTCTCTACATTAGGATGAGCTTTCAATTGTGTGGTCGTTGGCGCACGGTAAATTTCCACTCTGATACACTGTGGGTGTATCGAATGGAACCGTTATCGCGCTGTAGCAATATGGCCACCTACACGAGTTGTAATGCTTGAGATTAGGAACACAGTTGAGATCCACAAATGCACTAAAACCAATATCATTAGGTCGTTTTTAAGGACGACCAAATCCTAAAATTATGATTTATACGAACAGCCGCATTTATTACGCGCATAAGTCGCATACATACGAAAACACACGTAATACACTCATGAAATGTATATACGCGTGCACGTACACGTGTAATACAATCGTGAAAGGACTGTGCGTATGTATGCGCATATGTACACATACATTTACACATACATATGAATTCACATTTTTTTTTTAAACGCACACTCATCAAAAGCTCATACACGTATGTGCACATACATACGAAATCGCATTTATTACAAGCGCATACTCGCATATATCAATGTGTCATCACAATTTTCGAATCTACGGATTGTTATTCATTATTGTTAAGTGCGTTGCAGAGGCGTGTATAACTTTGTATTTTGGAAATCAGTTAACTGATTAATGAGCTCGTATGTCTTAAGAAAAAAAACACCATCTTTTATTATATGGCGAGTGACTTGTATGGAGGGAACCGATC
Organism: Chaetoderma sp. LZ-2023a; assembly: GCA_034401795.1. Lineage (NCBI taxonomy): Eukaryota > Metazoa > Mollusca > Caudofoveata > Chaetodermatida > Chaetodermatidae > Chaetoderma > Chaetoderma sp. LZ-2023a. The sequence continues at coordinate 64,362,739 of CM067363.1, read as the reverse complement.
TATCACTCAAGTATCTGACGTCATAACCAATTACCTCACTAATGAGGTGACGTCCCAAGCAGTATGAGGTATAACTCCATCATGACGACAGTAAATGAACTGTCTGAATTGTATGTCTTTGATGAATTTATATTTTTTAATGAAAATAATTTGTGAGCCCGTTACACCACCCAGTCAAATTAGTTTCAAAATATTCAACTGGCTAACTGTGTATTTACCAACAAGTCATCGACAATTTAGCTTTAAACGTACATTGGGTATCATTAATATTCATCTTACATTCCAGTTCATAACCTGACTATGGTCATTGTATTTTGGAAATCAGTTAACTGATTAATGAGTTTGTGTGTCTTAAGAAAAGAATCTGTCACTCAAGTATATGTTGTCATAACCACTTACCTCACTAGTGAGATGCCGTCACAATCAGTATGAGGTATAACTCCATCATGATGATAGTAAATGAACTGCATCAATTGTATGTCTTTGATGAATTTATATTTTTAAATGAAAATAATTTGTGAGCCGTTACACCACCCAGTCAAATAAGTTTCTAAATATTCAACTGGCTAGCTGTATAGTTACCAACAAGTCATCGACAATTTAGCTTTAAACATACATTGGTTATCTTTAATGTTCATTCCTTTCCATAACCTGACTATGGTCACAAATGTACCTATCCATCCATCATATGACATCATAATTAACTACCTGAAGCGTAGAATGAACGACGTAGGTAAGTGCAACGTGAATGCATAATTGAAGATGGACTATGCTTTGTTGTACGAATTGTATTTCTTTACTAGTTAATAAAGATCGAATATTTTGTAACTAACCAGATAACATGTAGACGCCGGCACAATAATGTGTTGCCTACGTTGTGCCAACGTTGGCCGATGAACAAAATTACGATGGCCATATCCCTTTTCCCTTTCCAATACGTGTGTGCATGCATAGCTCGTATGCACGCACAGGGCACACATGTAGGTGCACACACGCACATGCACAAAATCTTTAAAATTATGTTTTATACAGCACCATAGCATATAAAAACATGCGCACACGCGTACGCGAAAGCGTATATATATGAACAAACGCACGTAATACACTTATGAAAGGACATACACAGAGCTACAACATGTCTGTACATGTCGCTATTCCTTCACCACGTGCGTGTATGGGTGCTATTGTTATTAAACATCATCCATTCATTTTGATAGGAGCTTTTTTTCTCTTTTTTTCTGTTGATATCATATTCATTTCTTATGACGTTGGTAGTTTTATTTTTCATTTCTATTATGTTATTTTTTCTTTATACTTTCTTGGCAAATGCAGTTTCCAATACGATTTGAAATTAAAACATTTTAATACATTTATCAACCAGACCTTATGTGACACCTAACCAGACCTTCCTCTTGATTTATCAAGACGGAGTTACTGTACCAAAGGCAAGATAGAGAGTTTGGCCAGCCTGTTTGTCAGACGTAATAGCATAGTTAAAAGCTACGTAATCAAGATCATCGATATGGGTAAAGGTGAAAAATAGATAATGCACTACTTTATATTTAGAAAACAACGTTTTGATGTTTAAACTGTTAATGATTCATCAGACAGTTTTAGCCTGTAAGACATTGTTTAATCAGTTTAAATTAGTTTGCCAATAAGTACATAATATTTTAGTTTTTAAATTTTATCAATGCTGTTGGTTAAATTCTCCTTATAAAAAATAAAATAAAAAAATTAAAAATTAAATAAAAATAAAATAAATAACACCATAATTTCTGTAAACATTTTTGAAAAAAGCTTTAAATGGCTGATACCATCGCGCACATGCACATACCTCATATGTACGCGCAGGGGTGCACACAGGGACATACACACGCGCACGTATACCATGTATGTATGCAAACGGGAGAGCATAGGGGCATACACACACGCACGTATACCTCGTAAATATGGGTAGGGTTGCACACACAGAGGCACGCACATGCATAACGCGTACACATGCGGCACGGCACGCCATACAACACATGCGCACGCGATGCATACATGCAGTGCACGCATAACACGCATGTGTGTTGCACGCGGTGGTTATTTTCTTATTTGTGTGCGTGCGTGCGTGAGGGTGGTGCGAATGTGGGAAGAGTAATGGATGACCCTACTACTAAACAGGAGGATTTACATTCGCCTGCGTAGTTGCAGGTACAACCATTTCTACCACATAGTCGGCAGTGAGCCAAATTATGGTCTGTGTGCCATGGAAAACCTGTGTAAACTCATGATACAATAAAGCTTCTCCCCTGTATGCATTACAAGTTGTATGTGCAAATTCGCATGCATTATCAACCAAGCACGAGGATGATGCAATTGTAGTGTTGCTAGTCATGGTGAGTGCAAGCATGTACGATCAAGAATGGCAATTTGCCAGTATTTATAGTAAAATTGTTAGCTAATTTATTTATACAGAATTATGCAAACTTTCATCTGGTACACGATAAACAAATATTGAAGAAAATTGCATCTGATATATTAATCAACTTAGAAAAAAGTCAGTAATTTGCACAACGCATTATATTTTCCCATCTGTGCAATGAATAGTAACTCCTTGATATAAATGGCATGCTTAAGCAAATGTACATTCTTTGCAACTGACGCTGGTGATGGTGGTTGTGGTGGTGGGTGTTGGTAGTAGGTGGTTGCGGCCACAATGTCTAGACAATGGATAGCCAGCTATATTATTTTTGTTGTCGGGGCCTCATTGACTAGGTAATCATAATGCATTCATGCTGACATAGGCACGTGTGCATATGAGCGAGACCTTTAGTAAACCCTCATTGACATACTCTCTCCATCCCATACACCACACACCACGCTCTCACAAATTCCAACCACAATGTCTAGACAAATGGATAGCCGTGAGAGCCAGTCATTCCAATGATACATTTTCAAAAATAGTCTTCTATAGGTCTGCAAATATGAATATGAAGCAATTCGATAGGCGTTGGTGGGTGGGTGGGTGTTGCTGGTGGGGTGGGGTTAATGCATGGTGTTGGGTGTAAGTGGTGGTGGTGGTGGTGGTGGTGGTGGTGGTGGTGGTGGTGGTGGTGCTTAGTGGTTGGTGGTGTATGTCGGTACTGGTGGTAGTGGTGGTAATGGTTCTAGTGGTTATGCTAGTGGCGGTTGTGGTGAAGGTGGTGGGTGGTGGTGTTGATGCTGGTGGTGGTGATGGTGGTGTGTGTTGGTGATGATGATGATGATGATGATGATGATGATGATGATGACTACAAGACCTGTTCTTCTATTGCTAGGGTCTATGAATTGTTTGAGATTAAGTCTGTATTTTGCTATATTGTTTGTTTGTTTGTTTTTTGTTTTTTAACATGTTCTTTTCATAAAGTTCTGTAAACTGCACTGTGCTGATTAGACGTAATGGCATGAAAAAGCAATAAAGTATCGTATATATATATATATATATATATATATATATATATATATATATATATATATATATATATATATATATTTATATATATATATATATATATATATATATATATATATATATATATATATATATATATATATATATATATATATATATATATATATATATATATATTGCATCATACACCTTTAAAACCACTACCCTAGAAACCAGGTCGTACGACCATCTGCGTATGTAACAAGAGAGATTATGTGCCGAGTTACTCATTTGATTTACGCCCACAACCAACGCCCCTCCCCCTCCCTCGGGTGGGGTTAATGCATGGTATTGGGTGTAGGTGGTAGTGGTGGTGGTGGTGGTGGTGGTGGTGGTGCTTAGTGGTTGGTGGTGTATGTCGGTACTGATGGTAGTGGTGGTAGTGGTTCTAGTGGTTGTGATAGTGGCGGTTATGGTGAAGGTGGTGGGTGGTGGTGTTGATGCTGGTGGTGGTGATGGTGGTGTGTGTTGGTGGTGATGATGATGATAGTGGTGTTCGTGGTGGTTGGTGTAGGTGGTTGGTGGTGGTTGTTTGCTGGCGCAATGTCTAGACAAATGGATAGTCAGCAGAGCCAGTCATTCTAATGGTAAATTTGAAAAATAGTCTTCTCTTGGTCTGCAAATGGACATTTTCTATATTCTATTCTTCTCTTGAAGAAATTTGAGTGTTAAAAGGGTTAAATGGTTAAGAAAGTCTATAGCGCCCATGAAATGGTGTAACATGAGGTGGTCGCTTAGGGCAGGTTTGACTGAATTATATAGTAAAACATGGTTATAAGTATCACTGCTGTGTAACCCAAAAGGATATATTTATATTTGACTTGTAGTAAACGACCATCTATGATTATGCTACTATGCTCGTAATATGGCTCTTAATTGTTGAAATGTAGCATCATGAATGATAAGGCATTCGGTCTCCAACCAAATCCCCACAATGCACTCACTACTGTTAACGTATGAACCCCATGAATTAAAAATGTGATAATCATTAGTGGTAAACAACAATAGCCAGTGAGCGGGTTCACGCTCTGTTATCGATTTTTTTTAAACTTTACTCCCAGCAAGGAGATTGTAATATCTTGCCAAATATCAATCTCATGTCATTTGTTCACCAGAATCTGTTTTTATGCATGCGTGTGCACTCAAATAATCAAGTGCTAACACATGTTCATAAGTGGGTGGACGCTGGATGCTATTGTTCATGCAGGTGGCTGCTGGACGCTATTGTTCTAAATCCTGATTGATCGAGATAGGGTCAAATGTCATAATTTAATACCATATAACTTACAAAGTCATAAAATGTTATTTTCTTATTTTTCAAGCCTAAATTGTGGTGTGGTGGTAGTTTAAGCGAATATTTCTTTATACTAACTTGACATAGGAATTTTCAATTCGTGCTAGTTTCAAACTATTCTGTTATTTTCTGATTTTTCTTCAAGCCTAAATCGTGGCACGGTGGTAGTTTAGGCGAATATCTTTTATACTAATTTGACATAGGAAGCTACAATTCACGCTAGTTTCAAAATATTCTGTTATTTTCTGATCTTTTCAAACCTAAATCGTGGCGCGGTGGTATATCGCTTTTATACTAACTAGAACCCATTTTGTTCATGCAGGTGGTCCTTGTGCGCAATTGTTCATAAGTGTCGGCTGGATGCTATTGTTCATAAGTGGGCACTGGACGCTACTGTTCATAAGTGTTGGCTGGATGCTATTGTTCCTAAGTGGGCACTGGACGCTATTGTTCTAAATGAGCGGGTGGACACTATTGTTCATGTAGGTGGCTGCTGGATGCTATTGTTCTAAATCCTGATTGGTTGAGATAGGGTCAAATGTTAATCATTTTGACAGGAAAACAATAGCGTTTAGCGGCCACCTGCAATTCATATGCAAACGTTGTTCATGCCATTATTCAAAAGTCATGTTCGATGACAGGGTAATAAAACTGGGGAAAAATTACTGTGTCTAGGTATATACACATGTTGCCGTGTGTATAAATGTGCAGCCGGCTGTATAAAATTGATGATTTTTTAAAAATTCAATAATTAAATGACTGCTGCTTTAAAGAATCTCTTTAAATAGATAGATACATGATTATTATCTATATAATATTAGACATACAACATCGCTTAGTTTACCCATATATTACCTGGGTAACACTGTACTTCGCTCTAATTTTTTGAAAATTAAATGACTTAGTTTCAAAATATCTTTTTAACCACTGCCAATCTAATTAATACGTTAAACACAGCAAGAACATGTGCACGCATGCCAATAACTATTTAAAAACACATTAAACTATGCATCAACACATCATAGCAGACAATAGCTTAATAGGATATTTAGAGCGGACACCTGCATGAACAACAGCAGCCACACACTCATTTAGAACAATAGCGGACACCCGCTCATTTAGAACAATAGCGTCCAGTGGCCACCCACTCATTTAGAATGATAGAATCCACCCACTCATTCAAATCAACCAATCAGAACGCAGTATTTAAATAGGTCAAGAGCTCATTTGCGTAACAATAGTGTTCAGCCTCCCCCTACACTACTGTGATCAACTGGTAATCAGTCGGGTGGGGTTCAAAATTTGGTTGGGTCTGGATGGGTATTTAGTTGAATCTGCATATGATTTATTAATACAAGGATTTCAATATTATCATACCAAATTCATGGTCATATTCTTCGCCTTCAGATTCTTCCTGGAAAATAAGTATAAATAGTAGTTAGACAATGTTTAAATTGCACTCAGAGATTACAAACCCTCGTCCTGTTTTGTTACATTGTAAATAGCGTTCGAATTTTCCAGAATTTTCTTGGGCTTGGATTTTTTTTCGGATTCCCCAGAACTTTTTTTGATTTCCCGACGTTTTTTCAGACCACGCCGAACGTTGCAGAATCCTAGAGTATGGTCACATTCTGTGCTCAAATTTTAGCCAAACCCGGCAAGTAGACTAATTTTCGAGATATCAACAGATCCCGAATTTGATCTGATCCCGATCCTTGTTCTTTTATCTGGATTATGGCCAACATAAGGATATCTTCTTTTATGACAAGTTCCTTCGTTGTGTTTAAATTTTAACCAAATTGGATCAGAAACTGTTTAGATACAGCTCCGGACACATAGACAGACGAACAGACACACAGACAAACCTGATCGCAATACCATCTTCCCCTTACTGGCCGAAGGTAATAACCAGCACCCCTTAAGCTAAACCAAACACACATGATGAAGAATTTGTACAGTTAATGGACATAAATGTATGGCCAATAACTCATGACATATGTAACGTAACCAATAACAAACCAGGATTTCCCCTGATGCACTCTCTGAATCTCAATTTGCAGAAAACTCTATCAGAAAGAGGTTAAATATTTTGAAACTAATTTAACTGGGCACTGTTGCTGCCTATCAAAATATCCAACAGCATGTTTATAATAAAGCCATACAATTTGTACAACGCTTAGTTCATCATCAATTAAGTGTTTATGATGAACTTACAGCTACATCATTCGTGACATAATTGATTATGATGCCATCCTGCATGTCACGTAGTTGATTATGATGTCATTCTGCACGTCACGTAGTTGATTATGATGCCATCCTGTGTGTCACGTAGTTGATTATGACGTCATATGATTGATGGGTAAACTGGAATCCTCCAATGCCTAGTATAGTCTCGTCATGCTTGCCAAAAGAGCTCAAGAGTTGACGTCACTGAGGCATATGTCCACTGAAACGCTCAAACCTTTATCGGTAGCCTGTCTATGGATGTCAGCAGCACGCTGTCTATATGAGACAAAAAGGCCTTCGTAAAGGCAAAGGTATTGACATGTCCACAAGAGATGCAGCTGACGTACATCTGTGGCGATGATGAGATGATGATTCACCTTCTTCTCGATGCCTCACATGATTGCATACCAGAAGTAATTAAAATAATCTTGATGTTCGTCAAGATATAGAGTCTATATTCTGTGACTGGGTGTACAGGTCACATGTTAATCGCTGGCGCACGCTGGCGCACGCTGCATTCATTCTTGTGACTATAAACCTTATCTGACATATTATATACATGAATACATGAATACATGAATCTATGTCCAGATATGTTGAAGAAATACAATTAGATAATAGGATAACTATGTGGATAAAGAATGATAATACTTACACACAGACAAAAAAAACAGTGTAATATTAAGAGTGATTTATATACCCGCAGAAACCTCAAAATCTTCTTCCAACCCATCATCTGACTTTCTAGACCAAGAAATTGCATCTCTAATGAGACAATCAGGCTCAATAATACCCACAGGCGACTTTAATGCTATAACTAGCAATCAACATTCCCAATTTTAGCTATGCCTCGCCCACCTCTAGCTAAGCTCCACCCACACTTCGTCAGTTTGGGATTGATCGATCCCCAAATGTCCTGACAATCAATTCCCTGAAAGCTATACAGGTAAGCAGTTGAATATTTTGTAAATAATTTGACATGGTGCTGATGGCGGCAACAGCGCCCAGTCAAATTTATTTCAAAATATTCAACAGAATATTTATTAAAGCGTAAAGACGTACAATTCGTACAACAATGCATAGTCCATCTTCAATTATGCATTTGTGACATACTAATCCACTTCATCCATGATGTCATATGACCTCACATAGTTTATTATGATGTCAGATGATGGATGGATACAGTGGAAAGGTGAGTTTAAAGCTACATTAGCACACAGGTGTAAATCCAGGCCATAAACGCTGGCCTTATTTTACTATTATATTAATGGTTATTAATATTATTGTTAATTTTATTATTAATATTATTAATATTATTAATAATAACTAATATTATTATAATTAAGGGACATTGTGTAGGGGTTAGTGATAGCATTTTGATGTTTTTCTCCAGGATCTTGTATCTTGTTAAGATTTTGTCATCTTGATTGAAGGTACCTTGGGTTTGGGCGTACATGGATTGTCATTGCCATATTAGATTGTTCAAGGTCAAGAAATGGCTGCACTGATTGGCCAACGGTTATGGCATCATAAATATTTAGAATTAGGCAACACTGCCACGCCCACCCACCCCCACCCCCACCCCATCCCCACCAGCCCCACAACCCTTTCACGACTCATTATGCATGTCAATCCGCATTACCGAGGGTCAATATAGCCAAAAGCTTCGAACAATGGTGACCGTATAAGCGGCTGTTCTGATTGGCTGCGAGGGGTCACATGACATACATTTGGTCATGCCCTTTTTCATGCATCGTTGCACTGCATCAAAAGATCTACATCACGAAAATGCAGCCAACGGATGGGTGGCTGGTCTGATTGGTCGAAAGCGTATGGAAGCATTAATGACGTCATCAATATTTGAATTAGGTCATGCCCACCTTTTCCAGCCAAAATATATTGTACCTGTCCGCTCTACAATTTAACAAAATCAATAGTAAAAATGTTTCAATAATCCAAAACTATTAACAGCCTAATTATATATTATATTTTAATTTGCTAAAAGGAAACCCTTTATGCAAATAATAAAAAATTATGTCGAAGGAGGAACGTTCAAAACTAAACAAGTCAGTTTTAAACGGTCAACAAGCGACAGGTTGTATATGAGTGTTAACTGCGTTGCGTGTCTCTATAAGTAATCTAACCTGAATTATAGTATGGTAAAGAACTTACACATTAGATATAATGGTGTACCTGGAAATATCTCTACTAATACAAATAATCTAGAAGAATCTTTCGAACGTATAATAAAGGGGTAAATTACTTAAGGACCGAATACCACTTCAGTAACAATGCTCTGTCGGAAATATTTATAAAGTGTATTAAAAAACCAGGTTACATATATTAACTTACCTCCCTTGCTATCAATAATATTATTGAAAATTGCATGACATGACTGATATAATTTTGCATAAATAGATCACACAAGTGTCAATATTTCATAAAATACATATCAGATTCGCTCGAAACGTTATCTGTTAATAACACAAGCTACGTTTGTTCAATATCTGCCAGCCACCCACACACCACCACCACACCACCACCACCCCCACCCCCTAACACGCCGATCGATTCCCAACTCAAAATGTATCAAATGTATGGGAGGTAATCACGCTAATTTATTTGAATTTATTTGCTCAGACAGTTCTTAAAATACCGCATTTATCTCCCTTAAACCATAATTTCAAAGAAAATCACCAAAATTTGAATTTTTGTTCAGGACCTCATTGATTACCAATTTCAAGGAAGTCAGTCTGCTTAATAATAAAAATGTACCAGCGTATTCAGCAGGAAAAACTGTACTAGAACCGATTACAAATATCCAGTGTACTAAAGGTAATTTCGGCGACACGGCCATCAATACCTTCCTTGTTTAATATTGATTCCTATACAGGGATCTGCTAGCGGTAACTGATGGTAATGGATGGCAACTGCACTACATCTGTGAAGATGATGAGATGATGATTCATCTTCTTCTCCATTCATCACACAATAGACCTTTCCAGCTTTAGCTATACCCCGCCCACCTCTAGCTAAGCTCCACCCACACTTCACCGTGTTGGGATTGATCGATCCCTGATTGCTGTAACTATCAATTTCCTGAGAACTATACAGGTAAGCTGTTGATTATTGTGTAACTAATTTGACTGGGTGCTGTTGCTGCCTATGTAAATTCATCAAAAGCATACAATTCGGACAATAGTGACGAGCTTGTCGATTTTCATGACGGAGCTATACCTCATTATGATTGCCACATCAGTTAACTAGTGACGTAATTGATTAAATGACGTCAAATACTTGAGGGACACATCGTATCCCTTCATTATGCATAGTGTAAACGTGTCTAGCCACCTGTGTGTGTTTATATATATATATATATATATATATATAATAACGAATATGATTTTGGTCTACTTGAACTTGAACGTGTATCCTCATCAGCCTCATCTTCCTTATCTGTGCCATCACTGTTCAGCAAATCGAGATCTTTCAATTGCACCACGACTTTCTGAAACAATACACGATATATTTAGTAAGTGGATTCTCACGTTCACAGTGTAATATACATCTTATCCACCAACCACAATCCAAGTTTATTAATATAAAATATTCACCATCTTTCCTATATAGGAGTCTTGAAACAAAGGCACTGCAATTTCAACGAGTAACGCGCTACCAAACAGGTGAACCCGGAAGTACATCGTCAGGTAGCCAGCATATGCCGAGGGAGAGGTTTTAGCTATGCCCCATCTTTAGCTAAGCTCCATCCACACTTCACCATTTTGGGATCGATTGATCCCTGAACTGCCTGGCTATTATTTACCAGAAAACTATACAGGTAAGTTGTTGAATATTTTGAATCCAATTTGATTGGGAGCTGTTGTTGCCTAGGGTAATTAGTTTCAAAATATTCAACAGCATGTTTATTAAATATTAAAGACATACAATTCGTACAATAACGCTTAGTCCGACATTAATTAACCGTTCGTGACGAACTTATCTACGTCATTGAGTATGATGTCAGCCTACACCACGGACTTAATTATGACGTCCTATAATCAATGAATAAAGTGAAAGAGGCCATTGATCAAACATTTTGAAAAAACAAGCCCCCCCCCCCACCCACCCCATCTCCCCCACCCCCTCCCCTCTCCACAGCAAACGTCTCCTTCGGCTTACAGTCAAGCATCTTATTTTACATTTTCTTGCCTTTCACAGCTTCTTCTACCGCATCTCCTACCGCGTCTCCTACCGCGTCTCCTACCGCGTCTCCTACTTCAACATCTTCTGGAATATATTCTTCTCCTTCAGACTCCTCCTGTAATATAAGGCAGTAACAGCTTTTAGTCAAACTATTTTCAAAATCATCAGCAGTACTCGAACTAAGTCCCATTTACAGCGCTCATACGGGAATTCAGGAATCCAGTTTTTCCTAGTCCCCGCTCATCTCTAGCTAAGCTCCACCCACACTTTGCCCGTGGTGGGACCAATCGATCGCTGCACTCTCTGAATCTTAATTTCCAGAAAACTGTACAGGTTAGCTGTTGAATATTTTGAAACTAATTTGAATGAGTGCTGTTGCTGCCTATGGCAGCCTATGGCAGCAACACCGCTCAATCAAATTAGGTTCAAAATATTCACCATAATGTTTATTAAATAGTAAAGACATACGATTCATACAACGCATCGGGTTATTAAGATTTTAAGACGGACTAAATCGAGTCATTCACGCTGTAATTGATTATGACGTCATACTACACGCCACGTAGTTGATTATGACGTCATTTGCTGGATGGATAAACTGGAAACGTCCATTGGGATAAACTTCACAGCTTTAGCCATGAAAAAACACTTACTACAAACTTTTTTTTATCAACTTATCTCAATGTTGATAAAGGATTCGCAATTTTTTGTTATTTCGATATGTATTGATTGGATTAAAATAAAAAAAATTCTTACGACGCTAAGCTGAGAAAAAGGGAACATTGTGAACAATGTTGAGAATACTTTGACTCGAAGCAGTTGCTGATTTCGCTTCCAGTCACATTAATTTCGAAATTATGAACAGTTTGACGTTTGTTGTCATTTATATAATTGTCAATATGTGGATGTGTCCAACCTCACGCGACATTACCCAACAATCCTTGTTACAACAGAAAATCTAAATATGTGCTTAACCAATGTCCATTTGCATGTCGAGAGAAGACTATTTTTTTTAGAAATTACAACTGTAATTCGCCTGTCTCGGTTATCAGCTTGTCGGTTGGTCAGTCGGTCGGTCGGTCAGTCGGTCGGTCGGTCAGTCAGTCGGTTGGTCGGTCGGTGTCGCACTTATTTCATTGTGCGCATTCTGTATCTGACATTGTGGCTCGTGTAAAGGAGGATAACAGACTGCTCAAACAATTATGGCCGCATCAAAGTTAAATACACTAACATCAAGATCGTCTCTTTTCAAATGTTCCAAACCGAGCTCTTCTTTCTCGTCACTCTGAGCGTCTCCGTCATCTTCAGTATCTTCATCCGATAGGTCCTCTGTAACAAGACATGCATTAGATGCAAATATCCAGAGACCATCTCGCATCTGCCAATCACATTTGTTGCTACCAAATTAGTTTCAAAATATGCAACAGCTTACCTGTATAGGTCTCTGGATATTGATAGTCACGGAGTTCAAAGATTGATCGATCCCAGCACGCGCGAGGGGGTGGGTGTAGCTTAGCTAGAGATGGTTGGGTGGGGTGGGGTGGGGTGGGGTGAGTGGGGAGGGGGTGGGGAGCCAAAACTTAAAAGGTCCATTTGGTTTAAACTTAAACATAACAAGGGAGGTTACCGTGAAAGAGAATTTCAAGACTTCAGCCATGATATCTGTTCAATTCTTGGATGTATGGATATCTCGGAACCTGCTGTTCCAATTTGGCTCAAATCTTAACACAAGATAATACATGTCCGTACACTCGGATTCCACAGCTTTTGTCGTGATCCGAAAAATTCGAAAAAACGGACAATCCGAAAACGTTTTGCAATGTGACAAAACGGGATGTCGATGGTCTGTAATGCACGATTGCGCTTGTTTAAATAGTCTTACCAAATTCCTCATCTTCTTCATCCTCATCAGGAAATTTATCCACTGCGTCATCTTCATCCATGGATTCTAATTTTGGGTGCATCTTGAATGCTTTCTCTCAATAACCCTCAATATTTTTTAATCTACGGGCAAGCAAATCTAGACTTTTCTCAATTGTGCAAACTTTTCCTAAAACAAGAAACAATTAACTATTGAACAACATTAACAATTGTTAACAGTTGAACTATATTAACTATTGCCAAATGTTGAGCTATATTAATTATTGTTAACTATTGAACTTTATTACCCATTGTTCCGTGATGAACTATATTAACTATTGCTAACTGTTGAACTATATTAACTATTATTAACTGTTAAACTATATAAACAATTGTTAACTGTTAAATACTGTTAACTGTTGAACTATGGTAGCTATTGTTAACTGCTGAACTGTATAAACTATTAAACTATATTACCTATTGTAAACTGTTGAACTATATTTACTATTGTTATATGTTGAACTACATTAACTATTGTTAGCTATTGAACTAGTTTACATACTGTTAACTATTGAACTGTATTACATGTTGTTAACTGTTGAACTATATTGACTATTGTTAATGGGTAAACTATATTAACTAGAGTAAACTATTGAACTATATTAACTATTGTAAACCATTGAACTATATTAACTATTATAAGCCATTTAACTATATTAACTATTATTAACTACTGAAATATATTAAGTATTGTTAGCTATTGCACTATATTAACTATTGTTAACTGTTGGACTATATTACCTATTGTTAGCTGTTGACCTATGCTAACTATTGTTAACAGTTGAAATAGATTAAGTATTGTCAACTGTTATACTATATTATCTATTGTTAACTGGCGAACTATATTAACTATTGCCAACTTTTGAACTATATTGACTATTACTACCTATTGAATCATATTAACTATTGTTAACTATTGAACTATATTAAATATTGTTCACTGTTGTACCATATTAGCCATTGTTAACTGTTGAACGATTTTAACTTTTGTTGGCTACTGAACTGTATTAATTATTGCTACTTACTGAACTAGTTTACCGATTGTTAACCATTGAGCTATATCACCTATTGTTAACTGTTGAATTATATTAAGCATTGTTAACGGGTAAACTATATTGACTATTGTAAACTATTGAACTACATTAACTATTGTCAACTATTGAAGTATATTAAGTATGATTAACTATTGAACTATATTAACCAGTGTTAACACTTGAAAGGATTAACTATTGTTAACTGTTGAACTATATTAACTATCGTTAGCTATTGAACTATTTTAACTATTGTTAACTGATTAACTATGTTTACTACTGTTAACTGTTGAACTATATTAACTATTGTCAACTGTTGAACTATATTAACTTTTGTTAGCTGTTGAACTATATTAATTATTGTTCACTGTTGAAATAGATGAACTATTGTCAACTGTTGAACTATATTAACAATTGTAAACTATTGAACTATATTACTTAGTGTTAGCTATTGAACCATATTAACTATTGTTAACTGTTGAAATAGATTAACTATTGTTAGCTGTTGAACTATAGTAACTATTGTTACCTATTGAACTATATTGCCTCTTGTTAGCTATTAAACTATAGTAACGATAGGTAACTGTTTATCTATATCCCTATTGTTAATGGTTGAACTATATTGCCTATGGTTAGCTATTGAACTATATTAACTGTTGTTAACTACTGAACTCTGTTAAGTATTGTTAGCTATTGAACTATATTAACTATTGTCAACTGTTGAACTATATTAAGCATTGTTAACGGGTAAACTATATTGACTATTGTACACTATTGAACTATATTAACTATTGTTAACTATTGAAGTATATTAAGTATCGCTAACTATTGAACTATATTAACTAGTGTTAACATTGGAAATGGATTACCTATTGTTAACTGTTGAACTATATTAACTATTGCTAGCTGTTGAACTATGTTAACCATTGTTCAGTGTTGAAGTAGATTAACTATTGTCAACTGTTGAACTATATCAACTATTTTTAACCATTGAACTATGGTACCTATTGTTAGTTATTGGACTATATTAACTATTGTTAACTGTTGAACTTTATCAACTATTGTTCCCTTTTGAACTATATTAACCACTGTTAACTGTTGAACTATATTAACTATTGTTAGCTGATGAACTATGTTCACTTTTGTTAACTGTTGAACTATATTAACTATTGTTAACAGTTGAACTATATTAACTATTGTTCAGTGTTGATATAGATTAACTATTGTCAACTGTTGAGCTATATTAACTATTGTTAACTATTGAACTATATTACTTAGTGTTAACTTTATTGAACCATATTAACTATTGTTAACTGTTGAACTATATTAACTATTGTTTACTGTTGAAATAGATTAACTATTGTTAACTGTTGAACTATATTAACTATTGTTTACTGTTGAAATAGATTAACTATTGTTAACTGTTGAACTATATTAATTCAATTTTGATAGTCATTTATACGATGTAGCTGAAATACAATCAAAATCCGTCTCACACATATAAGCAGTGCGCGCATATATTAATAAAGAAATAAGTGAGAAATTCAAATTGGAAACGCGCATTTAAGGAGAATTCTGATCTCACATTTTTCAATTCCGGCAATCATTGAGATCCCTGTATCTACGTCATTCGAGTCAAGACTAACATAGCCATGTATATGGCACAATGGCAAACAAGGCAGATACTGGAAATGGTGTTACTCTTACACGTATATTTTTTGTTTAACAACCCGATATCGGCCTATCACAGTTTGCTTTCTTATGTCGATTGAGTAAATAAATTACCGGGGATCAATTTTCTTTTGGAAATCGGTTGCCATGTTGGTGACAGGCTGTCAGATATGATCCAAAATGTATGATTAGGCCTATACATGTATGATTTTGACGATATTTGATCGTGTATTATACCTTTCGAATGATACACACAAAAAATGTTGATCAGCGCTCAACGTTCGTCCAACAGCACTCAATCATATACCGGAATTTGTATCACGTGATTTTGTTGGTATCATTGGTTGGTAACCTCATCCAACAATGTCCCATGCTGTATGATCGTGTATGGCCTAATAAACACGTATACCATACAGATGTATAATCATACATGTATAATCATACATGTTGAATCGCCTACGATTGGCTTAACTGAGAATGTTTCGAGCGCATAATTTGATTATTTTCCGAAATATTGACGTATCTGTGACATATGTATGTGAAGCTATGAGTCATGTCATGGATAATTTAAGAGCAATAAGCCAATATAGGCTAGATTTCAAAATCACTCCATTTACAATATAAGCAGTATAACGTCAGAGCTATTAAATACAATAGTACTGATTTCCTTCTGCGGAGAACTGTTCACTGTGATAGACAGATAGATAGATAGATAGATAGATAGATAGATAGATAGATAGATAGATAGATAGATAGAGTGTACATTTTTATTGCGCTGAACTCCATGTGATTGCATGCACTAAGAGCTATACATGTCATCATCCCCTGTTCATTTGACAGTACAAGCCCGGCAGCCACATCTTCTTCTCTTCTTGTTCTTGTTCTTGTTCTTTTTCTTCTTCCTCTTCTTCTTCTTCTTCTTCTTTTTCAGGCCTATGCCATAATCATTCTTTAAAATCTGATTGGTTAAAAATATCGACAGCCAATGAAGTAAATGCATATGAAAGTATGTTTAATTGACAGATATATTATGCACCAAAGTCAATGTAAACAGTCACAAGACAATGAATTCGAAGAACATATTCTATATACAGTTATGTTTTAAGATAAGATAACGAAGTATTTCGCAATCCTATAAATTCGTAACAGCCAATGAAATTACAATAAATTAATTCTTTGAAGCGAGCGCATGCGCCGAAATTAAGCCGCTAAACGAGCGTAAGACAATCATAATTCGCCTACTGCGCAGGCAAATCAAAATGATGAGAATGCAATATTGCGAATAGACCACGCTTTCTTTGATAAAGCGACTAGGTGAGATGGATTCATGCTCACGGCCAAGTTCATCTTATTTGTCACCATATATAGTACTATATTTGCATATAGCAAATCAACTTATATGCATATAATGGCTATGCGAACTCAGATTTATAGCATCCTGAATAGAATGGGATACTCAACCTGGTCAAAACGGCGTCTGCCTGGGCCGGATTACCCACTAGGCTACTTAGGCTACAGCCTAGGGCCTCGCGCTTAAGCGGGCTTCGCGCTTTAAACAAATACATATTTAAGTGGGGGTTTTCCATAGGCTACGTAACACAACGAAGAGACAAACTCGGTACCATCTGCACTATAGTAATACACTTGTCTTGATCAATGTCCATTTGCAGTCCAAGAGAAGAGTATTTTTTTAAACTCACCACTGGAATGACTGGCTCGGTATTATTACATATGGAAATCTTGTATTGTTACTCTCACCCAGTATGGACAAGGATATTCTATTTGGGTCTGTCTACATTTTGTCTGTTTGTTTGGCCCTGGAGCCAATTGATTATGTTCTTGTTCTGGTAAACCAGGCCCTGTCTCGGATGTTAGTATTGATGCAACCATCGCTGAACAAAAACGTTCCGTGAGTTTTTATGGTGTTCTATTAATGCCATCGCGCGTTGCATGTTGTGGGCAATAATAACATGCGATATTGTCGCGCGTCGCGAGCGCTAAAAAAAATTTTTTTTTTAAATCCATGTTTTGATAAAGTTACAATATCGTCGGCGATATTACAAAATATTGCCATCGATATTACAAAATATCGCCATCGATATTACAAAATATCGCTGGTGATATTACGCAATATCGCTGACAACATTGTACAATATCGCCATCGATATTACAAAATATCGCCGGAGACATTACGCAATATCGCTGATGATATTATACAATATCGCCAGCGATGTTTTACTGCGTGGCTCTTCTTAATTTGGTCACATCGTATATGCGTGTTTATGACGTCATCATTTGTTGTGTATGTAACAATCGACACACATTCACCTGCCATTACACAAGCGAAAAACCCTTAAGACTAGTACGTGTACTAATCGGCATCATAGCATTATCATTAATATGAAAATAGGCGTTGCCTATAAGCAAACACAGACACCATTTATTGTTTAAATACATTTTTTACAACATAATCCCTCTCCCAGCCCTTGGTAAAAGTCACCATATATGCATTTATTATGAACTAAAATGCTACGCTGAACCACAGCAGAACATGACCAATAAATTGGCTTATGACAAAGGTGACTATTCTGCACTACAATCAGCTCTAAGTAATAGCTGGGAAGCACTTTTCCACAACAAATCCCCCGAAGAATGTTGGATAAATTTCAAAAATCTTGTAAATAAATTCACGAAAGACTATATTCCAACCAAACAAATTAAAAACAATAAAATATATAGACCACCATGGTTAGACAGATAGGCGCTCAAGTTAGTGCAAAAAAAAGAAAGCAAGTGGAAAAGGTGTTTGCAAACAAGAGCATCAGCAGGTTACAACAAATATGTTAGTATACGCAATCAGGTGAACCAATTCTGTAAACGGGCAGTTAAAAAATATGAGGAAACTATAGCTAAAAACAGCAAATCTAATCCAAAGTCATTATGGACTTATGTAAATAGCCAGCTCAAGTCCAAAGATAATGTGGGAGACTTAAAAGATCTTGATGGCAATTTAATAACCACAAATGAAAGAAAAAGTCAAAAACTAAATCGCTTTTTCTCTAGTACCTTCACCAATGAGAACCTAGATATTATCCCAACATTTACAACAGAGACTACAACAACAATACACAATGTTACTGTCTCTGTTTAAGAAGTCACAAAAAAACTTGCAGATTTAAAAACAAATAAATCAGCTGGGCCTGATGACCTGAATACAAGACTTTTACATGAACTAAAAGATGTATTATCTGAACCACTTAGCATAATTTATAACACGTCATTATCAGAAGGGACTATCCCTTCTGACTGGAAATGTGCTAATGTTATACCCGTACATAAAAAAGGAGCAAAGAGGATCTGAACAATTACAGACCCATCAGTCTAACCTCAGTTCCATCCAAAATACTTGAAAGCATAGTAAGGGACAAGCTGATAGAGTATATGAAGAAAAGTGAAATAATTACTGAATACCAACATGGGTTCCTACGGGGGAGATCAACGGTAACTCAAATGCTAGAAGTAATAGACGGATGGACAAATGCTTTGGATAATAAGAAATCGATTGATGTAATTTATCTTGATTTTAAGAAGGCTTTTGACTCTGTACCACACAAGCGGTTGTTTATCAAGTTAAATGCATACAGTTTTTCGGGATGGATTAAGTCATTTCTAATAGGAAGAAAGCAGAGAGTAGTGGTTAATGGGGCAGCCTCAGATTGGGCCAGGATCATAAGCGGTGTCCCACAGGGCAGTGTACTTGGCCCACTACTGTTTGTAATATACGTAAATGGCATGTCAAGAAACATAAAATCCAGACTCTATCTTTTTGCAGACGACACTAAACTGTTTAACTCAATAGCTGATGCGAGTGATTGTGAAATCCTGCAAAATGATCTAGAAGCCATCCAAAACTGGTCCCAAAATTGGCAAGTAATGTTCAACACAAACAGAAGCTCAGTTATGCACATTGGCCACAAGCCAAGTGCCAGTAATTTTAAGTTCAAACTCCTTGATAATGATATAACAGAGCCCTAAAGGAGGAGAGCGAGATCAATGACCTGGGTATAATAATCGATTCAAACGTAACATTTGAAACCCATATAAATAACATCATATCAAAAGCCAACAGAGTTTTAAGTTTAATATGCCCTCATCCGGAGTATGCTGGTCCTGTTTAGTCCCTACACACAGTCGTTGACGCACCTACCATAAACACATTCAAAGTTAGACTAGACAAAATCTATGTAACGCACCCAGTGTACTACAACTATAGAGCATTAGATAAGCCAAATCACCCGAAAATCACCACCATACATTAATAATTAATAATAATTAATAATTATAGTTTATACACCAGCTGATAATAGGATGTAAAAGTCCTGGTAAGCTGTATACTTGTTATGTTATGTTATGCTAAATAGGACGAATTTGTCTAGGGTCGAAATGTCATAAATACATATGCCCATGTATAGATTCAAGATTCAAGATTCAATATTATTTATTTGCTTCTTGTATAGTATTTTTGGAGCTAATTTTTCATCATGCTTGGCGGGAATTCCTGCTGCGCAACCTGCGTAAACCCAGTCCACAATATTCATAACAATGCATCCGCCAGCATTGTTGCATCTTTTACCATTAAATATTTGCACCAGTCCAATGACGTTATAAAATGTGTACCAACGTATCGCGGTGCTCCTCGCTATTTGGGGAAATACAAACAAGTCTATAGTAACTATGACGTCATAATGAAATGTCGTACGCTAGAATCTCTCTTTTATCAAGACATAAGCTACAAAAAACGGAAATGATGCATGTCTGCACATAAATACATGAATGTACACTCCATCCGGGTGCGAATGGCGTGGCACAGAGCTTTAAATGTCCTGCTATCAGTGTTAAATGCATACGGCATTGACAACAACGACTTTCCCACGGCCATTGGTGTTAGAAATAATTACGAGACAGTCAACAAACCTCATATTGCATTTACAGACGCATAAATAGGAATAAATAAAGCTTGTATCTGGTCAGCGTCAGACTATTTAATCGTTTTACATTCTGAGGTAAATGTGCGCTATTTCGAGATAACAATATCACACAAATTTTGGACATTGAAAATGCGCAGTAGGTTGCCCTAAAACCATTAGTGGGACATAGGCATAACGAATAACCATATCCCATAACGCAAGGGGGGGGGGTGGAGGAAGAAACCACAAAAGCTATATCATAAGTCAAGCCCGGGACCAAATAAAGTCGCATGGTATATGTATTTTAGCCTGGTTCCCTGTCCCATTTTCTGTTGATTTTTCCTCATTACACGTACGTACATCTATATACTCTCACTTCGTTCGTATTGTTAGGAGACACTCAGCATAATCTGCAACTAGCACTAGATGCATTTAGATCTTATACAGATATTTGGAAACGTAGGCTTAATGTCGACAAAACCAAGATAATTATATTTGGTACCACAATGCGATATTTAAGGCAGCAACATTTTATTATCAACGATAAAGAGATCGAAGTGTGCACTGATTATATATACTTAGGCTTTTAAGTTTAGCCATAATGGGCGAGTAATTAAAGCACAGCCTCATATAGCAGAACAGGACCACAAAGCCTCCTATGCGCTCCTGCAGCGCTCACAAAATCTCGACCTGCGTATTGATTGTCTATTCCGTCAAACAGTTGAGCCAATCTTGTTATATGGCAGTGAAGTTGTAGGAATAGGGAAATGTGAACAGTATGAAAAAATTAAACTTGAGTTCCTGAGACATATACTCAAAGTAAGAAAAAACCCACCTAAATACATGATTTATGGAGAACTAGGAGAAATGCCTATATGCTTGCAGATTGAACAGCACATGCTGAACTACTGGCTCAGAATAATATCTGGGAAACAGACAAAACTAGCCGCCATAATGTATTCATTCTTACTTGCTGATTAGACCCAGAACGGCGCACATTACACATGGTTAAGACATATAGAATATATACTAAATGAAGTGGGTCTTAGTTATGTATGGACAATACAAACTATAGATGGCAATCCAAACTCGCGATACATAAACACATGCTGATGGACCAATATTACCAGAAATGGCAGGAACAACTAACAAAATCTTGGAAGGGAAAGATTTATAATGTGTTTAAAACAAATATAGAAATGGAAAAATACCTGCTATCCTTAACAGCTAAAATAGATTTACATTTAACCGATTTCGGACAGGCAATCACTATCTGCCAATTGAAAGGGAAGGTGGGAGGGTATAGCTAGAAACCAGAGAATATGTAACCTTTGTCAACGAGGTGACATATTTGACGAGTACCGCTATCTTTTTATTTGCGATAATTTTAGTGCTGAACGATTAGAAGTCCGACCATATTACTATCGCAAACTTTCATAAATTCTGCCAACTTTTTACAACGAACAAATTAAAACTATTAATAAAACTGCCTAAATTCATTCGCATAATTGTAAACACAGTCCCATACAGGTAGACTTCAAGGTCTCATCATCCTTACAACTGCCTCAAATATAACAACTTCATATTATCTAGCTTACCCCAATCAATAGACGACGACGACGACGACGACGACGACGACGACGACGACATTACTAATGATAATAATGATGATAATAATGATGATGATAATAATAATAATAAAGGTGTAAGGACATGGTCAATTAATTTATAATATATTTTATGCTTGTTCATCTCCTAAGCGGCAGTACCATAATTTATACGTGGTTATATCCTAAGCGGCATCAAGATTTGGAGTTTTGATTGACATTTAGAAACGCGTATTGATTATATTTTTCACTCGCTTTACAATATAGTATTATGCCTCTCCCCAGGTAAGAACATTCACCATAATTATGTGGTTGTACATAATATCATTGTCTTTTATAATTGTCAGTTAGTTAAGCGATTTAGAGATTATTTCGTTATTTTTAATGGTTTTATTGACGTCACCATATCGTACCCGGGCCGTTTCGCCCAAGTTGTGTTGTTTAGATTTAATACTGAGTAGTGGTAGATCGTTAAGTCGATTCGTGGATATGTCTTGGTAGGTTACTGAGTCACAGGGTACCTCCAACCGTCATGTGAATGTATATAAGGGTCATGCAGGAATTTCATCATCATTTAATTTACATTATTTGCTCCCCTAGTCGTAATAAGTTGTTCATGGGAGATAACTTAAATTGGTATTCCACAGATGTCGTATAGTAATTTTATGCATAGTTTGTTACATAATAAGTCTACATATATACATGCGCACACGCGCGCACATAAGCCCACACGCACGCACATACGCGTACCCGTCTAGCCACATACACGCCCGCACGTACATACATGCCTAGCGACAAATATTTTACCAGTTGGAATAAGTGCAAATGTGAGTGCAACTGTGAATGAGATAGTGAAATGGAAATTGCTACTGATCAAGTGAATTAAGATATGTTATGTGTGTTGCGTTGAAGGGTGTTTTACTGCGTCATGTTGCTGTTCAAGGATAGCAATGTTTCGTGTTAAGACCGTTTTCAAAGAAATGCCATTTGTCATGTTCAGATATTATTGTTCTTCTTATTGTTGTGTAGAGGACTGTTTCTTCTTATTATTGTGTAGAGGACATACCTCGTTATAAAATATCATGATGATCTTGTCTAAAAACAATTGCTCTGAGAGAAATACAATTAGTGAGTGATTGGGCCGGCACTTTGTGTCTAGGATGCAAGGCATCTATATTTCATACTGTATTATATGTTCATTTCATCCGGTATTATACATTAATTTCACCTCAAATTGTACTGTAATAAAGATTTGGAGTTTTGATTGACATTTAGAAACCACGTGTTGATTATATTTTTCACTTGCCTTACAATTTAGTACTATGCCTCTCCCCAGGTATGGTCGACAAGTGAGCAGAACATACGCCTCGAGTAACATTAACAATTACTATTATTCCATGTAACCGTCATTGACAATGTAAATATATGTATTATTGTTCCCCATATGCCACATGGTACCCTGGATGTATATAAAGTGAAGCTATTATAAGCATACAGAAAAGGTGGTGGAAACTTCATGTGCGGTCAATGGGTGCACAAATAATGGCAGAAAACTAAATATAATATGTAAGAAGGGCTAGAGCGTTTTAATCCCATAAAAAATCCATATTATGCAATAAGAGAAAACGAGCAAACTAGCGTGAACTAAAGGTATTAATAGACAAGTTTTACCAAAACAGGTATATGTGCGTTCAGAACATTTTTTGGATGGCAACCTATTCGAGAGAAACCCATATCCCAAATTAAAATAAGGTTACGAAAGATGTGTAACATCAGGTGGACGTAAGGTCACTGGTGGTAAGGAAAAACATAAAATGTCTTTTAAAAAAACCGTAACATCTCTGACTGTTCCGCGGCCACTAATAACAGCACTGAAATAAACTCTGATGATATGACTGATTTGTCAGAGATAGACTTTAATCATGGTGTAGATACTAATGAGGCAGGCACAGCAAAAACAATCAATCCATCCAGTACGATGACATAGGTATACAATGGCAGGAATCTGACTTTTATACAAATGACCATGCCTATGGAAAACCATGGACAGATTGTAAAAGTACATTTACTTAAATCCTGAAAATACCAAAAGCAGAAAAAGGATGCCAATGTGAATTTGATGGAGGAACAATGTTGGCTCAGAAAAAATCGCTTCTGATAGCGATGCATTATTGTATAGAGGTATGACAAAACAGGTATTTTTCATTTCATATTTCAAAACGGCACATATCAACTTTTGCTGGTATTAATGCGCCTGAAACTTCATTTAATATTTGATGATCTGGCTCGTCGTTTTGGAATGTCTAAAAGCTTAGCTAAAAAATATTCACATCATAACTTCCCGTTTTTGCAGAGCAATTAAAGGGCTTAATAATTTGGCTTCCCAGAGAAGCAATTAGAGCATGATGTCCTGAACCATTTCGAGAGAACTATCTAAGTATAACCTGTACCATTGCGGAAACATGCATTCAGAGACCAACAAACTTAAGAAGCAGAAGTCATATAGGGCCACACAATACAGCAGAGTATCTCACCTGGGAAACAGTGGATTTCTAGATTACTTGCTTGCCGGGGATGAAATAATGGCTAATAGAGGGTTTACTATCGATGCAGTGGCGTAGCCAGGTTTGCATGTCAGGGGGCGGGGGGGGGGGGGGAGGGCGAGGTCTAAAAAGGTGCCACCCCGCATACCAATCAGGTGTCAGAATCTGCTTAAATTTCTTTAATAAAGAGAAACTAGCATCCTAGCGTCGCCAATTATTTTATTCAACCGAGAAAGTAGCGTGTGGTTCTACTATTCTTTGTCTTGATGTAGCGTAATTAAAACAAAATGTCTCAACATAGCGATGAACAAGCATGACAAGAAGACATTAACAACGTTGTAAATTCAAATAGTTCTAATTTTCAATGTAGATTAACTTGTTAAGGATGGCGTGACATGATTTAGGCGCCACATTTGGGAAAATTGTCTCATGGGGACCGCTCCCCATACCCCCCCACCCCATACCCCCCCCCCCCCCCAGCTATGCTACTGTATCGATGATGTAGTTTTTCCACGAAAGGTAAAGCTTAATGTACCAACTTTCAATCATGGAGAGAGAGAGAGAGAGAGAGAGAGAGAGAGAGAGAGAGAGAGGGAGAGAGCAATTAGGAAATTGAAAATCTAATATGTGATGTGCTTGCTGATTGACTAACTTTACTATGTGCGGGTGTACGAATCATGCAGGGAACGAAATACTTAGAAATATGTGTATGCACGCATACACACAAGCACCCATACATGTATACACTATGTGCCTCTATCTATCTGCCTCCCTGCCTACCTGCCTGCCTGCCTGCCTGTCTACCCACCTACCTACCTACCTACCTACCTACCTACCTACCTACCTACATTCTAAAAGAATGGCGGTTCGATTGCCCCGACCGGGAGATGGTGATTAACAAATTAAACTAATGGGTGCATGACTGTCGGCTAAGTTAGCACATGAAAATTGAAGCCGCACGTTGCCAGTGTGTCAATAAAATAAAAATACATATACTGCCAGAGCCGTGCTGGAGTCAGAGTACAATAGGCGTAAAAGCCTAGGATTGAATCGTGGCAGGTGCATCCACAGATTGTCCCATATGAATCGTCAGTGTGTCAGTATGGATGGATGGATGCTCTGGATGGATGGATAGAAGGATGGAGGGATGGATGAATGGAATGTCTGACTGATGGATTGATGGATGGATGATTCTGGATGGATGGGTGGGTGGGTAGGTGAATGGGTTGATGGATCAGACTCTTCCTTCCTTCATTCCACCCTCCTTCTTTCAGCCCTTCATTCCTTCTTATTCCTTCTCTTTTCCATCCATCCCTCCAATTTTCCCCAGTTTGGAGAAAGATTTTTAAATTAGGTTTACTGAAAGTTTTATTGCTGTGAGAAACAACAAAATACATTCATTAACACAATACTCAAAATTAGTTTTTAAAAATTTTCAGTATTAAAATTTAAAAAGAAATTCTTATTAAAATCGTTTTCATAGAAATTCGAGTGATAGAAAAAACTTTGAATCTGCATGCTCTCTCTTATTCAAGGCCCTCGAGCCGAGAGGCTATTCGTCAAGATTTTTGCGCAAAATTAAGTCTGAAACTTTACAGGATTTGGAAACTATCTCTGATAATGCTGCAGATCACAGGCCTACCAAGATTCGTCACAATCGTCCAAAAACAGGCATATGAGAATCTCGGAAATGTGGAAAGAAAAAGTGTAAATTAGACCTACTTCTTCCAAATCAAAAAACATTTATGAGCTTTCAGAACAAAAACAAATTTCAAATTCAGTCTAATTTAGATTGCGATTCCCAAAACGTGATTTATGTAATATCTTGTAAATTATGCCAAAAGCAATATGTCGGTGAAACCAAATGCCCTTTAAGATGGCGAGCAACTAGACACCTTTGCGATATTAGACATGAAAAAGACATGCATGTCGCTGAAAACTTTAACCTTCCTGGTCATTCAGTCGCTCAAGACTTCGAAATTATACCCATTGAACAACCACCTCTCTCTCTCTAATACCGCTGAAGAAACTGATAAACAAAGGAAACTTAGAGAATCATTTTGGATTAAGCAATTAGAAACAAAATGGCCGAGGGGCATAAATGTGGACCCAGATCTTGCTGATCAGCGTGAAATAATCCCATTCACTCTGACATATAATCGAAAAAATGTTGGAATTTCGGAAATTTTGAAAGATGAATATCATAAATTACAGGATAATTTAAGACAACCTCTCAACTTGCGTCAAGTAATAGCATTTAGGAAAAATCCGAATCTACGTAATATATTGGTCAAATCTAAATTAACTGGACAAACATCATCATCTTAAAGTTGTCCAATATTTTCAAGGTCATATCACCTCTATAAAACAAAAATAACAAATCTCAGGCAATAAAATAAATTAAAAATATTTTTTGAAAATTCTGAGCCAGCGCCTTAACTATATTACTACCTACCTACCTGCCTACATACATACCTATCTGTCTGTGGATTGATTAATATGCAGGTGGATGAAGGGAAGTTGGTCAATGGCGCCCGACCAATAACAAATTCAATATTTGCGTAACTGGGCAATAATCATGAAGTGGTTAAATATATAATTGCATACCAACGCGTAATTGGTCATAGGCGTATGTCCAATATGGAATTCGATATTGACGTACCCATTGGCCAATGGCACAACGAACAATACCGAATTTGGTTTGTTTTAAGCATATTTTTTTGCATAAAATACAAATTGGGACTATGGTAAAAGTTCTATCAATTTGCATTCCCTTTTCCCTACAGGACATAGGCCCAATAATAATAATAATAATAATAATAATAATAATAATAATAATAAATATTAATTACAGTAATAATAATAATAAATCAAGCAATTAATCTTGCAATTATACGAACAATCATTCAATACATCAGTTGCACAATGCATAAGTTAAACCGACAAATAGGAAATCAGTCAAACAATACCAAGAGCGATCATCTAATTAGTCAAGCAATTGGCTGTTCATCGGGTCACTCATTCTATCAGTCAATAAATCAATCAACCAATCAATTAATTTATCAATGAATCAGTAACTCAATTGAATCGATGGCTCAATCACCCAACTATTCAATCGATCATTCACTAACTGAATACCTAAATCAATGAATTAATCAACCCAGCATCCTACACACTCACGCACCCACCAGCACAACCACCAGCCCGCCCACCCAATCACTCACTCAATCACTCACTCACTCACTACCCCCACCCCACCACGCACCACACACCAACCCGCACGCACGCACATGCACTCACTCACTCACTCACTCACTCACTCACTCACTTACTCACCCATCCACACACACACATACACACACTCACCCATCCACCCACCAACCCGAGCCACTCACTCGCTCACGCAGTTGCTCAGTCTCTTGCTCGCTCACTCACCCACGAACTGAATCACCACTCACGCATTCACCCACTAAGCCACTCACCAACTCACTCACTCACTCACTCACTCACTCACTCAACCACTCACGCACCCGACCACTCCACCTACTCCCAACCCACTCAGCCGCCAAACCCACCCACCCCAGCCACCCTTCCACCAAGCCACTCACACAATTGAATCGATGAATCAATCACCCAACCATTCAATCGATCATTCACTAATTGAGTCATAAAATCAATCAATTAATAAACACACACACACACACACACACACACACACACACACACACACACGCGCGCGCGCACACACGCACACGCACACGGCACTGTCCTAAAGCTCGAAATGTCACTCAGGTGTACGAATTGAATGGCTTTGATGAATTTAATAAACAGTCGGATTTGTTACAGTTTGAAATTTGGATTCTATGAAATTAGGATTCAAAGTATATAAATCGATCGTGACAAGCTAAACAAAAGTGGGCGGAGCTTACCACTCAGAAGATAC